>CM023488.1:8336044-8785507 GCA_013339685.2 Hyalomma asiaticum
ATTGGTATGCCACGACATGACTGTATGTCGAACATGACTGACAGGTCACAACATGAAAATCATGACATGCATGTCATGAGTGACATGATTTACATGCCACGCGTTTCGTTAACGGGATTATACGAAATAGGCATGCCACAAGATGACTGCGTCATGAACGTACATGACAGGTCATAACATGAAAATCATGACATGCATGTCATGACCGACATGATTTACATGCCACGGTCTCGGTTCTCTCTTGGCCGTTTCGTTAGTGGGATGTGTAGGAAAATTGGTATGCAACATATGACTGCATGACGAACATAAATGACAGGTCATAACAAGAAAAGCATGACATGCATGTCATGACCGGCATGATATACATGCCAGGCGTTTCGTTAATGGGATGTATACCAAAATTGCTATGGCACAACACGACAGCATGACGAACGTAAATGACAGGTCATAACATTAGAATCATGACACGCGTGTCATGACCGGCATGATTTACATGCCATGGTCCTGGCGCTATACTGTTGTTTCGTTAATGGGATGTATGGGCTCCGTCTACAGACCAGAGGGCGTTACGTAGCTCTCGTCGGACGGCTTAGTCGCGCGCGGTGGAAACCGAGGCGACAGCGACGCGCGCGTTTCCTCGCTGCTTTCCGGGCGTGCTGCGAACCACACGAACGCTCGCGGCGTCGCCCTTTGGAACAGTTTGCCGCAGGTTTGAGAGTGCGTCTCAAAGGAAATAAATCGAAAGAAGGTGGGACGGGCGGTCGCTGCTGCTATAGAGTTGGAGACGCGCATCGCGTTCGCGTATTTCCCTGTCACAGTCTGCCCAATTTTGCTTCTTCTCTCCGCCAGGCAGTGCATTCTGGCGCTGATGTCGCACATAGAAAACTCGACTGCACGGAGCCTATACGAAACTTGGTTTGGCAGAACACGACTGCATGACGATCATAAATGACAGGTCATAACATGAAGATCGTGACATGCATGTCATTACGGCATGATCTACATGCCACTCGTTTCCTTAAAGGGATGTATACCAAATTGCTATGGCACAACACGACTGCATGACGAACGTAAATGACAGTCATAACGTTGGAATCATGACATGCGTGTATGAGCGGCATTGTTTACATGCCACAGTCTTGATGCTCTTGTGGCCGTTTCGTTAACTTCATATGTACCAAACTCGTTATAGCGAGACAACAATGCTAATCCATTTTACGTTCCTGATGCGTGCTTCGCATTTCCTTGATTCCACTGCACGTGGATCTGCCAATTTTTTTTCTTTCATTTAAAGACGAGTTGGTGCTGTTTGCATGAATTGCAGATGCCAGCAGAATTTTCAGTGTGGCACAAATGTGGGAAAATTTGCGTGCTTTTGGAGCACGCAGATTTCCAAATTTTCCCAGATGAATTCGGAACAATCTCAGAGTGCACACATGGCATTTGCAGGTTGTTCTGGCCTAATAAATGTTAAAAAAGAAAAAACGTTCAGCAAGTGTTACTTGTTTAGAGCATCATATTAACTTTATATACTGAGTGATTATAAGCAATTATAAAAGCAGTAAGTTTGCTTTTTCTTCGCTAGAGAATTGATCATATTTCCCGTTCTCATTTTCGTAAGGATCACATATATACTTCGCACATATTTCTTTCTACCCTTTATGCTTTAGGCCATAACTTGTTTCACAGTTCTTAATTAAAAGCAAAGCGCGCCGGCGCGTTGGCGTGTTCGCGCTTGCTATGTGCCCTTGACGGCGGCGAGTGGACACATCTGACGCCAAGTGTTTATTTAATCCCCATGTATAACTGCTTGAAAACGCGAGGATGAACAAAGCAAACTTAATTAGAGAATATAGCCCCACAAGACTAAACCGCCCAATTAGGGAGCGGCCGGGTTCTCAAATAATATCACTGTGCACAACAAAGTGCTCTAGCAGTGCTGTTTGCCGAGAAAATGCGCAACAAATTAAAAAAGGAAACGCTTGAACTTACAGCTAAACCTCCTTGCTTACAGCCAACTCTGTAGTTATCCGCATTTGCCGAATGCGGTGGCGGGTGGTTCCAGTGCCGGCTTTCTCGATTTCATCTCAGGCAAGCTTCCATCAGGCAAGCTCACCATGTGCTGATCCAGCAGCTGACTGTTCTCAGTACTTTCACCCAATAGAAAGTTACGAATGTTTACCAACATTGGAAAAGACGAAGGTCAATAACACGAGCGCTCTCGTTGCGCGTCTATAGTATGTACCTCCTCGTAGTTTGCTAGCGCTTCGGATTTTTTTATACACAGCGCACAAAACCGAACCCTAGCCTTCATTATGACAGTAATGTAGGCGCAGGAACAACACTCACAATGACACGAGGAGACAGGACAAGCGCTCATCCTGTCTGACAGGAGAGCGCTTGTCTCCTCGTGTCAATGTGAATGTTGTTCTTGCGCCTACATACTGTGATAATGATATGCACCATCTAGCCCAGTATCAAGTTTTGTTAATCTAGCCTTCTCGCTATATGTGTTCATTTTCACGTCGAGGTAAAAAAAAATTACAGCATATCCACGGAGTGAACTGATGATGTGTGGCGAAGCTCGGGAGGTTCATCGTAGATCAAAGGACAGAAAGTTGAGCGAGTTGAGAACATTCCATAATCAAAGAAGAGGCGTGCAGGGCTCAGTACCCTGAGCCCTTTTCCGTGTTCTCCTACTTATCTGCGCAATCCTGCTTCTTTAGCCTCTTTAATTGCTATTTGTATGTTTCGCGCTAGAACTATGTCGTGGTTCAAACGCAATAATATCATTCCGATGGAAATTCAGATGTTGTGCGGTTTTCTTCTTCCTTCTACGGGACACGCGAACAGGATTTGCGCGATTATTTCAGCCGAAGCATGGCGGCAAGTCAGATTTTTTCGCCAATGTTTAGAAGCCAGCTGCGCCACCCGGGGAGACCGTCAAAGGAACCGCACTTGCGCCAATTGGTTGAAAGTTTCCGAGCAGCACGCGGAGTTTTTGTGGCGGACTAAGCTACCGGATCTACTGCAAAGTAAGAGGAATTCTTTTTCTACTAAATCGCCGTCGGAAAAGGTAATGATTCTCGGAGACGCCGTTTTGGACGAGAACCACAAGAAAATTCTAGCATTAGGCCCTAAGCACTGTTTTCATCCTAACCTAAAAGAAGTTGACGTTTTAAGCTTACCTCGATCTATAACTAAGGTTATTCCGGAAGTTGAACGGTCTCGTGTATTTCAGATTGCTTCGCCAGCATCAAGCATTCGAACGATCCCGTTAGGCCTCTGACCCTATCCGACCGGTGGTAAATTACTGTGTAGAACATAAGCTTCGACCTGTTTTATCCGATAAGGAAGGTTGTTTTGTAATAATGCCGAATAGCACTTTTTCAGATAAAGCCTCAGCAGCTATTGAAAAGAATTTTAGACCTGTGAAACTGAAACCTTCTGTAGTAAAACAACGAGCTGTCGATCTCCTGTTGAAACATAATCTAGATAAGGTAGCTTCCAGTGTTAAAAAGGCTAAATTGCTCACCTTAGAATTATTTTCTCGGCGAAAACCCATAAGCCAGAAATTCCTTTTCGCTCGATTGTATCAGAGTCAGGGACTTGGCAAGTTTGTGTAGCTAGCTATTTGCAGAAGTGCTTAACATCCTTAAGTTTTCCTGACCCCTTCCGTGTACGTAATTCTCAGGCTCTGGTTCAGTTGTTAACAGAGGAAAATCCTGGCCACTGCACAGCGTTTAGCATGGATGTAGAGGATCTGTATTACTCGTTGCCCCATAAAGGTTTATTAAATTGCGTGAAAGAATGTATTCAAGAACAAGGGCAAGAGTCCGGTTTCATAGATAGATGCGGAGTTTCCACAGGTACCTTTCTAGAAATTCTTTCCATGTACTTAACGTCAACGATAGTTGGATACAGAGAAGGCGTGTTTGTGCAAAAATCAGGAATTTGTATAGGTTCAAAGGTCGCCCCTATTCTAAGTGATCTGTACTTGAGCAAGTTTGACTGCCGTTTAAAAGAGGCGTTAGGGGACCGCATCATCAGGGTATTTCGGTATGCGGACGATTACCTGGTACTTTCTAGTAAGAATGATTTTGAATCAGTCGTCACCTATGTAAGCGATCAATTTAAACTTAATGGAGATGGTCTAAGGTTCACGAAAGAACTACCGGAGAGAAACGTAATACAGTTTTAGATATCTCGTTGTCATTTGAGCAGAATCACGTGTGTTGGCAGTATTCCCCTAGAGCATCTAAGCCGTGTTAAACTTTGACTCCAAGCATTCCAAAGTAGTAAAAAACGGAATAGCCTTGTCCTGTTTAAAGTCAGCCCTATCAAAGTCGTGCGTGCACCGTTTGACCATTAGCTTTAATGCGCAGGTCGAGCGCCTTTTAGATGCAGGTTACCCTAGACTAGCCATAGCCACAGTAGCAGAACGTCTTAAGAAGTCGATTTCGACCGGAACTAAAGCTGTAGCAGAGAGTAACATTAACAAGAAAAAGGTCGTGAGTATTCCGTATATCCACGCAGTTTCGCACAGGCTTAAGAAAGTAGGAAGTAAATATGGGGTTAATGTTGTGTTTACGGCTCCCAATAAGTTAGGAAGGGTTTGTGCTGCCGTGCATAGAAGAAATGAGCAGATGGAAGGTAAGAAGCGAACAGATATCTGTCCGGTTAAGCACTTAGCCAGAACAATTTCACCGACTGGCGCATGGGTGTGGTGTATAAGATTCCTTTTAGCTGCGGACGTTTTTATGTAGGACAAACCGCGCGTTGTATTAATCAAAGGTTAATTGAACACAGAAGGTCGCTATCAGGTGGGACGCCGTCCAATCTATCCTTGCACTGCCAGGTCTGTAGCTGCATGCCCGAGTTAGACAAAACCGAGATCCTGTACAGGCATAGGAACGAAGATACGCGTTTATTGGTTGAGGCCTGGCATATTAGTATTAGTGGAAGTGCATGCGTGAGTCAACCGTCGATTATCTTAAACAGAGAGGAGATAGAATGTCTTAGAAGTTGTCTATCGCGTAGAACGGCACGTGTAACAGTATGACAGGTGGCGCTACCATTCCGAGCATGCGCAGATAGCTGTGTGTCTTCCTTCTTTTTCGCCTCTGTGCTGTGCTTCAGTTGTTAGTCGGCGTTCGTGGTGTTCACTGCTCTTCTTGTGTCCGTGTCCTGCACGCCTCTTCTTTTGATTATGTCATCGTAGATCGTGCCGAGTTCCGGATTAATTTAGTTAACGCGCACGCTACGAATCCTTATGGTTCAACTATGCACACGTGAAATCTCCCACCGGCACTTCATTGCAAGTCAAGATGCAGTGCCTATAGATATATATATATATATATATATATATATATATGTATATATTGTTACGGTTGAAGGCCAAGCGAGGGTTTATTTACAGGAGAGCGCGGAGCGCTAGGTAGTCGGTGCAGCCGAGGCAAGATGGCGTCCAACCGCTAGACAAGATATCGTCCTCGTCGTCTTCCACCCTTGCCTGGCTCATACCTTGACTGCCCGTCTGATACCGTAGCACTCCCCGGCTCACAGACGAAGCCCGCGGGGCAAGTCCAAATCACTGGAAGACAGCAGGGTGGAACCGCTTGAGACGCGCGACGTGTGTAGGCTGCGTTCGGCTGGAACGACGACCATCTGACGTTAAACGGGCCACCACGTACGTTAAGTCGCTCAACCGATCGACAATCACGAAAGGTCCAGTATACTGGGGCAAAACCTTTTGGCATAATTCACGTTTACGCTGTGGGGTCCACACCCATACCAAGTCCCCTTTGCTGTACAAGATAGGCTGGTGTCGGCTGTCATAGCGCTCCTTAGATCGGTGTTGTGACGCCACGGTACGAAGTCGAGCGATTCGACGTGCTTCTTCTGCAAGGCACAGCGTCTTGGCAACCGAGTACTCGCCGTGGGAGCCAAACGGCAGTATTGTATCAATACTTCTTAGCGGTAGACGTGCGTACAGCAGATAAAAAGGACTGTAATCCGTCGTCTCATGCTTTGCGGTATTATACGCATATGTGATGAATGGCAGCACGTCATCCCAGTCTTTGTGGTCGGAGGAAACATACATTGCCAGCATGTTGGTAAGAGTCCTGTTCGTACGCTCTACAAGGCCGTTGGTTTGAGGGTGGTAAGGTGTTGAATGCCGGAACTTCGAGCTGCAGAGACGAAGTAATTCCTCAACAGCGTCCGCAACAAACTGACGACCACGATCACTAATTATCACACGGGGGGAGCCGTGCCTGAGGATAACAAACCGCAGCAAGAATGTGGCAACGCATGTAGCTGTTGAAGATGGTATGGCCGCAGTTTCTGCATAACGGGTCAGGTGGTCTACGCATACGATAACCCACCGATTGTCGTTAGAAGATCGTGGAAATGGCCCCAAGAGATTAATGCGTACTTGTTCAAACGGCAGACAGGGTGGTGGCAGAGGCTGGAGAAGACCCGGCGGTGTAGTCGTAGGGCGCTTATGGCGTTGGCATTTCTCGCAACCGCTGACGTACTGCTTGATAGTGTCTCGCATTTTGGGCCAGTAAAAACGCTCCTGTGTTCGGTTCAGTGTTCTTATGAAGCCTAGATGGCCAGAGGTTGCGTCATCGTGCATGGCACTCAGTACGTCTGGTCGCAGACTCTGCGGAACCACCAGGAGAAAGCGTGCGCCTTACCCGAATAATTCGTCTTGTAAAGGAGGCCATCTCCTACACAAAATCGACCGGTGGCTTGAGGACGCAGCGCAGCAGTAAAAAGGGGCTCCAGGCTAACATCACTGGCTTGTTCATCCCTGAATCTCGTGGAGTCCAGGAATGTGGCCGAAATAGGAACAAAACAGTCATCGAAGTTGTCTTCGTCACACTCCGTAGTCGGTAGAGGAAGGCGGGAAAGGCAGTCAGCATCTGCGTGACGACGACCGGACTTGTAAGAGATGACGAAGTCGTACTCCTGAAGTCGGAAAGCCCAACGTGCCAGTCGACCACTCGGATCACGGAGGTTCACCAACCAGCATAGAGCGTGGTGGTCCGTAACTATGGTGAACGGGCGCCCGTAGACGTAAGAGCGAAATTTGTGAACCGCGAAAACTGCGCTGCAAGCATTCTTGTTCCGTGACGGTGTAATTGCGTTCCGCCTTACTCAGAGATCGACTGGCATAAGCCACAACGTGCTCAGATCCGTGATGACGCTGTACTAGCACAGCTCCGACGCCAATTCCACTGGCATCAGCGTGCACTTCTGTAGGCGAGGAAGCATCGAAGTGGCGTAATATAGGTCCCGCAGTGACTTCGGTGGTTCGAAAGAACTTACTGCTTCAATCTTCCGTGGATCAGACCTCACACCATTTCTGTCGACTAGATGTCCAAGTACCAATGTTTCAGTCTCTCCAAAGCGACATTTCTTGGAGTTCAGTACCAGACCAGCCTTCTCGACACAATCAAGGACGAGGCTAAGACGTCGGTTATTCTCATCCAAAGTGCTTCCAAAAATCACAACATCATCCAGATAACAAAGACAAATTTCCCATTTCATTCCACGGAGGATGGTGTCCATAAATCGTTCGAACGTCGCCGGCGCATTACAGAGACCAAAGGGCATGACGCTGAACTCATAGAGGCCATCAGGTGTCACGAAGGCTGTTTTCTCTTTGTCGTCTGGGTGCATTGGTACCTGCCAATAACCTGATCTCAAATCCAGTGAGGTGAAGTAAGCGGAAGAATGGAGGCAGTCGATAACATCGTCGATCCGAGGAAGCGGATACACATCCTTTTTGGTGACAGCGTTTAGTTTTCTGTAATCGACACAGAACCGCCATGATCCATCCTTTTTCTTCACTAGGATCACTGGTGCTGCCCAGGGACTTGAGGACTCCTGAATGACGCCTTTATGCAGCATGTCCTTGACCTGTTCAGCGATAACTGTTCTCTCTGCTGAAGACATACGGTAAGGCTTTTGGCGAATGGGGTGTGCCTAGCCGGTGTCTATTCGGTGATGAGCACGAGAACGAGGAAGTGAAGCCTGCTTGTCGCCTTGTGCGAAATCGAACACAGACACATGCGCCAGAAGAACTCGCGCAAGAGCTCGGCGCTCATCTTAGGGAAGAGACTTATTTATCATTCGTAGGACGTGCTCTTCAGAAATAGCTGGATTGGCGTTGTAGGTTCGACACTGCGCTTCGTCGCTGAAAGCCATAATAGCGCTGTAGGTCATTCCTCAAATGTGGCGAGTTTCATACCGCGCGGTAGAACAACAGGGACCGATGAACAATTGAAAGCCCACAGATTCGTGGCACCATTCACTACACTCACGACAGAACGCGGTATGAGTACATCCTCCTTAGCGCAACTAGGAGCAAGCGGTAAAACCTCTGCATCAATGAACACGGTCGGTAGTAGTGGCTTTGACACAGACACGCGAGAATGAACAAGGCGGTATCAACAGATCATCGGAAACAACGAAGTACTTTTTGTCTTTCGGAGGTGTGTCTGCAAGGGCGGCAAGGAGTGCACTATCCAGACTTATTCACCCGTACCGCAATTGACAGAAGCGCCACAATCCTTAAGAAAATCAATACCCAGAATGACATTATGAGTGCAACGCGGTAATACCAAAGATTCTGTTTTAAGTCTTCCCCGCAGAACAAAACACTTGCAACACAAATTCCGAGAGGAATAAGGCACTCTCCACTGACACCACGAAAGGTCACACGGTCATTCCACGGGAACATAACTTTCCGTCCCAATCTCTCTTTGAACGGGGCACTCATGACGGACACGGTAGCACCAGTATCTACTAAAGCACTTGTAGGTATACTATCGACCGAAGACATGCACTTTGTTTTAGGGGCGAAGCTCCTTAAAGCGGCACCCGTTCGTCCCTCGTCGTAGTCGTAGTCGTAGTCGTAGTCGTAGTGCGTACCAGTCTTACGCTTTGACCTCCAAGGTGGTGCCGGTGGGAGATTTATACTGTGCTTTGTTGAATAATAAAAAAAAAAATTCTCAGCGTGCGCGTTAACTAAAAGCCGAATTCTTCTGTCTGTGATTCCCCATCGTCCAAGAGATTCCCCCAGTGGATAAAACCATGACGGAGAGCGAAACTAAGGAAGAGCTAGAACTTGAGAATTTCAACTGGAAAAAGGCCGAAGGAAAAATTCCAAAGCGCACTGCTATGGGTTTAGATGGGGTCCCCGTTAGCCTCATTAACGAATTAGGACAGAACACTAAAGAAGCGCTATTGAAAGCCGTAGAAAAATGCTTACAGGAGAGGCAAATACCGGACAGTTGGCGAAAAAGCAGAATGAACTTAATCTATAAAGGCAAGGGGGAAAAGAATAACATTCGCTCGTATAGACCGCTAACCATTACATCGGTACTATACAGGATGGCTATGCAAGCAGTAAAATTAAAAATAGAAGCCTGGGCAGAACGTAACAATATTTTGGGAGAACTTCAGAATGGATTTCGAGTAGACAGGCGTTTAGACGATAACCTATTTGTTCTTACTCAGTGTATAGAAATATCTAAAATAGAAAGGAGGCCGTTGTATGTGGCTTTTCTAGACATCACTGGGGCGTATGACAATGTTAATCAGGAAATATTGTGGGAAATTTTGGAAGGAATGGGCATAGGCGACGATTGTGCACAGCTTTTGAGGGAAATATATCGAGAAAATACAGTTTGCATAGAATGGGAAGGAATAAGTAGCAGAGAGAAGGTTGATATTAGCAAGGGGCTGAGACAGGGATGTCCTTTGTCGCCGCTGTTATTCATGCTGTACATGGTTAGAATGGAAAAAGCGCTAGGAGATAGCCACATTGGTTTTAATCTGTCACACAAACAGGGCGGCGTGATGATTGAGCAGATGCTTCCGGGTTTATTTTATGCTGATGATATTGTCTTATTCGCAAACAGTCGAGATGATATACAACGGCTGGTGAATATATGCGGGAAGGAAGGCGAGGATCTAGGACTAGGATTTAGTGTAACAAAATGCGGATTGATGGTATTCAATGATCCCAACGACCAGGCGGTATCCATACAGGGCCAAGAAATACCGAGAGTAAGCGAATACAAGTACCTTGGCGTATGGGTAAATGAGGGCGATAGATACATGAAGGTACAGGAAAAAGCCTTGGCAGCAAAGGGAAAGAGGAACGCAGGAATAATGAAGCACAGAGCGTTATGGGGACACAATAGGTACGAGGTGCTTAGGGGTCTGTGGAAAGGGGTAATGGTACCGGGGCTTACATTTGGGAACTCAGTGGTGTGCATGAGGCCAGAGATACAATCGGGAATGGATGTGAATCAAAGAACTGTGGGACGCCTCGCGTTGGGTGCTCACGGGAAAACTACAAACGAGGCTGTAAAGGGCGATATGGGATGGGCGAGTTTTGAGGCAAGGGAAGCGCAGAGCAAAATAAGGTTTGAAGAAAGGCTAAGGAATATGAAAGAGGTTAGGTGGGCAGTGAAGGTGTTCCGCTATTTATATAGAAAGAGCGTTGACACGCAGTGGAGAAAGAGAACTAGGAGGCTCACCAGTAAATATACGGCTCTAAGAGAACTGACAACAAAGAGCGTAAAGGGAAAAGTCAGAGAGGCGGTGAAGATTTACTGGAGGATAGCGATGGAAAAAAAAACCGACTCTGAATAACTACCGAGAGGGCAAAAACGAAATAAAGAGGGAGGCATTTTATGATAATTCAAGAGGAAGCGCTTTATTGTTTGAAGCGAGATCGGGCTGCCTTAGAACGCGTGTTTATAAAGCGAAATTCAGTAAAGAAGAAAGAAAATGCACATGCTGTGAGGAAGATAGGGAAACGACAGAGCATGTTCTGATTGAATGCGGAAATATCCACCCAGGTGTACGTTTGGGCACCACCCTACATGAAGCCTTGGGTTTTAGGGCGAACAACGGGAAGCTGAACATAGCCGCGATTGAAATAAGTAAGAGACGGTTAGAATACTGGTGGCAGAAAACTAGAGAGAACGGACAAAAATAATTATAGGGAAAAATATGGAATTTCTGCCATAAGGGGCAGGGAACTGGGATATGAAAATCCGTTTTTGATATGGCATGATCGATTTGATTGAAGTAAATTTAAAAGGCATGAGGAAAATTAAAAGAGGAAAAAAAAGTTCTTAAATCTTCTTACGAGCCTGGTGGCGCACATGTCACCGCCCCGTTACAAAGGGGAAGCTCATAGCATCCATCCATCCATCCATGGTGGAGGCTCCTGGCGGGTGCAACCTAGCCATAATCGAGAGGAATGAACTACGCACACCACGAGCTACATTCGGACAGCATATTGATTTGGAACTTAATTATGAATGAAAGGTTTTCCCAATAAGGCCACAGGCGCATACAACATGCCCCATCTCTCAAATGACATAACCATGCAGCTTTTATGTCATGACACGGTCTCACTTTTTTTTAAAGACCTTAACTCTTAGAGATCAGAGAAGCGGGAAAACGCAAAACATTTAAAGGGATACTGAACGAAAATTGGGAAAACTAGCGAAACACTGAAAACCCACTCGGAATACGCCACTATTCCGGTTGACAGAGCACATTTTACGTATTTCCGAACAGTTGGCCGTATTTTTAGTGGATTGTGAGAGCGCGGCGGCTGCACGCCAGTGCGCTTGTTGAGGGCCGTGACACGGCCGCTCGATTAGCAAGCCGTGACTTCACATGCAACCGGCGCCCTCTCTCCTCCAGCCACTTCCCTCTCCACCTCTGCTCCCGAGAACCACTTGAGTCGCGAGCGGTCGCGAGTTGCTCGTCGCGGATTGGTCGGCACGTCAGTATCCGGTGAGTGTCACGCAACTTCCTCTAGTTGACCGCGCTACAGTGCCTAGAAAACATACTTACTTTATAGTGTGCCGACCGCGGGCGGCCGGGTGGCACGGAGAATGATGCCTTCCAACGGCGGCCACCAGACGGCGATAGCCGTAGGGACCGTGCTATACCGAGCCGCGTCTCCCGCCAACGCGCGCCTGCAAAAGACGCCCACCCGTTTCGCCCTGCGGAACGCTGGTTGCGGTGCAAACCTTAATTCAAAGAATGTGATTTCGTCGCACTTCTAAACGTACGTACGCACAGTTATCATTGATACGCTACACTATATCGAGTGTTTCTTCGAAAAATACCAATAAATAAATACGTCCGCGCGGTTAAAATTCGGGCTTGTTGGTGCGTACTGACGATGCAGAAAATAGCGCTGAATCAAACTAGCGCTATATTTCAGTCTTGGAATAAATTGGTTGTTTCCGAGAGAGAAGTTTAACTTGTTTCAAAGTAAACAATCATATGGGGCACATCTCCACAAATGCTAAATTCACACCAATTTGTTGTAAATCACCATAAATTTAGTAATGGTCTGTTTAATCACATAAACACACTGAGGGTGATTAAACGGGAAAACTTTTCATGGGTGACACAAGGTGTCAACGTATATTC
Source organism: Hyalomma asiaticum (assembly GCA_013339685.2). Lineage (NCBI taxonomy): Eukaryota > Metazoa > Arthropoda > Arachnida > Ixodida > Ixodidae > Hyalomma > Hyalomma asiaticum. The sequence goes on from CM023488.1 coordinate 8,348,528, forward strand.
GGACTACGTTGGAGTTGGCAGATTTTTTTTTTGTGAAGTAATTTACAGACCTCGTTTATTTGCTGCAAAGACCATTGCAAAGTATTGGATTATTGTACGCTGTGTAATTTGTAAATCTGATGGTGTGCGCATCAAACGTCGCGTCACCTACCGATTTCATTCCGATTGGGGAATAAGCTAGGCACGCGCTCGGAGGCTGTAATAAATAACCTAGAATGTATACCTACAAGTATATTATAGGCACTGTAGCTATCATTCGGCATTTGCGATATAGTATTTATTTAAAATTACAGATATACGTGAGACTAATCTATAAGATGTTTGCAATGTCCATTACAACGGACTGTGTACTAACGTTTCGCAGTGATGCACCAAGAAATGACACCATTGACAGAAAAATGGGCAGCGACCCCCCCCCCCCCCCCCCCCCGACTGGCTCCGCCTTTATTCTAATTTTTCGGTTTCCTTTCTTTTCTGCAATTTTGCTTTTTTTTTCGTTGCACTTGGTATATATATGTTGAAAGTGATCATTTTAAGGTATTTCATTACAACATACTGTCTCGTTTTCCTTTTTCATATTTGTCATGATTATAATATGGTCAAAATTTGCTGCTGTTTTTTTTTCGTTTCTTTTTTTTTGTTTGTCAAAACTGTTTCTGTAAATGCGCCCAAGTTGTGTGCCGAATGTTTATGTCTGAGTGCATCTCGGAGCAAAAGCCTCCGTCAGGCTCTGTAGACTTTTGCTTTGTTTTTTACTGTTACATGTGCAGAAAAAAAAGAAGTCTCAACTTTTCATTCCTTTATTTGCTTATGCTAGAGTACCGTTAGTCATTTTTCACACTAACCTGATAGCATCTCCCCTTACAGGGCACACAGAAATGATGCTAATGAATGTGGTAGATGCCCTTGAAGAAGACTTGTAAAAATGTTGGCTCCACCAACGTCTACCTATTCTAACTACTTTCATTATTTCCCACTATCGAAGTGTTTTGCAATCTGTATACTGCGCTATGAATTTCTACCTGCATGGCAAGATGCTCACAGTGCACAATTGTAATCTACGCACAATTTATACAATTGATGGCCATCCTAGAACTGAGTTCCGCTGAGCGTATGATTTCGCATATCTAGGAAGATGGGTTTGAAACGTGCCCTCGCCATGCTTTTGGAGCTGTGCCATAGCTAAACGTGATGCACATTCGCGCGCAAAATGCCGGTACACAGTACCATGGCTGATGTTAATTACACGCGGACGATTTGAAGAGGTGCTACAAAAATAATTCATATTGCCGCATTTACACGTGCATCTTAATTGTAATGCAACAAAATAATGCGCACCAAGGTCATTGCTCTGTTCACATCGTGCTGAAGTAATGAAACAATGAGTCTCTATTTATATAATTTATTTTTCAGTTGACCACACACCTGTGCGCTAAAGAAGATCGAATGTTGGTATGCTTGAACAATAATTGTTGTGCAGCGAACACTTTATCACAGTAATTCAAGGATTGTGAAGCAAATCATCTGTATACGTACTCAAACTAGAATAGCAGCAAGCGCACAAACAACACATAATATACAACGATCATGCAGAAATAAACATCTTTTTCTGCCCTAAACACAGCTACCTGCAGCGGCGTTGTTTCAGCAGTTTTGCTCGCTCTCTGTGCCCATCTCTTTCTTTGTTCAGTCCTTTGAGCAGAAACCTGAATCACAACAGTACATAAAATTTCACCAAGGCTACGACAGTTCCCTTTTCGTGTAAAACGCACCCAAGCTTCGGAAACGTCACTGAATGTAGAACATTCACAACGTCAGGTAGGCTACGTGCGTGCAACTTATTTTTGCTGAAATATGATGTGAATGTTTCTTCCATTTGTCGAATTGCCTCTGACAAGGCAGGGCTAGGGTACACAAGTCCACCGTTATCAAATTTGGTAGTGAAGTAAGCATTCGCGTTAGAGCAAGCCTTATCTCGATTAACACAAAGATGAGTCGCGCAATCAGGACACGCAGTCTTTGCTATTAGTTTGCGGGCGACATAGCCTGAAACATAGTAAAGTAGCGCGCTGTTGCTCCTTTTTTCATTGTAGCCCTCATGGTCACCCTCAGAGGCAGCCTGGATAGCTTCGTCTACATCGTCCACTTTTCCCTGCTCAAACAGGCCATCCAATGCATCGAAGAGGGAACTGCTTGACGCGTCCGAAGCATCTGTAGGGCTTAAAAGTTCCTTCACAACCTCCTGACTGCAGTTTCCTCCTTTCGGGGACTTGGCGAGGTTAAAGAATGCCATCAAATTTACTGTAATTAAAATTGGGAAACTGTCGGGTGGTCATTACAGCCTGATGACTGTCTTGTGATTCCGAAAAGATTTTCTAATTTATCCTGGCTTAATCTAGAAGTTAGAAGGTACTTGAGACCACACTCCGAGTGTAGGTAAGAGAGGAGATCAAGAGTGCTTTGAATGGTTACCCTTAAGCCGGTAGCCGTGATACCTGTCAAGAAACCACCTCCAGACGGTTTAGCACTTTCTTCCCACCTGTCGATGTATTCGAGAAAGCTCTCATCAGCGTTTAGTGCTTTGCAGCTAATTCTGGCTGTCATAACTCGTATAAGACGATTAATTAATTTTATGAAGTCCTCTGTTGGTTGCACTGCTTTGTACGTGGACTCTATGTGCTGTCGGTGTAGAAAGATCCCTTTTATAACCTCATCACCGAACAACTGAAACGCTATGTCAACCTTCATTTTTTCAAACTGATTTGGCTTGAGATGGGCATCAGTGATTCGTGGCATTACCTTGAGCTTTATGTTATCGCGGTCTGCATCAAAAGCAGCTTGAATTATCCCAGAGTGAACATAACCTGATGGCGTGAGGTATCCTTTAGAGATAAAAGTATTTCTCAGATTTTTGACTAGATGCGGGAAGTCTGAGAGAAAGTAAAGTTTCCGCTTGTCGTCCACCGGGTGGGTTGCACTGTTTTTCACGTGGCCTGCAGACCCTAAAGAAAAGACATGTTACAAGTGAGCTCACTTACGTAATTAGTCATGCAACACCACGGAACTGATGATTATTGAACTCACCTGAAACTCTCAGAACATGCTGACGCATGCATGGCATCAAATACTGAACTGCTATGTTTCACATGAAAATATCGATATCTACGTTTCCGAATGATTTCCGTGGCTACCATGAACCAAGTTTGACGAAGCGTACTCATTATTTGACGCAACAATGTCTTCTAATTAAACTCAACCTTGCAACATAAAAAAAAGAAATGTTATTTCACATTGGTTGCATGAAACGAATCAGCGCCTTGTTCTTTATTACGCTGTCGGATATATAGCTAGCTGTGTCAGTTTCAGGAAGACTAAACTGCTTTGCGGATTCGTATTGGCTGTGATCTCATATAGGTGATTACCAAGAAATTAAGCCATTCTACAAATACTGAAGACTACATTGAAACCAATATAGAACATATGATATCAATGTGAACGAGAAAACTAAAGAATAAGTGTTAAAAAAAAGAAAACATAAACGTCCTACGATTGTTAAAATAAGCAAATTGACCATTTTTCAAGAAAATTAGATACTGTTAGCGCAATCAGCAAAGACTTTACAGCCATAGTTACGTCCGACACTCATTCTAATCTATACGTACGGGCAGCGTGGATACAAATTCAATCGCACATTAAAGAATTCTTGGCGGCCAAAATTAATCTGTAGGTCCCTTCTGCGGCAAACGTTTTAAAACGGTTATTGTGCCGTTTTTGAACGTAAAATCCGTACGTACAATTATATTGCACAAGATCTCGCATCATTGTTGCTCATTTCAAGTGAAACTTAAGTTGAAGCAAACGTCAGTATCTTGTATTCCAAACAGTCGCCACATGCTCCTATTCCAACTGGCAGCGTCACAAGTTACCGAGTCAACGTATAAACCGGCTTGCTCAGAAAGAACTATGCTTTCCACAATGATTTTGGCTAATGTAGCAGCCTTGACATTGCTCCTGGATGCAAAGACACCTAGTATTTGGGTCCAGTTGCCTAGGAAAAAAAAAAGACATGGTGAGAGTCATTAGTATGTTCCTTTTTCCACCTGACATTTGACGGTGTATTGTATACTTATAGGAAGCTAACTTACCTGTGAACGGCTGAAACATAACCACCATTCCGTGGTCAGTCAGTACGCCTTTTTGGTCTGCAGATGTGTGGTCGCCGAGGTCAACGAAGCCTTCAATGTCGCCTAGCGATAACAAGAAAAAAGACGGAGCTGCCCTGTAGAGCTACACAAGTACCACCTAATCTAATAATTACTTTTTAATTCAGGATATAAACTCACCAGACGACTTCACGTTGCGATGTTCTGATAACTTGATCTCGTCAAGGACGATCCCTCCGCGGCAGCTGAAAGTGTCCATGTCTTTCGTTTTTTCACTTAATGCTGAAAAAATTTTGGGGTTCATGCCAAAGCCACCTTTAAATCGGCGTAGGTATCTTTGTAGGCAAGTGCGTCCTGGTAGAATGTCCTCTCGTCGAAGATGCTCGTAAAGCCTGGGGCTTCGCATCCGCATCAGCAGGCATTCAACAATCCACTCATCTTCGTAAGTAATTCCTTTGGTTGATTTCCTTCTTGCAGCCGCGAAACAGTTCATCACAGCAAGCTGTTGCTTTTTGGGAAGGCACTTTACTTTTGACCAAAATTCCTCTTCGCTTTTTGCTTGGTTTTGCTCCTTCATTTGATCAATTTGCACCTGTGCATTATACATACGTTTCCTGGTTCTGGCCAAAGTGCGCGAAATGTTCAGCTTTCTTTTGTCGTCGCATGAAGCCTTTCTTTTCATCGACCTGCGTACATTGTTTTGCGTAACCCTCCGCTGGTACTTGCATTGCGCACATGATTCTCCATTGGACGTCGTCGTGATCTTGCATTTTTCAGAGAAATACATGTCTCTATACGCAGTGTACTTCGTTGACGTCGGCTTAATGCCACAACCGGCACACCTCCTTGAGCAAAGCTGCTGCCTCGTACTGGTTTCCGACAGTTCTCTGATACATCTCTCTGCCTCTTAAGTAAATAGTTGCTGTGATAGACCCATCGCAAGCCAAAGCGTTCCCAAATACCACCATTCTTTTAGTAAAAATGCTGAAAAAGTTATTTGCTTCTGCTTTGCACAGTGCAAACGCTATGCTTTCACTTTGTGCAGTGGGTACCTTCATCCATGTCACAGGCAGAAGAATGTCCTCAAACGGGTGCCAAGCTTTGTTGCTAGATGCCTGGATTTCATTCTGGAAGCAGCAGCTGTCGCTAATTTCCTCGCAGTTTCTACTTGCTTCTGTAGATGAGTCGTTGCATGGTGGGCAATCGGGAAAAGTGGTGTTTTCAGCGCACGTTTCGTCAGATTCCAGGTCATGCTTTCGACGCTTATCCGTAGGTCCTTCCTCACTCCGGGCTCGATCTTTCCTTTTTGGTGCTCTTCGGGGCGCCTCATGTGAAGGATGATCATCGAAAATAGTGGGCACGGCTTCAGATGTGAGGCACGGTTATTCACGGGGGATTTCATTGATGACACCGTCGACTGTAATTTTGAAGGAGCGTTCAATGCAGCTATTCTCGAAGTGTTTTTCACAAACGACAGCCGTCGGAGTTAGTCTTCGATCCTTTCTCTTTATATTCTTCTCCCACTCCGCTAAGCGTCCTGGGTCAGCAGGTGCGCTGAATAATGACACCCGCTCGTTGTTTGAGCGGTATCCACTCGTACAATAAGGAACAAAGCAGGTGCTGTCTTTACGTTTCCTTTTCTGCGACGACATCGCGGTTTCTTGGAGATACGCGCGCGAACCACGCGCACAGAAAAGAAACACAGGCGTGACATGCAGAGGCACCGTAAGCTACTTGCCTAAAGCAGAAATGCCTCGCAAATCCGCAAATATACTGCAACCGACTGCGTATACGAACGCGCACCCGAAGTGCATCCGAAACGCAATCGACGCGCGTGCACCGCGCGTGCGACGAGCGCCCGCGTCCAGCGCGCGCCCGGCGCGCCGCCCGGTTAGCACGGTCCCTAAGAGTGTCGCCGTCTGGTGGCCTTCGGCGGCAGGCATCACCGGCGGTGCCAGCGTCTCCCATTGGAAACGCTCGGCGGTCGGCACACTAGTAAGTATATTTTCTAGGCACTGTAACCGCGCGGCCGCTAGACGCGGGAATTTGAGAAAAACGCAATAAATTCAATATTTTCCGCTCGTCTCTCGCTGAAATGAAAGTTGTGGAAACAAATTTCAGTACCCAATCTTTCAATTGGTTCATTTATCTCGACGGCGAAAGTTTTGTTCAGTATCCCTTTAAGGTTGAGCCGCTGCTCCTGAAGCAGGTATGTCTAGTAAAAAAGTGTGAGAAGTGCCTTGTGCCCAGAACTTTAGAAGAGTGGCCTCCTGTGTTTCTTGTCCATCCATTTTTTCTGTGCATCAAATCCAGATCACAGCTAGTGCCAGCGTACTGGACAACTGCTGAAAGGATAAACAGCGGGAATCGTTTGTGAGCTGTGGAATATATATGGCATGGTAAACTATCCAGGGTCTACATCACGATTAGCATTGGCAGTAATTTCACATGATCGCATGTGTGACAAGAGGACTACACCCCCCTCCCCCTATTTTATACTGAAATGTAATTATAAAGGATAAGTGTACACTTGCTAGCCACACGACATACGTTTTGAAAAGTTTGCCATCACTGCTTTTCACACGTAACTGCTATTTTTGTGCATATCAGATGTGCGCAGCATCCCACGTATGTAGCGAGTCCTGCGTGCAGTTTAATCGCGCCTTCGCACGAATAACAACGGTGACGGAGGTTCAGAAAAGACAGTTGCCTGCAGACCATCTCGTGCAAGTACTGAATTATCTTCAGTGTGTTTTACTTAACCCAATTTAATGAGGTAACAGCAGAACTGCATACTTAAGGAGTACCTTTTGCATTGCTGAAAATGGCGTGCATTTCTGTATAGTAAATAGGATAACAATGCACAAAAACAGCATCCTGCGCACAGGCAGCTCTACCAAGTAAGAAGCAGCGCTCTACATTGAAGCCACTGGTGGCGCCACCCCACATGCTACATACGCGGCGTCAGTTCTACTCAGGGGTGGGCAAAGATACTTTGAAATTGTATCGCGATACGATACAAGATACTCGGGCAAGAAGTATTTCGGATACAGATACAAGATACCACCTCAATAATTGTATCCGATACGATACTTGCCATTTGTATCTTAAGATACTTCGATACATTTATAAATTTCATATTATGGACATATATAATGCAGCAGAAAACGCCTATGAACAGGAGTGTTTGCTTTAGAATTTCAGAACTGCGACCAACCAAGTTTAACTTGAATGAAACATGTGTTAGCATCTCAACAACTGTTGTTTTCTGGCTATAATTATATTGCTTTCATTCCCAAACAACTGATTGGGGCTATTTTGGCTGCTAAACATGACAGCTATGTATAAGCTACGCTGTCGGCGGTTTTTTGTGGTTTTTGTAATTCATTGAACTCGATGCTCTGCTTGCCAACCAGGTAGTGGTTTCCCACCTAATAACAAAAATGGCGATGCAAAACCTCGGCACGATGCCGCAATTACGACTTTGAGTTTAACCTGGTCCGTACGCGTATACCGTTTACGCAGTACCGGACCACGGGACAAGTGTACAGGAGTAACAACGCTCGTAGCGACATATTTTGTGACGGATCTTCTATACAGAAGGGACATAAAACCGCAATGCCTTCCTAAATTCTAATTATGTGCTCGCGTAAAGCGCTCGTCATCGACGGATTCACGAATGTGCAATTTTTGTAATAATTTCTCTCTACGAGAGAGAGAGAGAGAATTCTCTCTACGAGAGAATTCCAGACATCGCAGCGGTAGAAAGTGTCGCAGCCCAGGCAGCACGCCAACACAGGACTGATGTAGGCGTGAAGTCGGCCAAAGTCGGCAGCGATATCGGGCCTATGTCGACAAACCGCGCTCGCGCTACTTTCACCCACATCTGCCCGATGACGGCCAGCCACAATGGCTCCACTGTGGCGAAGCCACCATGGGTCGAACTTGGCCAGCCAGAGTGGGCGAAATTTGGCCAGCCAGAGTGGGCGAAATTTGGCCAGCCAGAGTGGGTCCGATTTGGCTAGGTAGCATTGGCCGATGTTGCGGGCATTCAGGCTTTTTTGGCGTGTTGTCGGCCACTCCGACATCGGGAAACCCCTTGCGCGGCCGTTAACAGCCACTATGGTGTTTCTAGTGTTTACCCCACGTGTGCCGTGCCGTTTGAATTGCAAACATTTTTATTTTTGTGTTTTCACATTTTGGAAGGGCTATGAAGGCATTTTTTAAGGACCAACAGTAGCTTGTGCAAATGTACCTCTCATGTATACGCGAAAGCTTTATTAACACAGTAATAAGTGAGGCTAAGTGAATCCTCTGTACTTTCTATTACTGCGTTCTAAACAAAACAAATAACAAAACAAGAGAGGTTTATAGGGAAAAGCACTATTTCATTTATTTTGTGAACTCTGCATTGATAATATGCTATTCTCGTGTTGCACCGTCGTAGTGGAAAAGCTTCGGCAAGGGTGGAACCTGCGTGAAAAGGCGTGAATAGTTAGCACAGCTGTGGAGCACATCAGCACTATACTATAATTGTATGCAATTCATGTGCGACTCATGAACAAACGCGGAAATTCAAGAAATGTCGTAAACATCTCATAATCGGGCATTACTTTCGAAAATACCAGAAGAAAGTTGTCCTTTTACTATAAAATGAATCTATGTTCAATATTCAACCCCCAGATCTTGGCTTTGTGTCACTTTAGATACCCAAGGGAAAAAGAATAGAAACACGAGTAAAGGTTCTGTTGCAAAGCAATTTTAAAAGCGGCACATTAGTTGAAATAGGTGCATTTTGCATTATAATAAGTTTCATATTTTTGGCATACATCGGAAAGGAAAACATGTAGACGTGAGCTAATACGACACACACCAAGGATGGGGTCTTTAGGCAAAAATGTCCTTAAATGATAGGTGCAAGGCGCATTATGAGCAGATATTAGAGGAAGAACATATTTTCAAGGCTACTTTACAAATGCCATCGCGTGCCGAACTGCCACACGCGTCCGACACCAACGAGGGCGTGTTCGGTATCACGTTACCTTTAAAAATACGGGCAAGAAAAAAAATGTTACGAGAACTGCAAGTCACCACACAATGGGCGTTTGATACAAGCACAGGATTAACTATATGAAGTAAAATTGCTTTGGGACAATGTGCGTAGGCTCTTTTTTCGAAAATATAGAGCCTACGCACCTCACGACACAAATAATGTATAAAGGTGGAACCGGTGGTTTAACATTGCAACAAAAAGTGCCAGGCCCCATTCTGAAAAAGTGGTCAGCAACTTACCGAATTTCGGCATCCGCTGTGCACTCTTGAGCTGTGTGTCAGCAATACAAATTCAGCGACAGCACTGTAGCCTCAGCAAAAGGTGCAGGCTTGTGTTCATATACAACCGATGTCACAGTTGTGATGGGCATTGTCTTAGGAGGTAAACTGGCCAAGGAATCGCGCAATCAACTTGATGATCGATAAATGCGGTACATGCGCCGATACGCGTAGGCAGACTGCGTGCAGCCGTTGAAACTCATTCGTACACCTTCCATGTCGGTAGCACTGCAGCCGCGACGAGAGAGCGCAGAAAGTTCCCCGAAAACTGCGCGGTCTCCCGCTCCGAAGGGCCACCACTGCCACCGAAAGCAGGTTCAGAACGACATTCTTTGCAAACTGTAAGTGCGCACAATGGACGTGCAGGGAGGGGGCCGTGACGAGGGTGGTCAGTTCGGGAAGCGACGCGCGTCCCCCCCCCCCTCCTTTTCACGTACTTTTTTTTTATTTTTAGTTTCTGCTAGCTTAGCATAGGTTGCTTCTAGGCAGAATATGCGCGTTTCTCTTTCTTTTTTTTTGTGGTTGTCGCAAAGCGTGGAAGACAGCGTTTCTGCTGGGCAAAAGCACAATGGCGGGGACACCCGCCGGGACTGCATTTAAGTGCAGCCTGGTGCAGCTTATGGAATATGCTTGTATGCATGTGTTCTCTTGCTAGCTACCTGTAGCATAGGATTTCGCAGAGGCTGAACCACCCACTCTAGCTAAAAACGCGATCGAAATGCTGCGCTGCATGTAACAAACGTAGCGAGGGCGCGCGGCGTCCGCCATTTTGAATTTCTGCAAGTTTCTGCAGCGCAGGAAAACACGTGCTCCCTTACCGCGCGACAAGAAATATTGCGCTGAACCTCTACTCGCGCCCTTATTTTACTCTTTTTGGTTATAAATAAATTAGTTTTTAAGTACTAGAAAACGCAGGCTTCTATCGACACCATAGTCTCATATGAACGTCAGAGACAAGTCCTACACTCGCTGCACAGAGCATGCAGTCAAGCTCGATATATTCTGTTCATCTAACTAGTACAACGTAACCGCGATGGCCGATGTGTAAAAGAATTCGATATGTATGGAAAGAACGCACTAACGGTCGTTCACAAAAAAGCAAAGAAATAAAGAAAGAAGGAATTATACGCAATGCCATGGACATATTAAGGAATTATTAGCCTATTGTATCTGTGTAGTAGTAGAGAGCATGGAGGTGGAAAAGGGAGGTATAAGTTTACCCGACTAGTAGACAATTATTTTCTGTTGCTGAGCTTATGCGAGCTGCGATACATGCATTGCGGAGCTGCTTTTGAAAGGAGTGCACTAGTTTTGCGAACGCACTGATGAAATGTTGACCACGTGCCCCTCCACTACAACAGCTTGACTTAGGACGGTTGGTTTATACTGTGACCCTGCACAAACATATGAAGAAACTAGGGAACAGAAGAGAGCTTTGATTTTCAACTGATTTTTTTTTCAGTGCATGCTTGCTGTTTTTTATAGCATTAAATACGCACATTGCCTGCGCAAGAACACTTTGTGATCACATACACTCTAGTAGAACTCACGAGAAAAGCTCTCTATATATCAATTATACGTGTGCGCATTTGTTTGCCACCTTTGAGATGAAAAATGCTTGCCATATGACTGCTTTGTATTTTTCGTTCTGCCTTCTTCGCATATGTCGTGGTCTTGACAAGAGCACTTCATTTGAATTTGCAACCCAAAGGATCTATGTATTTCATGGTGTATAAAAACAGCTAACATCCTCTGATTATAAAATGAGCACTAGATCTGTTTTGTCCCCTCGCTGTCGCGCTCTTAGCTCCGTATACCGTTCTTTTGCATAGGCTGCTAAATGTCAGTAGGATAACGCCGGTTGCGAGAGCTTATTTTTGCTTCAGCGCACCATAATGTCTGCGCTAGACCTTTTTTGTCCACTCGCTGTTCCGCTGTTACCTCCGTATGTCCTTTCCTTCCATAGGTTGCTAAATGTCAGTCGTATATAGCGCCGCTTCTGACTGTTTATCTTTGTTTGAACATGTGAGTGGTGGTTGTGCCCATCAATGTAAGCACAAACTATTTCTATGAATTTAAATTTTCTGACATGCGCGCTGTTAGATAATTTTCCACCATGCTTGTCGGTCCTTCTGGCTAATGTTAACTGTTGCGCCAGCCTGTGTCGCAAAGTTCCCGCAAAACAGCCTATAGATGTATATATGAATAGTTTATATGCACGTTTTTTTGTGTGCCCTGCTTATTAAATACAATGCGCGCGAACATAATGTCATATATGCTGCTCAAAACGCACGTGCGCTATGTTCCGGCACTGAAACGCGTATACATGAATATGTGAAGCTCAACATCTGATTCTTACGTCGAATCTCTCAAGTGAATTTCGTACATGCTTTTCTAGATCGGATCTCAATTCTTATATACAGCACGCTTCCAAAGAGGCCCGGCCGATATCAACCATGAAAGGCTGCGGCGTAGTCGACGTTGCCTCCGGGAGAGCAGAAATGACTCAACGTTTCCTGTGAAATAATCTTTCTAGGCAAATATCGCGCCAAATTCGCCATTCCTAAGGCGATTCTGATGAGCGGCAAAATCGGCGCCACATTTGCCGGAGAAAGTTATCGGCTAGCCGACGGGGGGCTTTAAGGTGGCATACTTGGCACAGTGTTGCCGATAAATGGCGTCGGCCAGCCCATATTGTCTGTACAAAGGCAAAATCGGCGCCATAGTTGCCGTTGAAAGCCATCGCCTCAGCCGATGTCGGAAGTAACGCGGCATAATCGGCCCCATGTTGCCGATTACAGTCGACGGCCTGCCGATATCGGCGGGGCAGCGGCTATAGTAGCCCGACGTTGCCAGTCATTAACGTCGGCGTGGCCGATACTGGCTCGCTGTCGGCAACATTAGGCCGTGGATGGACCGAACTTTGCCGCCATAAAACCAATATCGGCCCTACGTTGCGTGCTGCCTGGGAGGGTACCTCCGCTACTCATACTCTTGACATTGATTGCGCGAATTACCTTGTGATTTGTGACAGCGAAAAAAACAATGTGACTCAGAAAGGATATATATATATATATAATAGAACGAATCGTGCTGTAACATTATTAGTTACGATGTTTCCCAGCACAAGGTGTCGTCAGCCTACCAAGTAAGATCACACACTGGAAATTTCACTGCTTGTGGAAAATGTCATGAAAGAGCTCGTGGGGATGGTCACAATAATAATTGTTGAGGTTTACATCTCCAAACCACGATATAATTATGAGGGATGCCGTACTGGAGGGCTCTGAAAGTTTAGACCATCTGGTGTTCCTTAAGATGCTCCTAAATCTAAGTACAGTACTGCACGGGACTCAAGTATAACGCCGCTATCGGATTTCGGCCTTTACGGCCGGGATTCGATCCCGCGACCTTCAGGCCAGCAGTCGAGCGCATTAACCACTAGGCCGCCGTGGCGGGTGGGGACGCGCATGAGAAAGGAGTACTTTCTCATGAGCGTCCAAGGAGTACATGAGAAAGGAGTACAGTTTGTTCGTTTACACCGCGGATCAGCGTTATAAGCTTAGTGGCGGCAGTACCTGCTTGAGCAGCGGACTTCTGCCAGTATTTCTAGTGTCGCGCGGTGATGTTCCGACATCAGTATCTTGCATCTTAAGATACTCGATACATTCTTCAATGTATCGAAAATACAGATACTGATACACGTCTTTCAAGATGTATCGCGATACAGATACAAGATACTCAAAGAGTATCTAAGATAGTATCTAAGATACATGTATCTTCGATACTGCCCAGCACTGGTTCTACTGCATGGACAGCTGCTGTTGCACCCAATCTTTGTCATTCTGGCGCACTCAATTTTGTATGAATTGAGGCTTTCCATATGGGAAAGGAGTTTGTGAGACGTCCCGAGGATGTATGAAGTATTTCATGGTCCAAGTTACGGCGCCACAATTAGTCTCCAAATGATCGAAGTCGCATTCACGGCACTGTATATCTGGAAAACACGTAAATGTTTTTTTTTTTGGCACTTTCTTGCTGAGCTATAGTGCAATTTTCTAGTGATTTTTCCCCCTTAAGCTGTAATTCTTTGGCTTTCTTTTATACTTCCTCTATGCCTCCGCATCGGCTGCCGCTTATCCATAGGTAACTTAATTAAATTTGTGCCGTACCGCAGACGGTTTCTGCTTGGCGCCCCCAAAGCGATGTTTTTCTAAACTATCAAGAAGTGACCGCTTAGATCGCTTATTGCTCACTCATTTATTACTTTACGTCTGTGCACAGGCAGGGACTGATACGTACAAATGATGCGAATGCTAACGTACGTTTGTGCTGTGTGCGTGGGACTTGCAATATTTGATTGGTTGTCCGTGGCGATAAGAAGAGTGCTGCAGTTTCTGCTGCCAGTCAGGGAGGTACCGCAACCAACGTTACGCGGTGCCCGCCCCTGACTCAGAAGCGTGGTACTGATAACTCCCTGTACGCGATGTGATATATCATCGCAAAATTCTTTCTGTAGTCCGGCAAGCTAAGCTGCAAATTTTCAGTTCCGGACACTGGATAACAGTGGATTTTTCATTTTGTCTACTTGATTGTTCATTAACTGTGTTGTGGTTGCCGGGGAACAAGTTTAGGGTGGCTAGAATGGGGAGGTGTGAAAAGCAGCGACGGAAACTGGTCCCCAAGTTGCACCGATGCCACAGGAGGCATGTATACGCAGGGGCATACAATAATGAAGCATAGACCGCTGTGGGGTTACAACAGGTACGAGGTGATTCGCGATCTGTGGAAAGGTGTGATGGTGCCAGGACTTACATTCGGAAACTCGGTGGTGTTCACGAGGTCAGAGGTACTTAAGACTGGACGGGAATCAGAGGACGGTCGGACGTCTTACATTGAGCGGCCATGGGAAATCCACAAGTGAGGTTGTTAAGGGATGGTGTGACTTTCAGGGAAGGGAAGCTCAGAGTAAAACTAGGTACGAACAAAGATTGAGGAATACGAAAGAAAGTAGATGGGCGGCGAAAATATTCGGATAGTAGTATTGGAAGAACGTTGACGCACAATGGAGGAAGAGAACTAGGAGGCTTACCAGTAAGTATACAACCGGTAATGAAACGGAAGGGCAAAAGAAGTTAACAGCATGGTCAGAGCGGCAGAGAAGTCGGATTGGATAGCAGCAATGGAGAAGAAGCCGGCGTTGAGCAACTACAGAAAAGGGAAAGGCGAAATCAAGAGAGAAAAATTTTATGACAATTTAAAGGGAAGTGCTTTACTTTTTGAAGCAATGTCAAGTTGCCTAAGAACACGAAGTTATGGAGCGAAATTCAGTAAAGAAGTGGATACATGTACGTGCTGTGGTAAAAGTAGGGAAACGACAGATCATATTTTGATTGAATGCGCAGATATATCCACCCTTGTGTAGGTGTGGACACTACCCTGCAGGAGGCCATGGGTTTCCGGGATAGTATGGGAAAGCTGAACATGTCGGCGATAGAGATAAATAAAAGGCGCCTAGAGTATCGGTGGCGGAAAGGTATGGAGCAAACAGAAACGCAAGTTAGTTCCAATAAGATTGTTACTTCGTAGCAGAACGATAATAAATAAAATAGGTAGGCATGGAGAAAAATTTGTTGGGAAAATGGGTGATTCGGGAGAACAAACATTTGTAGAGGATGCATGGAGGAAGAGCTTGCCCGCGGGCTACCGCCCCGTTATAAAGGGGACGCTCTCAACATCCATCCATCCATTCCTACCGCGGCGGAATGCTCTGCGCGGAGACAGGAATCATGCGCAAGTTTTTAAATGTATATATTGTTGCTCGTACGTGGCCTCAGATGGCGACGGAGTAATTATGCTAACTTCTGGAATTACAGGGTGTCAACTGAGCGCGCGATGACACGGAAGTTCAATAATAGGTGAACTAGATGAACCTATATAATAAATGAGCTAGCCTTTTGTTTTGAGAAGTTTGAAAAAAAAATAAGTGAAGATGGAATCTACGCATATCGATGAGTTCTGGTTCAACTTTAAGAGAACTGTTCATAAATGCTGTGTTCCTCTCAAATGTAAAACAGAATGAAAGTACAGCCCATGGACTAAGAGAGCTAGATAACGCAAGTGAAAAGTGGTGAGGCGTAGGACACTTTATAAGCGTACACATGATCCCGCTGTCCATGATGACATGTCAAACTTGAGTAAAGAACACACAGGAGCACCGACCAAAATGAAAGTAAATATATTCGTAAAAGACGTTTCGTCTCCCGCATGCACGGGAGCCTTGTTCACAATGAAGCAAGAATGACAGTATCACTTATTTGTGAGGTCGTCCTATCACATCTTTTAGGCAGCGAGCATATACAGGGGAGAGATTTCCGCTGTTCTTGTTTAGCGTCTGCGCCGTAAAGTCTGGATGAACAGAGATCCAAGATGAAGTCGCGGAAACAGCCTCTTTTCCGTGGCGATGACGGAAGCGCCCTCCCAGCTGATTGCATGGCCCGATGACACAACATGTTCTGCCAGGACATTAGATGTCACCTTCTTATTCCTGACGTCATTGCAGTGCTCGCGTAATCTTCTATTGATATTTCCGGTTTCACCTATGTAAACTCGGTCGCAATCCGCGCAGGGCACTTTGTAGACGACGCCAGAAAAATTCTCGCGGCCTAGCTTGTCTCTCACATTCGTGAGGCGGCTTCCAATTTTTCTTGCAAGGACGTGCGACACCTGAACATCGTAGGAGCGAAGAACTCTGGCAAGGGACTCGCTCAGTCCAGGAACATAAGGCACTGGCGCTCTTTTGCATGTAGAACGGGTGCTTGGTTGAGACGGTCGTGAAAGTTGACGATGTACTGACTTTATAAAAGAAGAAGGGTATCAACGTGAGGTCAGCTCTCGGTGGACAATTTTCACGTCGCTCCGTGTATCTTCTTCCTTTGAGCACGTTCCGTGAGCTCGTCGCAAAAGTGTAGAGACAACTGAACGTTTATGAGAGGGAGGGTTCAGTGATCTGAAATTGAGATAGCGGTCATTATGTGTGCTTTTCCTGTAAACAGAGAGCATTAAGTGATTCTCGCTTTACGGGGACGTCGAGGAATGGTCCGATTCTTTCTCCACCGTGAATTGCATGGCCTCGTCAATAGAATTCAGATGCTTTAAAAGGTGCGGCAGGGCATCGCGTTGCACGACACAAAAACAATCGTCCACATACCAAAGAAATATTTTTGGTGGATGAGCAAACGAGGACAAAGCTAGGCTCTCGACCGCTTCCATTGTCAGGTTAGCAACGGCGACCGATACCGATGCACCCATGGCTGTGCCATGTACCTGTTTATAGCACTCGCTCTGGAATACGTTCCAAAGTGCTGTAAACAGGTACGTGGGACTGCCAGCTCGATAGACTCGACTCGACGGTCGAAACCGCCCGTGTAGCAGCTCAAACATGACTTTTGAGTCGATGAACCGTTGGTTCGAAGGCCTCCGAAGCGCCTATGTGACACCAGTGTAACATCATTTAGTCCTAGAAGGTGTAATCTCGGGGATTAACAGATCATCCGGTAAGGTGCATTTGTGGAGACTAACTGTTGATCTCTAGGGTAGCCCCGCCACGGTGGTCTAGGGGCTAAGGTACTCGGCTGCTGATCCGAGGGTCGCAGGATCGAATCCCGGCCGCGGCGGCTGCATTTCGATGGAGGCGAACTGTCGAGGCCCGTGTGCTGTGCGATGTCAGTGCACATTAAAGAACCCCAGGTGGTCGAAATTTCCGGAGCCCTCCACTACGGCGTCTCTCATAATCAGAACTGGTTTTGGGACGTAAAACCCCACAAAACAACAATTGATCTCTAGGGTACATTTGTGGGGACTAACTCTTGATCTATTATGGTGCATCTGTGGGACTAACTGTTGATCCCTACGGTGCATCTGTAGGGACTAAATGTTAGTCCGTGAGGTGCATCTGTGGGGACTAAATGTTGGTCCACAAGGTGCATCTGTGGGGACTAAATGTTGGGCCATAAGCTGCGTCTGTGGGGGCCACGACCTACTGTACTCCTGACCTGACCAGCTCGCGGCGTTCTACGGAGACGCCTGCGCCGCCTCTCGTTCCAGACTTCGCCGCTAAGATGGCGCTCGAGTTACCCCACCTGAGCGTCGACGGGTGCATGGGTGTAGAACAACAAGCACCGCGCGAGTACTTTGCTTGTGCGCAGTACTTGGAAATTTGAGCATATATGCGAACTGTTGCACTGTATCTAATAGCAGGAATGTTCATATGGTACTTCAGCCAACGTTTCAGTCTATTTACCAAGGAACCAACAGCACTGTTGCGCCACTGAGATAATCGGTATCCTAGTAGCTTTTCTTTTCCTGTTATTTCGGTCACTCAAGCGACAGTTGGTTTGAATTATGAGTTAATAACTTGTAAAACCTTACCGAGAAAAAGCATATTCGCGAATTCAGCCCATTAGCCATACAAAACGTACGTATTTGTTTACTAAGTGTATAGGAACATTTTTGCGCATGCCGATATTCAACATTCCTCACCTTTTCTACTGACTACCGTGGTACATGGCTCAAGGGCGCGCGTTGCTGGGAACTACACTGTACTGTCATAGCTGAATTACCTCAATCGAGGCAGTTTCGCAAATGTTTTATTCGCTGCGAGGAGTGCCTGCCCACATAGGCGTCTCGGCTCAACGCGAGCAGACGACCGCCTAGAAGCGGTGTGGTTGGGGTAACTGGTGGCGCCAAAATCCGCTGCCAAAAGGCCCCTAGCGGTAGAAAGAGGAGCTAGCACATGCGCGCTGGCGTTCTGCTCGCCGGGCAGGTCAGGAGTACAGTAGGTCGTGGTGGGGGCTAAGTGGAGGGACTAACTGTGAGGGACTAACTGTTGAACCTCATGCAGTTAGTCCCAAAATGATGAACGGGACACCTTTTTAACGCCCTTTTGTCTTAGAGTGCACAATATGGAGCACAGTGAGCGGGTTCCCATATTTATCGCACATTGGTGGGTCTCCACCAGACAGTAGGTGTATGTGCGTGGTATGTCTGCATCCTATTCTAAGTTTGTAGAGTTAAATTGTGTACGGCGTGTTTTTGATTCTAGGGGCCAGTGACCGAGTTGGGGCTTGACAACGTGCAGCTTGTTGTCTGTCCCACAGATGCTGTCAGTAGGCCCTGACAGTTTTACAGCATAAGCTGTTATGAAATCACAACAAGGGTCGTTTTTGCGCCGTAGTTGTCCGCCGTAGCCGCCGCCGGTGTCCGTAACTGCTTCGCGCAAATTTTAGAAAAAATAACAAGGGCCGAGGAGGACTCAAACCACGTCCTCTGCGTGGATTTGAACCCACACCCTCTGCGTGGCAGCCGAGCATTCTACCACTGAGCCACGCCTGTGTTTTTTTTTCTTTATTACATGGAAATGAAAACTGAGGTCACAGGGAGATAACGCCTACACATTCAACAAGTGCATCCCTGTGCTTGAAAAGTCTTTGCTAAAAGAACTAAACAGGTATAACGTCTGTCGAGGAATCTCATTAACAAATGTAATGTAACGTGGGAGAATAATAATACGCCACTGCACGTCGGGGAAAGTGGATTGCATAACGAGTTCGAGGAATCATTTGAAAGAACACAGGGCTGCACGGCTGCATGCTTTGTAGCTCTGAACCCATTACAGGGGCATCATCAACATCATAATTATGAAACAATCTTCAACATTTCCGTCATCGTTATTACGAAGCGCTGCCCTTTGAAGCAGTTTTGTTGTCTTGTGCCATGCATCACGCAGCAGGCGACGTACGCAGCCGCGCCAGCAACCTGACTTGGCTCTTCGATATACGTAATGGCGCCTCCTTGCAAAGTGCGGACTGCTGCTGAAGAAGCGAATCGCAGAGCCACGCGCGCGGCCGCAGCAAGGCAACGTCGGGCACAACAGCCAGCTGTGCAGAGAGAAGCCCAAACCGCAGCTCGGCGTCGACGCCGGGCCGAGAGTTCAGTTAGTTCTCGGGAAAACGACGCCAAGAGACTCTCTAAGATGTGCAGTTATATAGATTTGCATGTTACAATACCGCAGTAATTATTGCATAGTGGGTACTTCTCTACTTGGCGAAATGATAAGAGTTATGGCGCAGCTATATAGGGGATACCTATAACCTCTACTTGCACTAGTTTCCTCAAGCGTTTAAAGTGGTGTCTAAGAAGGTCGCTTCTCCAGCTTACGCTGCCACTGTCCTGCAGTTCCGCGCACGCCTGTCTCTTTTCTTGATTGTAAGTCTATTACACGGATGGAAACATGAGAATTGGCAGTATTTGCATGGCCAACTGGTCGGTCAGCTCGTTTCCTTCAATCTCTCGGTGCCCTGGCACCCAGCACAGCACAATCTGCTTGGATGAATAAGCCTTGCATAAGATGGAATAGAGAGATATGATTATAGGATTTCGGAATCTGTTCAGATTTTCCAAAACGTTTACTATGCTTAATGAGTCAGTGTAAATGACCGCCTTAGGGATCCTTAGCTCTTGAACGTATTCGACAGCCGTCAGTATAGCATAGGCCTCTGCAGTATATATACTTTTTAAATGCGAAGCATTTCTTAGCGAACTTCGGCGAGTTTGAGCGTATCTATCTATCTATCTATCTATCTATCTATCTATCTATCTATCTATCTATCTATCTATCTATCTATCTATCTATCTATCTATCTAGCCGCCTACGATTTTCTGCTCTCCTGGCCGTTTCGCTAATCGGATGTTTCCGAAAATTGGTATGCCACATCATGACTACATGACGAACATAAATGACAGGTCATAACATCAAAATCATGACATGCATGTCATGAGCGACATGATTTACATGCCACGGTCTTGGTGCTCTCCTGGCCGTTTCGCTAATCGGATGTTTACGAAAACTGGTATGCCACATCATGATTACATGACGAACATAAATGACAGGTCATAACATGAAAATCATGATATGCATGTCATGAGCAGCATGATTTACATGCCACGGTCTTGGTGCTCTCCTGGCCGTTACGCTAATCGGATGTTTACGAATATTGGTATGCCACATCATGACTACATGACGAACATAAATGACGGGTCATAACATGACAATCACGACATGAATGTCATGAGCGGCATGATTTACATGCCATGGTCTTGGTGCTCTCCTGGCCGTTTCGCTAATCGGATGTTTACGAATATTGGTATGCCACATAATGACTACATGACGAACACAAATGACAGGTCATAACATGAAAATCATGATATGCATGTCATGAGCGGCATGATTTACATGCCACGGTCTTAGGGCTCTCCTGGCCGTTTCGCTAATGGGATGTATGCGAAAGTTGGTATGGCACAACATGACTGCCTGACGAACGTAAATGGCAGGTCATAACATGAAAATCATGACATGCGTGTCATGAGCGGCATGATTTACATGTCACAGTCTTGGTGCTCTCCTGGTCATCTCGTTAATTGGGTGTATACAAAAATTGGTATGGCACAATATGACTGCACGGCGAACATAAATGACAGGTCATACCATGAAAATCATGATATGCATGTCATGGGCGACATGATTTACACGCCACGCGTTTCGTTAACGGCATGTATACGAAAATTGGCATACCACGAGATGACTGAATCATGAACGTAAACGACAGATCATAACATGAGAATCATGACATGCATGTCATGAGCGACATGATTTACATGCCACGGTCTTTGTGCTCTCTTTGCCGTTTCATTAGTGGGATGTGTAGGAAAATTGGTATGCAACAATATGACTGCATGACGAACATAAATGACAGGTCATAACATGAAAAGCATAACATGCATGTCATGGGAGGGATGATTTACATGCCAGGCGTTTCGTTAATGGGATGTATACCAAAATTGCTATGGCACAACAAGACAGCATGACGAACGTAAATGACAGGTCATAACATTAGAATCATGACACGCGTGTCATGACCGGCATGATTTACATACATGCCATGGTCCTGGCGCTATACTGCCGTTTCGTTAATGGGATGGCTCCGTCTACTGACCAGAGGGCGCTACGTAGCTCTCGTCGGACGGCTCAGTCGCGCGCGGTGGAAACCGAGGCGACAGCGACGCGCGCGTTTCTTCGCTGCTTTCCGGGCGTGCTGCGAACCACACGAACGCTCGCGGCGTTGCCCTTTGGAACAGTTTGTCGCAGGTTTGGAGCGCGCGTCTCAAAGAAAATAAAACGAAAGAAGGTGGGACGGGCGGTCACTGCTGCTATAGAGTTGGAGACGCGCATCGCGTTCGCGTATTTCCCTGTCACAGTCTGCCCAATTTTGCTTCTTCTCTCCGCCAGGCAGTGCATTCTGGCGCTGATGTCGCACATGGAAAACTCGACTGCACGGAGCCTATACGAAAATTGGTTTGGCACAACAGGACTGCATGACGATCATAAATGACAGGTCATGACATGAAAATCGTGACATGCATGTCATTAGCGGCATGATCTACATGCCACTCGCTTCTTTAAAGGGATGTATACCAAAACTGCTATGGCACGACTGCATGACGAACGTAAATGACAAGTCATAACGTGAGAATCATGACATACGTGTATGAGCGGCATTGTTTACATGCCACAGTCGTGGTGCTCTTGCGGCCGTTTCGTTAACTTCATATGTACTAAACTCGGTATAGCGAGACAACATTGCGAATCCATTTTACGTTCCTTATGCGTGCTTCGCATTTCCTTGATTCCCACTGCACGTGGGATCTGCCAATTTTTTGTGGGTTCAGAACACCGGCATCCGAAAAAGATGAACCCACGGCAGCGTAGGAGACGGCACTGTGAGACTTGGAGGCGTCTGTAAAAAATTCCTTACAAGCGTATTTGTGGTGTAACTCGAGATAGTGCATATTAATATGTGCGAGAGGCGCATGCTTAGTAACATTTAAGAAGGATAGGTCACAGCCTATGACTTGCCACTGCCACGGTGGAAGGGCATAGGCAGGAGCCGTCACATTCTGTTCTAAAAGTGCAATTCCCACTTCCTCAGCAAGACCTCCGACTCCAAGTGAGTAAGGCTCTCTTATTGACGGGCGGCTTTGAAAAAAGTTACGAGGCGGACAGATCATTTGTTGTTCTATATGTTGGGCGTTCCTCGTTCGCGCAGACCTTCAGAAAGTACAAAAAGGATAAGTACTCTGCAAATGGAGCGACCACTCGTTGGACGCAATGTAGAGGCTCTCCACGGGACTTATTCTAAGGCACCTGTAGACAATCGGATACCTAGATGATGTACGGGATCGAGCATCTTCAAAGCACTTGGGGTAGCAGACCGGTAGACTATTGCGCCGTAGTCCAGGCGTGTATGTATGAGACTTTTGTACAAATTCATAAGACACTTCCTGTCGCTACCTCAATCTGTATGGGACAACACTTTTAATATACTCGTTGTCTTTATGCCCTTCTCTCTAAGATGTTTTATATGAGGTACAAAGGTCACCTTCGAATCATACGTTATCCCTAAAAATTTATGCTCTGTATTCACGGGTAAACGTTGACCTTTCAAGTGAATGTCAGGTTCGGAATGGAGGCCTCTTTTAGGGGCGAAGCTCCTTACGCCGTGGGTCAGTCCCTCCTCCGTCGTAGCCACCTCGTCTAGTTTGTGAAGTGATCACTAGATGGCGCTGGTGGCACTCACTCTATATTTATTCGAGTTTGGTAGTGACAGCGGAAGGACGTGCGTAGCGAGAGCTCCCGGAAGACGCCAGTCAATGAGTATTTCTGCATGATTTTTTTGCATTTTTACATTGAATAGTAGGGGAAAGTAGTCTTTCCTTTCTTGTGCTTTTCTTTGTGTCCAGTATTTTACCCGCGTACGGGTTTTCCTTTTTCTTTTGATACCACGTGATAGGTATTTTCAGTTGCTATCGTTTGAGTGTCAGGTTGTAATGGACAAGTGAATTTTTTTTATTTCTTTTACTCGCGGTTTTTTTTTACCTTTTTAGACCGGGTAAGAGAGGAAAATAATCTTTCTTGTCGCGCCTTTCTTTGTGTCCGACATTTCCCCGAGCACGGGTCTGCCTTTTTTTCTTTTTGTCAAGGCCACGTGGTCGGCCTTTAGTGGCGCTGTTGTTTGTGTGAGTTGGAGAAGGTTGTATTGGGCGATTAGAGGATCGGTCGGGGGAAGTAAACTGAAGAGATTTAATAGTAGCAACTTTGGGCTACTTCAATTTCTCATTTTATTTGTGCGCGCTGTCGTTGCACAAGGCGGGAGAACTGCCTTTGTGCATTGAGGATATATCGGGACGTTTAGCTTGCGGTACGCTTGCAGCCTACTGATTTATCGTATACGTGCATTTTTCGTGCGGTGTACGGGATGAATTAGTAAAGTATACGAAGCCTAGTACAGTGTAGGGGTGCACCACTAATAACCGCATGAGGTGTGCGTGGTAAATTTTTAGGAGGCTTAATTTTTGACGAGTGTGTGACTGTTCATCGCGCTAATCATGGCGAAAAAAACTGTGAAGTGTACAAAGTGTGGCGTGGGAGTCAAAGTAGATGTTTGTGGAGATGATGGGGCATGCGAAGTAGAAGTGTCATGTAGCCAGTGTGCGATTATGGCGAAATTCCAGCAAATGGAGGAAACTCAGACCGCCCTCTTAAAGCGAGTAGGCGAGCTTGAGGACGCTTTAGAGGCGCAACGCCAAATGAGAAAGGAGATGGGCGAAAGGCTCAGAGCAACCGAGGAGCAGCTGACAAAGGTCACCATGCAAAATAAGAAAGAGTCAGGTGACTATCATGGAGAGGGCACGTCCTTGACCCCACGAGAAAAGTCGACAAAAGGAGCACAAAAGCGGGGCACGACCTACAGCGAATCCTAGAAACCTAAAGGCACCGGCGCAACCAGACGACACAGAAGGAGAGACAAGGACACACGAGCGCGGACTATCAACTGGCTTTATTTGGAAAAAATGACGTGGTTTTATAAGTGCCTCAAAGAAGCATGGGAAATGGAGGGGGAGAAAAAAAGAATAAAAGGGGGGGGGGGGGGGGGGAATGGTGACATGTCAACAACGCAGGCGCAAAAAAACCAGGAAAGTACAAGAAACCAAACCAATATATTGCTTAGCAATGTAACCCCCCGATAGCCGCATCAAGAAGATTAAATTCCGCGTCAAACAGAGCGATAGACGGGGTGCTTACGCACTTGCTGCCAAGTTTTCTAATATGGTAGGCTTCCAGACTTAGACGTGCAATTTTGTCACTGCTCTTGCCTAGGATCGTCGTCTCCTTTAACCGCGCCACACAACCAGGACACTTGATGACATGCGCAACCAAATGGGCGTACTTGTCATGTAGTTTGTTCAGATTGAGAGCGTGTTCCCCCAATCGGTCATTGACGCAGCGGCCAGTTTCGCCGACGTAGAACATCCCACATGACATGGGGATGCAATAGACCACTCCAGTGGAACATTTTACTAACGGCGTTTGATGGTTCTTCCAGCATCCACGTTTATTTGCATTGCAAATACGGGGGCACAACTTTCCCAGCTTGTTTGGGGCAGAGAAACGAATAGGCACACCGTGCCTGTTTGCCACCTTCTTGAAATTGTGGGAAAGCTTATGGATGTAAGGTACAACCTCAGGCCTAGGGGCCTTCTGGTGAACCTCTGCCGTAGTGCTTCCCGTTCCATGCTTGAATTTTTGAAGGAGTGACTCAGAAACGGCAGTCAAGACCGAGAGGGGGAACCCTGCGGCCGAAAGACGGCTTACCTGATTATAGAAACTGGAAGTGACTTGGTGTGGGCACGATTTCTGGAGAGCTGATTTCATGCACATCAACGCAATTCCTCTCTTAATTGTCTTGGAATGTGCCGAGTCAAACGGTAGCAGCTCCTTCTTGGCTCGTGGGTAGTAACCCCAGCAGACGTGCGCATCAGAAAACTTGATTTTTAGGTCTAAAAACTGTAAAAGAGAAGCGTCCGGAAGTTCATGGGTAAAACGTAACCCAAGTCCATGTTTGCTAAAAACAGATAAAACTTCACCTACTGTAGAGGGGTAGGTGAAGGCGGGAGTCTTTTCTAAAAGCACTGATTGATTTGATAGATTTGTGGGGTTTTACGTCCCAAAACCAGTTCTGATTATGAGAGACGCTCTAAAAGCACTAAAAAATCGTCAACATATCTAAAAACTTTTAAAACCGGCCCCCCATTTAAAACCTGCGCAAGCGTGCCATCTACCTTTGCCAGAAAGATATCGCAAAGGATAGGGGCTACGCATGATCCTATGTAGATACCATCACGCTGCAAGAAGGGCTGCTCGTCAAATACAATAAAAGTTGATTTCAAATAAAACTGCAGCAAAGAGAGGAAGTTGTCAACTGACAGGCCCACAGTGTTCTGGAAGGATACTTCCCTGCTAGCTTCCACGCACTCTTTGACGGACACCAACATTTGATTTTGCGGGACAGAATAAAACAAGTCTTGCACGTCTATGGAAAAACCAAAACCAACATCATGATTTCCCTCTAAAAATTGCGCTACTGCGGCTGAATTCTTAACAAGAAAGGGGTCCTAATAACTAGCGACTTAAGATTTTTTAACAAAAATTTGCTGACACAGTTCTGCCACGATCCCTCTTCACTAATAATAGTCCTAAAAGGTACTTCGGGCTTGTGAGTCTTGGCTGTCAGTGTGGGCCTGTCAGTTGACAACTTCCTCTCTTTGCTGCAGTTTTATTTGAAATCAACTTTTATTGTATTTGACGAGCAGCCCTTCTTGCAGCGTGATGGTATCTGCATAGGATCATGCGTAGCCCCTATCCTTTGCGATATCTTTCTGGCGAAGGTAGATGGCACGCTTGCGCAGGTTTTAAATGGGGGCCGGTTTTAAAAGTTTTTAGATATGTTGACGATTTTTAGTGCTTTTAGAAAAGACTCCCGCCTTCACCTACCCCTCTACAGTAGGTGAAGTTTTTTCTGTTTTTAGCAAACATGGACTTGGGTTACGTTTTACCCATGAACTTCCGGACGCTTCTCTTTTACAGTTTTTAGACCTAAAAATCAAGTTTTCTGATGCGCACGTCTGCTGGGGTTACTACCCACGAGCCAAGAAGGAGCTGCTACCGTTTGACTCGGCACATTCCAAGACAATTAAGAGAGGAATTGCGTTGATGTGCATGAAATCAGCTCTCCAGAAATCGTGCCCACACCAAGTCACTTCCAGTTTCTATAATCAGGTAAGCCGTCTTTCGGCCGCAGGGTTCCCCCTCTCGGTCTTGACTGCCGTTTCTGAGTCACTCCTTCAAAAATTCAAGCATGGAACGGGAAGCACTACGGCAGAGGTTCACCAGAAGGCCCCTAGGCCTGAGGTTGTACCTTACATCCATAAGCTTTCCCACAATTTCAAGAAGGTGGCAAACAGGCACGGTGTGCCTATTCGTTTCTCTGCCCCAAACAAGCTGGGAAAGTTGTGCCCCGTATTTGCAATGCAAATAAACGTGGATGCTGGAAGAACCATCAAACGCCGTTAGTAAAATGTTCCACTGGAGTGGTCTATTGCATCCCCATGTCATGTGGGATGTTCTACGTCGGCGAAACTGGCCGCTGCGTCAATGACCGATTGGGGGAACACGCTCTAAATCTGAACAAACTACATGACAAGTACGCCCATTTGGTTGCGCATGTCATCAAGTGTCCTGGTTGCGTGGCGCGGTTAAAGGAGACGACGATCCTAGGCAAGAGCAGTGACAAAATTGCACGTCTAAGTCTGGAAGCCTACCATATTAGAAAACTTGGCAGCAAGTGCGTAAGCACCCCGTCTATCGCTCTGTTTGACGCGGAATTTAATCTTCTTGATGCGGCTATCGGGGGTTACATTGCTAAGCAATATATTGATTTGGTTTCTTGTACTTTCCTGGTTTTTTTGCGCCTGCGTTGTTGACATGTCACCATTCCCCCCCCCCCCCCTCCCTTTTATTCTTTTTTTCTCCCCCTCCATTTCCCATGCTTCTTTGAGGCACTTATAAAACCACAATCAAAAGAAGAGGCGTGCAGGACACGGACACAAGGAGAGCAGTGAACAACACGAACGCCGACTAACAATTGAAGCACAGCACAGAGGCGAAAAAGAAAGAAGACACACAGCTTATCTGCGCATGCTCGGAATGGTAGCGCCACCTGTCAATCGGTTACACGTGCCGGTCTTCGCGATAGACAACTCCTAAGGCTTTCTATCTCCTCTCTGTTTAAGCTAATCGACGGCTGACTCACGCATGCACTTCCACTAATACTGATATGCCAGGCCTCAACCAATAAACGCGTATCTTCGTTCTTATGCCTGTACAGGATCTCGGTTTTGTCTAACTCGGGCATGCAGCTACAGACCTGGCAGTGCAAGGATAGATTGGACGGCGTCCCACCTGATAGCGACCTTCTGTGTTCAATTAATCTTTGATTAATACAACGCGCAGTTCGCCCTACATAAAAACGTCCGCAGCTAAAAGGAATCTTATAAACTACACCCATGCGACAGTCGCTGAAATTGTTCTTGGCTAGGTGCTTAACAGGACAGATATCCGTTCGCTTCTTACCTTCCATCTGCTCATTTCTTCTATGCACTGCAGTACAAACTCTTCCTAACTTATTGGGAGCCGTAAACACAACATTAACCCCATATTTACTTCCCACTTTCTTAAGCCTGTGCGAAACTGCGTGGATATACGGAATACTCACGACCTTTTTCTTGTTAATGTTACTCTCTGCTACAGCTTTTGTTCCGGTCGAAATCGACTTCTTAAGACGCTCAGCTACTGTGGCTATGGCTAGTCTAGGGTAACCTGCATCTAAGAGGCGCTCGACCTGCGCAATAAAGCTAATGGTCAAACGGTGCACGCACGACTTCGATAGGGCTGACTTTAAACAGGACAAGGCTATTCCGTTTTTTACTACTTTCGAATGCTTGGAGTCAAAGTTTAACAACGGCTTAGATGCTCTAGGGGAATACTGCCAACACACGTGATTCTGCTCAAATGACAACGAGATATCTAAACATTGTACTACGTTTCTCTCCGGTAGTTCTTTCGTAAACCTTAGACCATCCCCATTAAGTTTAAATTGATCGCTTACATAGGTGACGACGGATTCAAAATCATCCTTACTACAAAGTACCAAGTAATCGTCCGCATACCGAAATACCCTAATGATGCGGTCCCCTAAGGCCTCTTTTAAACGGCAGTCAAACTTGCTCAAGTATAGATCACTTAGAATAGGGGCTACCTTTGAACCTATACAAATCCCTGACTTCTGCACAAACACGCCTTCCCTGTATCCAACTAATGTTGACGTTAAGTACATGGAGAGAATTTCTAGAAAGGTACCTGTGGAAACTCCGCATCTATCTATGAAACCGGACTCCTGCCCTTGTTCTTGAATACATTCTTTCACGCAATTTAGTAAACCTTCATGCGGCAACGAGTAATACAAATCTTCTACATCCATGCTAAACGCTGTGCAGTGGCCAGGATTTTCCTCTGTTAACAACTGAACTAGAGCCTGAGAATTACGTACACGGAAGGGGTCAGAAAAACTTAAGGATGTTAAGCACTTCTGCAAATAGCTAGCTACACAAACTTGCCAAGTCCCTGACTCTGATACAATCGAGCGAAACGGAATTTCTGGCTTATGGGTTTTCGCCGAGAAAAATAATTCTAAAGTGAGCAGTTTTGCCTTTTTAACACTGGAAGCTACCTTATCTAGATTATGTTTCAACAGGAGATCGACAGCTCGTTGTTTTACTACAGAAGGTTTCAGTTTCACAGGTCTAAAATTCTTTTCAACAGCTGCTGAGGCTTTTTCAGAAAAAGTGCTATTCGGCATTATTACAAAACAACCTTCCTTATCAGATAAAACAGGTCGAAGCTTATGTTCCACACAGTAATTTACAACCGGTCGGATAGGGTCAGAGGCCTTAACGAGATCGTTCGAATGCTTGATGCTGGCGAAGCAATCTGAAATACATCGAGACCGTTCAACTTCCGGAATAACCTTAGTTATCGATCGAGGTAAGCTTAAAACGTCAACTTCTTTTAGGTTAGGATGAAAACAGTACTTAGGGCCTAATGCTAGAATTTTCTTGTGGTTCTCGTCCAAAACGGCGTCACCGAGAATCATTACCTTTTCCGACGGCGTTACCTTTTCCGACGGCATTACCTTTTCCGACGCCGTCGGAAAAGGTAATGATTCTCGGTGACGCCGTTTTGGACGAGAACCACAAGAAAAATTCTAGCATTAGGCCCTAAGTACTGTTTTCATCCTAACCTAAAAGAAGTTGACGTTTTAAGCTTACCTCGATCGATAACTAAGGTTATTCCGGAAGTTGAACGGTCTCGATGTATTTCAGATTGCTTCGCCAGCATCAAGCATTCGAACGATCTCGTTAAGGCCTCTGACCCTATCCGACCGGTTGTAAATTACTGTGTGGAACATAAGCTTCGACCTGTTTTATCTGATAAGGAAGGTTGTTTTGTAATAATGCCGAATAGCACTTTTTCTGAAAAAGCCTCAGCAGCTGTTGAAAAGAATTTTAGACCTGTGAAACTGAAACCTTCTGTAGTAAAACAACGAGCTGTCGATCTCCTGTTGAAACATAATCTAGATAAGGTAGCTTCCAGTGTTAAAAAGGCAAAACTGCTCACTTTAGAATTATTTTTCTCGGCGAAAACCCATAAGCCAGAAATTCCGTTTCGCTCGATTGTATCAGAGTCAGGGACTTGGCAAGTTTGTGTAGCTAGCTATTTGCAGAAGTGCTTAACATCCTTAAGTTTTTCTGACCCCTTCCGTGTACGTAATTCTCAGGCTCTAGTTCAGTTGTTAACAGAGGAAAATCCTGGCCACTGCACAGCGTTTAGCATGGATGTAGAAGATTTGTATTACTCGTTGCCGCATGAAGGTTTACTAAATTGCGTGAAAGAATGTATTCAAGAACAAGGGCAGGAGTCCGGTTTCATAGATAGATGCGGAGTTTCCACAGGTACCTTTCTAGAAATTCTCTCCATGTACTTAACGTCAACATTAGTTGGATACAGGGAAGGCGTGTTTGTGCAGAAGTCAGGGATTTGTATAGGTTCAAAGGTAGCCCCTATTCTAAGTGATCTATACTTGAGCAAGTTTGACTGCCGTTTAAAAGAGGCCTTAGGGAACCGCATCATTAGGGTGTTTCGGTATGCGGACGATTACTTGGTACTTTGTAGTAAGGATGATTTTGAATCCGTCGTCACCTATGTAAGCGATCAATTTAAACTTAATGGGGATGGTCTAAGGTTTACGAAAGAACTACCGGAGAGAAACGTAATACAATTTTTAGATATCTCGTTGTCATTTGAGCAGAATCACGTGTGTTGGCAGTATTCCCCTAGAGCATCTAAGCCGTTGTTAAACTTTGACTCCAAGCATTCGAAAGTAGTAAAAAACGGAATAGCCTTGTCCTGTTTAAAGCCAGCCCTATCGAAGTCGTGCGTGCACCGTTTGACCATTAGCTTTAATGCGCAGGTCGAGCGCCTTTTAGATGCAGGTTACCCTAGACTAGCCATAGCCACAGTAGCTGAGCGTCTTAAGAAGTCGATTTCGACCGGAACAAAAGCTGTAGCAGAGAGTAACATTAACAAGAAAAAGGTCGTGAGTATTCCGTATATCCACGCAGTTTCGCACAGGCTTAAGAAAGTGGGAAGTAAATATTATTATTTATTTATTTGGTACCCACAGCGCCGAGGCATTACAGTGGGGGAGGGGTTTACAGTAAGTCTGGACAGTTCAATATTTTGTCATATATAAAGCGTGGAAAACGGTAATAACAATAACAATAGCTACAGCAGATTGACAACATAAGTTATACAAAGCAAAATGTGCCGAAAAAAATAAATAAAAAAAATAACACACACACACTACAAGGTTGAGTCACTTCAACAGGAAAAAATAAGTGATTTGATACCGGAGTATTGCTACAGTTCTCTTCTGCATACCGTGTGAGGACAAAAGAAGAAAGAACAAAAGATAAGAACAATAATAGATACACTACGTCCAAAAAAGATCGAAGAAACAATCATTTCAGCAGGGCAAAAAACATTTCATTCGAAACTACGTTGACGACGTCAGCAGGTAACCTATTCCAGTCTTGGATAGTTTTTGGAAAGAAAGATTTCTTAAGAAGTTCCGTCCTGCATAGAACCTCTCGTACTTTTCGCTCATGGTCCACGCGTTGTGACCTATAGTGAGGCGGCATTATGTACATGTCCCTCTGTATATTAATCGTACCATAGTATATGGAATGAAAAAGCTTCAGGCGCAGCTTTCTGCGTCGTTCTACCAGGGTATCCCATTTAAGTTCTTCCTTGGTTTTTGTTGCACTGAAATTAATTGTGTATTGACGGAACACGTACCTCGCACCGAGATTCTGAACCCTTTCAAGTTTATTAACGTCGCGCGCCGTCGGAGGGTCCCACACCACGCAAGCGTACTCGAGGACAGACCTCACGTACGTCTTGTAGAGTAGCTCACGTGTGGACTGACTGAATGCACCAGAGTTCCTGCGAATGAAGCCCAGCATTTTTCCCGCCTTTCCGGTTACGTAGTTAACCTGCTTCTGCCATGATAATTCTGGGGTATACCAAACATCTAGGTATTTAAATTCGGTTACTTTACCAATTACAATGTTATTCAGGGTGTAGCAGTGATTTAAAGGGTCCTTCTTCCGAGTGAATGTCATATTGACAGTTTTCGTGAGGTTTAGCTGCATGCGACACCTAGTGCACCATGTGCTGATTCGATCGAGGTCTTGCTGAATCAGGTTGAGGCCTTCCGTACCGTTAGTGATTCTATAAACCACGCAGTCATCTGCAAACAGCCTCAACTGCGATGTCAAACCGTCGCCAATATCAATGATGTACAATAAGAACAGCAAAGGCCCCAGGACGGAGCCCTGGGGTACACCAGATGAAACGTTTTGTGCGCGCGACCGAACCCCATTTACAACCACGAATTGCCGGCGTAACGTGAGATATTCTTTAATCCATGAGACAACCGCCGGATTTATTTTATATGTGAGCATCTTTTCTATGAGTAATGAATGGGGTACTGTGTCGAAAGCTTTCCTGAAATCGAGGAAAATACATTCAACCGCAAGCCGTTTATCCAATGCAGAGGCAATATCATTTGTGAATTCCAACAATTGGGTAACACAGGAAAAACCTTTACGAAATCCATGTTGGGATGACGTAATCGCAGAATGAGAATTCAAGTGAGCTACAATACTCGTGAATAGAATGTGCTCCATTATTTTACACGCAACGGATGTCAGCGATATCGGGCGGTAGTTTGAAACGTCGCTTCTAGGGCCGGACTTATGAATGGGGACCACAATACCTGCTTTCCAATCATCAGGAAGAGAACCTTCGAGTAGTGACATATCAAATATAACTTTCAAATACTTTGCTATCGATTCGGCACATGATTTAAGCAGGAAATTGGGTAAGTCGTCAGGACCGCGCGCTTTAGAAGAGTCGAGCCTCAGAAGCAACGATTCAATGCCGTGTGTACATATGACAACATCATCCATGTCGCCTATCGTTTCAAGTACCCTTGAGTCGTCTTCAGAAGGCATTACTGCAGGAGTGAAGACGGAGCAGAAGTAGGCGTTAAAGCATTCTGCTTTGTCAGCGTCTTCGCGAACAATGACGTCACCAGACACGAGTGGAGGGATCGTTACATCTTTGCCGTTCTGTTTAACGTGACTCCAGAACACTTTCGGTTTATCTTTTAGCCTTGATTGAATAGTTCCCGAATAACTGTCTTTGGCAATGCGTGTTGCTTCTTTAACTTCACGAGTTATTTCTTTCAGTTTTTTCTCTGTCTCTTTTGAAGGTTTTCTGCAATAAGCGCGATAAGTTCGTTGTCTTTTTTGTGTGAGCTGGCGCAAGGTTTTCGTAAACCAAGGTTTGCTTCTACCCTGTCTCGCCGTCAACACCCAAGTTGGGACGAACAGCTCACGTAATTCAAGTATTTTCTGCTTAAATAACCGCCACAGCCCGTCCACACCCCTGCACTCGGCTTCCGTTTCGAACACTACTAAATAAGCCTCTAATGCTTGATTTATACAATCGAGATTGGCTTTTTTATAATTGTACAGTTTTCTGTTAACATGGCTTTTGCTTTTAACATAGGCCAGCGACATCGTCGACACGACAGCGTGATGGTCGCTTATGCCAGGAATCACAAGCGTTGACTGAACAAGTTCTGGTAGATTGGTAAGCAGAAGGCCTAAAATGTTGTTTCCCCGCGTTGGGGTGAGGACTAGCTGATGAAGAGCGTGCAGGTTGACCATGTTCATCATTTCTGTATTGCATATTCCAGTAACTGTGCCGGTGTTCGATGCATCCCATTTCAAATCCGGCAAATTGAAGTCTCCCCCAATGACCATGGTATCTGAGTGTACTTCATCAACCGCATTTTGAAATCGAGTCAGAACATCCGGCGATGCATTAGGGGGACGATAGAAGCTACATACTGTTAAGGCGATGCAGTTCGGAAGTTCCAGTTTGCACAACACTACTTCACTCATGCCAGCATCAACGTGAATCTGGGAGGACCTAATGCTGCTATCAATGAGAATGAACACACCCCCTCCGTGACCATTCCTGTCTTTTCTGTAGCAGGTGTAACCTGTTGGAAATACCTCGTGATCACCAATGTCAGGATCTAACCAGGATTCCGTACCGAGAATCACGGAAGGTTTAACAGTTTCTACTAAGGCGGAAAATTCATCTTTCTTATTTTTTATGCTCCTGCAATTCAGCAGAAGAATACTAATGTTCACAGAACTAGACTGGCACGGTCACTTCTGTGGGGTCACTTGCATTGTTGCATCATCGCATACAAACTTCTGCCCGTTCAAAAGAAGGTAATCGTACCTAAGCATAGCTTTCGCGCCATCCTGTTTTTGAGCTTTTGCATATTCCCACAAAATTTTTCTTTTCTTTCGTACTGCTTCGGAGAAATCTTCGGAAATGCTAGTCGCAGTGCCCTTTAACTTTTTTGCGTTGCTTAGGACATGCTGTTTTTCTTTGAAAAATGAAAATTTTGCGATGATGGGTCTGCTCCTCCCAGCGCGAAAACGTCCCAACCGGTGTGCCCTTTCTATTCCTATAGTGGGAATTCCTAAAGTCGAAGAACAGATATCCAAGATCTGTTTCTCACACTCCGCATTTGTCTCGTTAGCACCTTTGTCGGGTATACCGTGAAAGATGAGGTTGCACCTTCTGTTGCGGTTTTCAAGGTCGTCAACCTTTGACGTTAGAGATTTCAACGCTCGTGCTTGAGTCTCACATTGTACAACACACTCTGCAAGAGACGATTTTATTTCATCTAAGTTTGGGAACCTAGTTTCAAGGGATTTGATACGATCACCCAGATCGTTTATAGCGAGCTTGTTTGCAGCTTGAACGGTTTCAATAGCATTTAGTTTATCCTTAATTATGCTTTGACCTGCTAAGAGCTGCTGCAGTGTCGCCTCGGTGGACGGTCCCGGATTCACCTCTACGTCACCACATATTAGCAGAAGTAAAAAATAAAAGGAGAAGCGACGCAGCAAGCGAAACTGTTTCCGCGAACGATATTGCGTGCATGAATGTGACAGAACGCAGTCAAACAACTTTTGGGGTGAAACCGGCAAGAAAAAGGGGAGCAAAAAAGGGGGTTCCGTATGACTAACCTGCATAAGCAGTAGAAACAGCGTGAAGGGTACTGCTGCAGCCATGCCGGTTTCACGCCCCACTGACGCACTGAAGAGTCCCGCTTTATGAGGCTGACCGTTATCGTCGAGCCGGTAATCACACAGATTTTCACTGGCAGGAATCGCACATGCGCCGGAGACCGGAACGACTGGTGATGTCATCTCGCTGTCGTCATCAGGTGCTACGTTGGATTTAGGGGTTGTTCCTCGTAATCCTTGCGTTGTGGCTCCTTCCGGTGGAAGAAACGCTGCGGCTTTCCTGGGACCTTGTCGTGCAGAAGCGCCGTTAACCTGCATAAGCAGTAGAAACAGCGTGAAGGCTGCAGCCATGCCGGTTTCACGCCCCACTGACGCACTGAAGAGTCCCGCTTTATGAGGCTGACCGTTATCGTCGAGCCGGTAATCACACAGATTTTCACTGGCAGGAATCGCACATGCGCCGGAGACCGGAACGACTGGTGATGTCATCTCGCTGTCGTCATCAGGTGCTACGTTGGATTTAGGGGTTGTTCCTCGTAATCCTTGCGTTGTGGCTCCTTCCGGTGGAAGAAACGCTGCGGCTTTCCTGGGACCTTGTCGTGCAGAAGCGCCGTTAACCTGCATAAGCAGTAGAAACAGCGTGAAGGGTACTGCTGCAGCCATGCCGGTTTCACGCCCCACTGACGCACTGAAGAGTCCCGCTTTATGAGGCTGACCGTTATCGTCGAGCCGGTAGTCACACAGATTTTCACTGGCAGGAATCGCACATGCGCCGGAGACCGGAACGACTGGTGATGTCATCTCGCTGTCGTCATCAGGTGCTATGTTGGATTTAGGGGTTGTTCCTCGTAATCCTTGCGTTGTGGCTCCTTCCGGTGGAAGAAACGCTGCGGCTTTCCTGGGACCTTGTCGTGCAGAAGCGCCGTTAACCTGCATAAGCAGTAGAAACAGCGTGAAGGGTACTGCTGCAGCCATGCCGGTTTCACGCCCCCAACAAATATGGGGTTAATGTTGTGTTTACGGCTCCCAATAAGTTAGGAAGAGTTTGTGCTGCAGTGCATAGAAGAAATGAGCAGATGGAAGGTAAGAAGCGAACGGATATCTGTCCTGTTAAGCACCTAGCCAAGAACAATTTCAGCGACTGTCGCATGGGTGTAGTTTATAAGATTCCTTTTAGCTGCGGACGTTTTTATGTAGGGCAAACTGCGCGTTGTATTAATCAAAGATTAATTGAACACAGAAGGTCGCTATCAGGTGGGACGCCGTCCAATCTATCCTTGCACTGCCAGGTCTGTAGCTGCATGCCCGAGTTAGACAAAACCGAGATCCTGTACAGGCATAAGAACGAAGATACGCGTTTATTGGTTGAGGCCTGGCATATCAGTATTAGTGGAAGTGCATGCGTGAGTCAGCCGTCGATTAGCTTAAACAGAGAGGAGATAGAAAGCCTTAGGAGTTGTCTATCGCGAAGACCGGCACGTGTAACCGATTGACAGGTGGCGCTACCATTCCGAGCATGCGCAGATAAGCTGTGTGTCTTCTTTCTTTTTCGCCTCTGTGCTGTGCTTCAGTTGTTAGTCGGCGTTCGTGTTGTTCACTGCTCTCCTTGTGTCCGTGTCCTGCACGCCTCTTCTTTTGATTATGGACTGTTACCAACTCGCTCAACTTTCTGTCCTTTTGAGCTTATAAAACCACGTCATTTTTTCCAAATAAAGCCAGTTGATAGTCCGCGCTCGTGTGTCCTTGTCTCTCCTTCTGTGTCTGGTTGCGCCGGTGCCTTTAGGTTTCAAGAATGTACCAACTCGCCCAACAAGAGGTTTTGATGACCTACAGCGAAGCTCTGGTGAAAGAGCGAGCGGACAAAAGACCACCCGAA
This sequence comes from Hyalomma asiaticum, assembly GCA_013339685.2. Taxonomy (NCBI): domain Eukaryota; kingdom Metazoa; phylum Arthropoda; class Arachnida; order Ixodida; family Ixodidae; genus Hyalomma; species Hyalomma asiaticum. The sequence goes on from CM023488.1 coordinate 8,385,653, forward strand.
CCCCACCCTGAAAGTCAGTCCAAATGTCCAGAGCAGACAAAGGCAGCAGGGCAGCTGGAGAACATAATAATAGCGGGGGACTCCAACCTGGCTCGGTGCTCACAAACGATTCAGGAGAGGCTGAAAGGAGACGGAAGAGTAGCTGTAGGGACGTTTCCAGGAAAAATGTTGGGGACAGTAATGCAACAAGCAAGGGAAGAGCTGACTCGTAGAGACCAGAGGCGCAGTTTGGTTGTGATAGCTGGCGGGCTGAACGTGTTGAACCGAAGGACCCCAGAAATAAAGAGGAGGTTAACAAAGGGAGTAGATGAGTTGCGGGAAGTGTCCCCCCAGGTGCAAATTGTGGTGTGCACAATCCCCGAGGTACCCTTGAAAGACCGAAACCTCCAAAGAGCAGTTGTCACCGCCAACGAAACGATTTGGCGGGTTAGTCGAGATAAAGGCTTCGAGGTTGTCGACATAAACAGAGAAGTGCACAGATGGGGTGGTTTACATAGAGATGGAATCCACTTTGGCCGTAAACTTGGGCATGAGGTGGGCTGGCGCCTAGCAGGACGCGCAGTAGCTTTTTTAGGGGGCACACGAGCCCTCCGGTGTCCACGGTAGAAAGGGAAGAACCATCTATGAGGGACCCTTTGGAACACAGAATTGGTAACAAAGGGAGAAGGGCAAAGGGGAAAGAGAGAAAGAAACTGCAGCGCGGTTTAATAAGCTACATAAATATGCAAGGTGGCAGAAAACCGACAAAATGGTTAGCAATAGAGGAACAGTTGAACAGAGAACAGATAGCGGTGTACGCCGTTACAGAAACGCACCTTCGGGACTCGGAAGGGTCACCAATTATTGCAAATTATGTGTGGGAAGGGTGCAACAGAACAAAATCAGAAAGAAAAGGTGGGGGAATCGGTATGCTAATTCATCGGGAAGCAAACTGGTGTAGGGTTACTTCGACATGTGAAGAGCACCTCTGGGTGTGTGGAACGGTAAGCGGGAAGAAAACTATGTTGGGTGTAGTTTACATGTGGACTGGAAATAACTGCAAAGAGAAAAATCAGGAGTTAGTGAATTGCATAAGCAAGGATATTCAAAAATTTGGTAACGGGGCCGAAATAATCCTCATAGGAGATATGAATGCTCATGTGCATGAGCTCGACGGATATACAGATTATAACGGGAAGTTGATGGTAGAGCTCTGCGAACAACATAATCTCGATATAGTTAACATGAGTCCTAAGTGCGATGGGCAGGTGACATGGGAGGTCGGAAGCAGGCAGTCAACAATCGATTACTGCCTCATGACGGAATGAATTCACGACAAGTTGAGACAAATGAGCATACATGAGGAAGGGAGTAGCAGCTTGGGAAGTGACCATAAATACATAACATTGCAAATAGGCTATGTAGATTGTAAAGACAGCATCGAATTAAAGTCGGGCAGCTCTTTTCTAAGTGAAAAACAAATTAGGAACGTAGTCGCAACAATCGAGGACATAGTGAGCAGAACAAAATGCAAAGTGTGGGATTATAATGAGCTTATTAATCTAATAAGGACTGAAATTACGAAAGAAAAACAAAAGAGTTGCTGGAGAGGAAAGCGAAAGCCAAAACGACGGTGGAACAGGGAAATCCAGGACGCAATTGAGAATCGACGGGAAGCATCTCGAATACATAGGCAGGCAAAAAAGGAGCAGAGGCCACAAGACGAGGTCAAGCAAAAATGGGAAACATATCTCGAGAAAAAAGCCCTGGTACAGAGTTTAGTTGAAGCCAAGATTAAAGGCCAAAGTGAACGTTGGATATCGGACATTCGCGAAAAGAAGGACGCATCTAGGCTTTTCTGGAACCACCTGCAATCGCTGGGGAAGAAAACTGTAACTATGCAGCGGCATATTGTGGATGAAGAAGGAAGTAAATTGGAGGGTTACGACGCATTGACTTATATTCGAAACGCAACAGCCGATTCCTTTAAGAAGCATGACGAGGCTCCCTTTACGACGTGTAACAGTAGCAAGGGAGACCAAGTGGAAGAACTACTTCTGGAAAATTTCAATTGGAAGAAGGCGGAGGAAATGATTCCCAAACGAACAGCCACAGGATTAGATGGGGTCAGCATTACTGTAATAAATGAGCTCGGAAGAAACAGCAAAGAAGCCCTATTAAAAGCAATTCAAAAAAGGTTAAAGGACAGGCGAATACCGGACAGTTGGCGTCAAAGTAGGATGAAGTTCATTTATAAGGGCAAGGGAGAGAAAAATGACATTCGCTCCTAAGACCACTGACCATTACATCAGTACTCTACAGGTTGGCGATGCAGGCAATTAAATTGAAAATGCAGATATGGACACAGCTTAATGGCACTTTTGGCGAACTCCAAAATGGATTTCGAGTCGACAGGAGATTAGATGTGATAACCTTTTTACGCTTACACGGTGTATAGAAATAGCTGGAAAAGAGAACAGACCTTTACATTTGGCATTTTTGGATATTAAAGGTGCGTACGACAATGTGAATCAGAGTATTTTATGGGACATAATGAAAGAGGCTGGTATAGGGGATGACTGTATAGAACTCTTAAAGGAAATATACAGTGGAAATACAGTATGTGTGGAATGGGAAGGTATGGCGAGTAATGGTAGAATGGAGGCCGTTGATATAGGTAAAGGGTTGAGGCAGGGATGCCCGTTGTCCCCACTATTATTCATGCTTTACATGAGGAGAATGGAGAAAGCATTGGAGATGAGCAATATTGGTTTTAAGATGTCGCACAGACAGGCAGGTATAGTGATAGAACAAAAGCTCCCCGGGTTGTTTTATGCAGACGATATTGTGCTATTCGCAGACAGTCGAACAGATTTGCAGGGTCTGGTTAGTATATGTGGTCGGGAAAGTGAAGATTTAGGGCTAAAATTTAGGGTGACAAAATGCGGCTGGATAATATTCAATGACAGCAACGATCAGACCATATCAGTACAGGGCGAGAAGATACCGAGAGTACGAGAGTACAAATACCTCGGGATATGGATAAATGATGGGAATAGATACAGTGGAAGTACAAGAAAAAGCTATGATAGTTAAAGGAAAGAGGAACTCCGCAATAATGAAGCATAGAGCGCTGTGGGGTTACAACAGGTACGAGGTAATTCGAGGTTTGTGGAAAGGTGTAATGGTGCCAGCACTTACATTCGGAAACTCAGTGGTGTGCATGAGGTCAGAGGTACAATCAGGGCTGGACGTGAATCAGAGGACGGTCGGACGTCTCGCACTGGGCGCCCATGGGAAGACCACAAATGAGGCTGTTAAGGGGGATATTGGTCTGACTTTGAGGGAAGGGAAGCTCAGAGTAAAATTAGGTACGGACAGAGATTAAGAAATATGAAAGAAAGTAGCTGGGCAGCGAAAGTATTCAGGTATTTGTATAGGAAGAACGTTGATTCACAATGGAGGAAGAGAACTAGGAGGCTTACCAGTAAGTATACATCCAGTAACGAAACGGATGGGACGAAAAAGAGCGTTAAGAGCATGGTCAGAGCGGCGGAGAACTCGGATTGGATAGCAAGAATGGAGAAGAAACCGGCATTGAACAACTACCGAAAAGGGACAGACGAAATCAAGAAAGAAAAATTTTACGATAATTCAAAGGGAAGCGCTTTACTGTTTGAGGCAAGGTCCGGTTGCCTGAGAACCCGAAGTTACAGAGCGAAATTCAATAAAGAAGGGGACACATGTACGTGCTGTGGAAAAGCTAGGGAAACGACAGATCACATTCTGATTGAATGTACAGATGTCCACCCAGGTGTAGCTGTGGACACTACCCTACAGGAGGCCATGGGTTTTAGGAGTAACAGGGGAAAGCTGAACATGCTGGCGATAGAGATAAGTAAAAGGCGTTTAGAGCATTGGTGGCGCAAAAGTATGGAGCAAACAAAAGCGCAAGTTGAGTTTGATGGTAGCGCACGCAGGACACGGACACCAGGGAGACACACTTGACACACCACAGCGCTAACTTTCAACAAGTGATTTATTTTTCCGCAGATCCCGCTTGTACATATACCCTCAACAACGTTAGACGCCACGTGTGCACTGCTTAGAACTGTGAACGATGACAACTGGAAATCACCTAAAGCGACAGGAGTACATATTTCGTGGACATGGCAAAACACCTTCAATGAGTCGCATTTTTTACCATGTTGCTACCTGGAACAGCGAAAACCACACCCAAAAGCACTTTAGCGAGAGCACATGTATTCAAGTTCTTTTTCAGACAGCATAATTGATGCCCTACTTACGCATGCGTCCCCAGACTTCGAGATGTTATTGGCTTCTACTATCAGACGTGTTGTCTCGCACTGGTTTCTACCCATGATAGCCGTTTCCTTAAACTTGGGTTTACACGTACACCTTCGACAATGAACGGCTAGGAAACCATCCGGAGCCACGTTGCATACCTTGTTTTTATGTTCCCTTAATCTGTCATTTATACACCTACTGTTCTGCCCAATGTAAGACCTTCCGCACGTTAAAGGGATCTGATAAACAGCGCCCGTGCTACACTTAACAAATTCATTCTCTTCTTTGTGCTGCGTTTCGCATGCGCTGCGTGTGGTCTTATCTGGCCTTGTCTTCTTACACAGGCTCACCAATTTATTAGGTGCTGAAAAAACTGTGCGAACGTTACTCCTTTCAGCTATCTTCTTCAGTCTGTGAGACAATTTATGAATATATGGAATGACGGCAACGTTTCTTTTATTTATGGTTGTGTTAGCGTCATCCACTTGGACGGAACCTGTCCGTTGTGCCTTTTTTAGCAGGCCCTCTGCAACTGATGTGAGGACGTGGTTCGGATAGCCAGCATCATGGAGACGTGACACTTGATTTTCAAAACTATCGCGCATTAGGCACTGGCACGATTTTTTTAGTGCTTCATTCAGGCATATCTTCGCGATACCCCTCTTCACTAACTTGGTATGCGCGGAGTGAAACTGCAACAGTGGCTTGTTTGCCCTAGGCTCGTAACACCAGCATGTTTTGTCATCAGCGAGTGTGAAATTGATGTCGAGGAATGGGATCCTCCCGTCACATGGCATCTCAAATGTCACTTGTAGTGGCCTTAAACACTCACGAAAGACATTAAAAACTGCAGTGCTCTGAGTGCAAAAACATTGTGAAGAACAATCCATAAAAACTAAAAAGTCGTCGACATACCTAAAGACTTTCACAACATTAAAATCCTGCAGGCGCTCTGACAAGTCCCTGTCAAGTTTGGCTAAGAACACATTACTTAGCACTGGTGCTAGGCAAGAGCCAATGCATACTCCTTCTTTCTGCAAATACAAAGCATCGTTGTGTTTTATGAACGTTGACGACAAGTAAAATCTAAGCATTTCTAAAAAATTGTCTACGGACGTACCCGCTTCCGTAGTGAACCTAACAGCACCATACTTATCGATAGATTTGTCAATGCACGATAGTAATTCTGATTGTGGCAGAGAATAATAAAGATCAGTAATATCAGCCGAAAACGCTTTTAACCCTTGATATTTACGATCTCTCACAAAATTTAAAACAAGCTCCGAATTCTTTGTCAGGAAAGGGTCATCTATGTCCAGCAAGTTCAATTTTTCTTGTAGGTACATGGCAACCGATTTTTGCCATGTGTATTTCTCCGATACAATTACCCTAAAAGGAACGCCTTCTTTGTGCGTTTTTGCGCTGAAGAAAACCTCCAGGCAGTTATTCTTGCTTTTGTTTATGCTACTCAACACACCTTCCAAGTTCATTTTCTTACACATACTTTTCGCTTTTGTTCTGACCTTAGTGGCTGAAATGTCGTTCTTCCTAACGAACACTTTAGTAATAGCATCTATAGCCTTCTCGTTGAATTTCTCATAAGAAAAAACTGCGAATCCTCCTTCCTTATCAGCTGGAAGTACACTCAAGCCCTGTTGTAATAAGTAAGCTTCCACGCGTTTCAGCGGTACCTTGCGACAAGGTGGCTTACAGTGATTCAGGGCATCTACGCCTTCGGAGATGATCCTGGTGGCTTCGTGTTCCGGAGCTCGCTTGGAGACTTGGCGCACCATTGACAGAAGTTCAGGCTTCTTCATTTGGGGTTGCACAGCGAACTTTGGTCCGAGTCCCAAAACGCCGCGCACAAATCCTGGGAGGTGGATGTCTTCCACTACGTGCACTTTTCCAGCCGCACTAACGCGCACTTTTTTCACCATGTCGCGTAGCTGTCTCAGTTGAAGCCTCCAGTGGAACTCCGTCATTTGGTCAGCCAGCCGTAGATGCTTCCGAATTTGTATCTCCGCTATGTGCTTCTCAAAATTTCCGCGCATCTCGTTGCCCAGAAAAGCTCTGAGGAGTCGCGCTTGTCGAAGCCATTCCGAGCGCTGAATTTTCAGGATTCTCGTCCTATGTCCATCGGAAGGCGCGCATCCTCCGAAAAGCGCCCGCACGTTCTCTGGAAGCAGTTTGTTTCTCATGCAGAAACTAAGCGATCTTGCTTTGCACGTGGCGTTTACGATGAGGGTTACTACGCGCAAGGTACTATTACTAAGCGCAAGGTTGTTCGGATAAGATTGTTACATCACAGCGGAACGATAATAGATAAAACAAATAGACGAGGAGAAAAATTAGTTGTGAAAATATGTGTGATTCGGGAAAAGAATTTTTGTAGAGGAAACAGAAATAAAGCTAGAGCTTGGTGGCCCGGCTACCTCCCCGTTATAAAGGGGACGCTCCTAATATCCACCCATCCATCCATCCATATTTATAAAGCGAAATTCAGTAAAGAAGAAAAATGCACATGCTGTGAGGAAGATAGGCAAACGACGGAGCATGTTCTGATTGAATGCGGAAATATCCACCCAGGTGTACGTTTGGGCACCACCCTACAGGAAGCCTTGGGTTTTAGGGCGAACAACGGGAAGCTGAACGTAGCCGCGATTGAAATAAGTAAGAGACGGTTAGAATACTAGTGGCACAAAACTAGAGAGAACGGACAAAAATAATTATAGGGAAAAATATGGAATTTCTGCCGTAAGGGGCAGGGAACTGGGCTATGAATTTCCGTTTTTACTATAGTATGACCGATTTGACTGAAGTAAATTTAAAAGGCATGAGGAAAATTTAAAGAGAGAGGAAAAAAAAGTTCTACGAACCTGGTGGCGCACATGTCACCGCCCCGTTACAAAGGGAACGCTCATAGCATCCATCCATCCATGCATCCATGACACATTAAAATACGAGCGCATGGGAGCGCAGAGTGTGATGAGCGATCACTAGATCATTGGATGGAGGCGATCGTTCGAGATGTTTCGATGCAATGCGATGGGAGACCGCTAGGGCTGAGAGCTATAAAATGCGCCCGCTCTTGGCGCGCTTCTTCTTTCGCTCGGAGTCGCTGCGCCATATGGAAGACGAGGCGGCGGCACTATTTTAAGTTGTCCCATAATGTGTGCATGTGATCTACTGGAATGTCACAAATGCAGGGATTTATACACCCCCCCCCCCCTCCATTTGAATGCTCACCCCCCCCCCCCCAAAAATTCTTCCGTTAATTCAAAATTCTAAATTAACCCTTGAATCACTGTCTGCCATAAATACTTTATTTCGCAGTTTCAGAAAAGCCAGCAGGCCAATGGATCATTGTGAAAATGCAGGAACCTTATTTCTGTCCGAGACTTTGTGATCAATGCAGCAATGTTCTCTCGTGCTGCAGATGAGATGGGTCTTTTTCTTCAGTCCTTTTCTGGAGTTTTCTCTCTTGAGTAATGTTGATCTCTCTGCCAAGCGGGATAGCTCCTTGTAATTATGGCACTTCTGCAGGAAGAAGATGGTAAAAGATGTAACTGGGCAACCATAATTGCTTGAGAAAACATTGTGTATTTAATTACAAAAAGCACCAGTGCTGCTGTGCAGTAAATGTAAAATGCTACCATTATTTAGACCTTTTCACTGCAGAAGCCACCTACTGGTCTCTGAATGCAGAAACAATGCCTGAGGCATGCGAGAATATCAGGGCAATGATTACGTTCACTGTACAGGCCACTACATGAACATGATTCTCAGCAGCTACCACTGATTGGTGTGCCCATCAAGGTTCCATTTCTTCAAGGGACAAAATATAAATGACATCACAATGGTCATTGTAACTTGGTTTCAGAGTGTAAAAGAAGTAACATGCTTGCACGCTCAAGGAAACCCTTGACAGGGGACAGCCCTCTTGTGTGAAAAGGTGTGTATGCGGGGGTGCTTGTGTACATGTACAACGAGAGGGAAATTGATCAAGGGCTTGTTTGTTTGATACAACGTAATGAATCCCATTCGCAGTGAGGCCAACGAAGGCATAGGGCAAATTATATGTAGTTTTTAGCTGTAGTGAAAGGAGAAGTCTTGCTTCTCTCTTTAACTACAAGGCCGTAGCACTCCCGAGAATTCAGCAACTGCTTTCAACATACTGCAACGCAGGCTCTGACGCCGATCAATGAACACAGAATTTATTATCACGGTGCTTCCGTGAGTGCGAGCTAGGTTGCTACGCATCCTTTTCCCACTTCTTGGTCTACGCCCTCCTCCCCCCACTCTCCCTCTTTTTATCTCCTTGAGACAACCACCTTGCCGCGGTAGAGAGAGGAGAGAAAAAAAAGGGAAAGATAAAGACGCGCACTGTCAAAACTAAGCACGATGGCGGGAGGAATATGGCGGAAACAGACGCGACGCAGTCGAAACAATTAGCCATGCCTTCCTGGTATTTAAAATCAGCGAAAGTGCTGCATCGTGGACATGTTGAAATTCAGCACATCACAATTCGTGAGAGGGCGCAGCAGGAATCTGTTCTTAAACACATCGGCAACCCAGATGACTTGGCCATGCTTTTGTAGTTAGACCAAGGGGTCCCGAGTTCGAATCCTCGAGTGCGAATGTTTTTTTTTTCTGTATCTTTTGTCTTTTCTCTACGCTCCTGAGGTATCTTATTCTTTCGTTTCCCCTGCTTCCTTTCAACAATTATACCCTCGCCTGACTTAACCACACACTGCAACACCTCCCCTGACGGAGCATTTGGACAAATGATGCATACGGGCTCCCTCCGCCATCATGGCTCATCTGCGTAACTCACCTGAGCACCAGAACAGGAACTGGCCTCCCTAGTGCAACACCATGACCCTCCCAAGTGATCGAACCAAGCAAACCTTGGACTTAAGACGGCATCAACGGAGCTTCTAGTTGTGGATGCGACCACACGGGTATGGGAACAAAACACTCGGAAGTCTCTGGACTCGGACAGGCTGTCATTGGAAATTAAACGTAGCAACTCTTAACACGCGAACTCTTTCAAGCGAAGCCAGACTAGCTGAACTACTAGAAGAATTAAGGGGCATTAATTGGGATATAATTGGCCTTAGCGCGATTAGGAAACCAGGAGAAGGATACTTATAGCTTAATGAAGGGCATGTTTTCTGCTACAGAGGACTGCCAGAGAAGCACGAGTATGGCGTGGGATTCCTTAGACACAAAGACATGGCGGTAACATTGAAGAATTCTATAGGATCAATGAAAGGGTAGCACGTGTCGTCATAAAATTAAATAGGTGATACAAACTAAAACCAGTACAAGGTTACACACCAATGACCAGCCACAATGACGAGGCTGTAGAAACAGCAATGAACAAGGTACACACCCAATATACAATTGTTAAGGGGGACTTCAATGCGAAATTAGGAAAGAAACTAAGAGAACAGGCAGTCGGGAACTACGGAGAAGGAGATAGGAATAGCAGAGGAGAGATTCTAGTGGAGTTCGCAGAAAGAAATCACCTCCGTGTAATGAATACTTTCTTTAAGAAATGCAAGGAAAGGAAGTCTACGTGAAAAAGCCCCAACAGAGAAACGAAAAACAAAATATATTTCACAATGTGCAGTGATCCAGGCATAGTACAAGACATGGAAGAGTGTAGCGAAGATGGTGAACCCTACGAACGCTCTATCATCATCGGCTCACCGACGAAGAGGAGCTCGCGCTCTTGGTGTCCGACGCTCGCCTGAGACGGTCGCTTCGCTGCTTCGGCAATAAACCGCCTTACATATTTGGTGGAGGTGCTTTTTCCCCCAAACCTGGAACTGCGTACACGGAGGCTGCCAGCCATCATGCCTGACGACGCCACCCAACCACCACCCCCGGCATCGCAAACATTGATTTGCCCTGGCTCCATGCGTCAGCGCGATCCTCCCATCTTCAGTGGCTCCGACGAATACGACGTGGAAGATTGGCTGTCATTGTACGAGCGGAGGAGTGCGCACAACAAATGGGACGATCCTCAGAAGCTCAGCTACGTGAACTTCTACCTCACGGGTGTCGCTAGCGTGTGGTATAACAACCACGAATCTGAGCTTCGCACCTGGTCAGATTTCAAGGCGCGCATTACGCAAGTCTTCGGTCGCCCTGCCGTGCGGGAGCTCCGTGCCGAAGAGCGCTTGCGCAGCCGTTCGCAGCAACCTGGCGAAAGCTTCACGAATTATATTGAAGATATCGTGGACCATTGCAAGCGCGTTGATCCGTCTATGGCAGAGTCTGACAAGATCCGCCACGTCATGAAGGGTATTGAAGATGACTCCTTTCAAATGCTCCTCTCAAAAAGCCCGCGGACGGTCGTCGAAGTCGCCGAACTTTGTCAGAGTTATGACGAACTTCGGAGGCAACGTCTCCCCACTCGACGTCCTCTGCACGATACATCCGTTGCAAGTTTAGCTGCAGTAACTAACGGCGATCATCTTGGCGAAATCAAAGAATTCATACGCGCTGAAGTTGCTCGTCAGTTGTCCCTGCTCGCGGCTCTTCCAAGGGCCGCGCCTTCGTTGGCTCCGCCCACGTCATCCTTCACTCCTACATTCCGCCAGATGCTCCAGGACCAGGTTTCTGAAGCTATACAGTCTCCCATCGCAGCGCCACCACCTGCGCCTTCACCCCTAAGCTATGCCGAGGTTGCAGCTCGGCCATCTCCATCGACCTTTTCACCTCCACCGTTTTCTGCACCACCACGTCCGATACCACCTGTCTACACCACCAGACCAGCGGCTACCACGGGTTCCTGGCGTAAGCCCGACAATCGCCCTGTGTGCTACTTCTGCGGCATCCCTGGGCACGTCGCACGGCTCTGTTACCGTCGGTTAGGCCTTCACGGTAATAACCAGTCTGTTCGTTCTTACGCTTCCCCAACTTCGCCCTACTCGCCACCAAATGACACACACTTGCGTCCTACACGCGACGTCGACCCCTCTTCCCGTGATCGTCGCTCACCATCTCCACGCCGCCGCTCGCTTTCGCCCATGCGTCGCCGTCCTGCCCCTTCGGATCCGGAAAACTAGCCACCGCAGTTCAAGAGGCAAGAACTGCGCTCCAGTAGAACAACACAAGACCTCGCTCTCCTCCGACGAACGTAATTGAAGTATCTGTGGAAGGAATAATCGTACTCGCATTAGTGGACACAGGCGCTGCTGTCTCAGTAATCACGGAAGAACTTTGCCGCAAGCTTCGGAAAGTCACGACGCCCTTATCTACGCTGTCACTCCGGACAGCAAGTTCACACTGCATTACCCCTGTTGCTTCATGCACTGCCCGTATCGTGATTGAAGGATACACGTACACAGCCGAGTTCATCGTTCTCTCATGCTGCTCATACGACGTCATCTTGGGGTGGGACTTCCTTTCCGATCACCAAGCCGTTATTGATTGTTCTCGCGCTGAAGTTGAATTGTCTCCGCATCTCGAAACCTGCTTATACGAGCTTGACGAATGTGGCGACAAACTGGTCCTTAGTGCAGAAACCACGATCCCTCCGTACTCTTCAGTCATTGCGACCGCCTGCTCCAATTACGTCCACGATGCTACTGCACTGTTTGTACCATCACACATTTTCGTTCGCCGACGATGTTCTCTTGCCTTCGCTGTCCTAAATGTGAGCGGTGTTCGTCTCCAACGCCATGCACACGCCCCTCACCTTACGTCGTGGCGAGTGCCTTGGGCGTCTCCAGCATGCCGACTCTGTAACCATCTTCGACGCGCCACTTGACAATACCTGTTCTGATATAAGCACGTTGGCTTATAGCTCGCCTTCTTCCCAGTCCACGCAAGATGTCTTCGATAGCACAGTAGATGCCCTCCTGAGCCCTACGCAGCGTTCACAGCTCTTTAGCTTGCTACAGAAATACCAGTCCACGTTCGATTGTCACCAAGCGTCACTAGGCCGCACACCGACTGTACATCACGAGATAGACACCGGCACTCACGCACCACTGCGCCAGAGGCCTTATCGTGTATCCCTTGCAGAGCGCCGTGTTATTGAAGACCAAGTGAGCGAGATGATTGATCGTGGTGTGGTTCAAGCGTCTAATAGTCCATGGGCGTCACCAGTAGTCCTCTTAAAGAAAAAAGATGGTTCCATCCGATTTTGCGTGGACTACCGCCGCCTTAATAAAATAACGCGCAGGGACGTCTACCCGCTACCACGGATCGACGATGCTCTAGATTGTTTACAAGGCGCTGAATATTTTTCCTCGCTCGACCTAGGCTCAGGCTACTGGCAAGTGCCCATGGCTCCCGCCGATCGCCAGAAGACAGCTTTCGTTACGCCCGACGGCCTGTATGAATTTAACGTTATGCCGTTCGGGCTTTGCAATGCCCCTGCTACTTTCGAACGAATGATGGACAATTTGCTTCGGGGGCTAAAATGGAAGACATGCTTATGTTACCTTGACGACATCGTCGTTTTTTCTCCAGATTTTCCCACTCATCTGTACCGTCTCGAACAAGTCCTGCAGTGCATTACCGACGCAGGCCTCCAGCTTAACTTGAAGAAATGTCGCTTTGGGGCTAAGCAGCTTGCAATACTCGGACACGTGGTGTCTAAAGACGGCATACTACCCGACGCTTCCAAACTCCGTGCCGTCGCTGAGTTTCCGAAACCCAAGACCCTGAAAGAGCTCCGAAGCTTTATCGGGCTCTGTTCCTACTTTCGCCGTTTTATTCGAAATTTTGCTTCTATCATCGCTCCGTTGACTCAGCTACTCCGAGGTGACACAAGCCTTTCTACTTGGTCCGCACCTTGCAACGATGCCTTTACAACATTGCGGCATTTGCTCACATCGCCTCCTGTACTGCGTCATTTCGACCCGACTGCCCCAACCGAAGTTCACACCGACGCCAGTGGCGTGGGACTTGGCGCAGTGCTTGCACAGCGGAAAAATGGGTATGATGAATACGTAGTAGCCTATGCGAGCCGTACACTAACGAAAGCGGAATCCAACTACTCCGTCACTGAAAAGGAATGTTTGACTATTATATGGGCCCATGGGAAATTTCGACCCTACTTGTACGGCCGTCCCTTCGACGTCGTTACAGACCACCACGCTCTATGTTGGTTATCGACATTGAAAGATCCATCTGGCCGCCTTGCTCGTTGGGCTCTACGATTACAAGACTTCGACATACGCGTCATTTACCGCTCTGGTCGTAAACACACGGACGCGGATGCCCTCTCTCGTTCGCCTACACCAACTGACACGACTTCCATCTCAGTCCTCGAACCCGTATTTTCGTCGCCAGTGCCCGTCAACATGGCCGTCGAGCAGCGCAAGGATCCGTGGATCGCAGCAATCATGGACAGTCTTTCGGACACTCCAACAAATCCACCTTCACGCGATATTCGCCGCCAAGCTTCTCACTTCGAATTGCGGGACGGCGTTCTCTATCGCCGCAATTACCTTCCTGATGGCCGTAAATGGCTGTTAGTCGTTCCCCGTCACCTACGCACAGATGTATGCTCTGCTCTTCATTCGGACCCGCAGTGTGCCCATGCTGGCCTCTTCAAAACTTACGCCAGGCTTCGATTGCGCTTTTACTGGCGCGGCATGTATGACTTTGTCAGAAAGTACATTCGCTCGTGCACAGCGTGCCAGCGCCGCAAGCTTCCTGCTCCTCGTCCTTCCGGTCCTCTACAGCCCATCCCTTGTCCGTCTAGACAATTTGACCGCGTCGGCATAGACCTCTACAGCCCTCTTCCCTGCACGTCAGCTGGCAATCGCTGGATTATTGTGGCTGTCGATCACCTCACACGTTATGCCGAAACCGCGGCACTGCGGACAGCCACAGCCCGCGACGTTGCATACTTTCTCCTACATCACTTCGTACTTCGTCATGGTGCGCCGCGGGAACTTCTGAGCGACAGAGGGCGTGCATTTCTTTCAGAAGTTCTTAGCGCCTTGCTCACCGCATGCCGTACCGTTCACCGCACCTCTACAGCTTATCATCCGCAAACCAACGGCATAACCGAACGGTTCAACCGCACTCTGGGCGATATGCTATCCATGTACATCGCATCGGATCACACCAACTGGGATCTAGTTCTGCCATATGTCACGTACGCTTACGACACCGCCTCACAGGCCACAACGGGATTTTCGCCATTCTTCCTTGTGTATGGCCGTGAACCTACTTGTACGCTGTACACCATTCTCCCAGCCTGACCCATCGGAGGGCACCCCACTGTCCGAAGCCTCGAGGTACGCCGAGGAGTGCCGTCAGCTGGCCCGTTCGTTCACGGCGGAAGACCAAGGCCTCCAGAATTTCCGCCGCGATGATGACCGTCCTCCCTGCACCTACCAGCCGAGCTCACTAGTGTGGCTGTGGATACCTTCAACCACGCCTGTCTCTCCTCTAAACTCGTCACCAAATACCATGGTCCATACCGCGTCGTTCAACAGACCAGCCCTATCAACTACGTTGTCGAGCCGGTGACGCCGTCTACTGATTTGAGGCGTCGGGGGCGCGAGACCGTGCGCGTACAGAGGCTTAAACCTTATTACGATCCGGTCGTCCTCTCCTCCCCTTGAGTCGCCAGGATGGCTCCTTTTTCTCCAGGGGGCAGTTGTAGCGAAGAGGATTGGTGAACCCTACGAACGCTCTATCATCATCGGCTCACCGACGAAGAGGAGCTCGCGCTCTTGGTGTCCGACGCTCGCCTGAGACGGTCGCTTCGCTGCTTCGGCAATAAACCGCCTTACAGTAGTTAATAATGTAGAAATTTGTCACGACAGAATAGTAAGGGCGAAGATAACCCTCAATCTAAAGTTCGCCCTGACGCCAACCTTGATGGCGTCAGGGCGAAAACAGAAGAATTTAGAATTGCCCTTAAAGGAGTACTGACACGAATTTTTGACATTCTCGTATTGTTGCTGTAAGTGAAAGCACTGGCGGGGAGAACCCCAAAAATGGTATCATGGTGCCTCGCAACGCAATGAATATATCTTTAACACGACTCCCTGGAAAGCCCACTTTCGGTTTCGATTTCGAGGGGGCGGTTTCCTCGTGACGTGTCAACAGAGTGGGACGTACGTTTAAGCCACGTAGGGACAGCAGTTCGTGATAGCGTCGCTGCAACTCTGTTGTCTGTGGTCAGTTACACGTGGGGCATGCAAACAACGAAGATTTCACGGTCGTCCAGTGACTCTGACAGCGATTTCAGTGATTTCTGAGAGACTGTGCTCATACGTCATCGTAGTGTCTATTGCGCTAGGGCTGGCTTGCAGTGCTGTTCGACGAAAACTTTAAAACCAAGCTAAAATATTTTGTACATGTTTCCTGGCTTCCGCGTGCGGAGGGCGTTAACAGTACATGACTAGAAAACGAAAAATGTATATTTTGCGCCGCCGCAAAATCGTGTCAGTACTCCTTTAAGAACGAGTATGAGGCTATAGGACAGGAAGAAGATGGGGACATAGAGAAGATGGGCGAAGACATTACTAAGCTGATCACCAAAGCAGAAATTGAAGTTGGGGGCAAAGCACTGAGACAAGATGTGAATAAGCTCTCTGAATCTACTGAAAATTTAATCAAACAATGCCAACAAATGAGAATAACTAAAGAGACAAGATAGAATTTGCCGAGCTGTCTAAGCTCATCAATAATAGTAAAGTCAGGGACATACGTAACCACGACGTGAAAGAAATAGAAGTAGCCGTCAGAAAAGGAGTCAGCATCAAAACAACTAAAAGGAAGCTTTGTGCGGGAAAGAATATTTGCTAAATTCAGTGATATAGCCAAGGTGGCTGAGGATTTCTGTTCCGAACTATACAGCTCAAATACGAGTCTCCCCACCATGAGAGTATTAAATGTCGAGCAGGACTCCAAAATTTCATGCGTCACTGCGGACGAGGTTAGGGAAGCAATTCAGGGCATGTCCCGCGAAAAAGCTGCTGGAGAAGACGGCATAACCGCTGACTTGATCAAAGGTGAAGGAGGCCTCCTAACTAGAAAGCTTGCGACACTATACACACTATGCCTCAAAACTTCAAGTGTGTCAGTCAGCTGGACAAATGCAAACATTTCCTATTACATAAGAAGGGAGATGTTAGACTTGAGAAACTACAGGCCGATCAGTCTACTCTCAGCACTTTAGAAAATATTCACAAAGGTTATCTCAAACAGAATAAGGGCCACACTTGAATTTAATCAACCAAGAGAGCAAGCAGGGTTTAGAAAAGGACACTCCACCATAGACCACCTACATGCAATCAATCAAGTAATCGAGAAATCCGCTGAATACAACAAACCCTTCTATACGGCTTTTGACTCGGTAGCGATACCAGCACTTCTGGCAGCATTATACCATCAAGGAATATGTGATAGCTAGGTAAACACAATAGCCAACATCTGCAAAGATTCTACAGCCACCCTATTCCTCCTTAGGAAAAACAGGAAAATCTCAATGCAGAAAGGTGTCAGACAAGGAGATAAAATCTCCAGTGCTATTTACTGCATGTTTGGAAGAAATCTTCAAAAGCCTAGAGTGGGACGAGAAAGGTCTAAGGATTAACGGTGATTATCTGAGTAACTTACGATTTGCAGACGGCATAGTACTCTTTAGCAATGATGGCGACGAACTGCAAAAGATGATTGAAGACTTAAACCAAGAAAGCGTTAAGGTAGGATTAAGGATGAACATGCAGAAAACGAAGATAATGCTAAATGACACGGCGAAAAGATGTGTCTTCACGACCGAAAACCAGGCATCAGAAGTCATAGAAGAATACCTATATCTAGAACAGCTACTGACAGGAGCACCCGCCCATGTAAGAGAAATCCACCATAGAATAAACACGGGATGGCGCGCATACGGGAGACATTCCCAACTCATGAACGGAAACCTTCGGTGGGACCCGAACCCACGACCTTCGGATGTCGCGTCCGATGCTCTACCTACCTTCTTTGTAATTCTCCAAGATTCTGCCCCTTAAGTCAGTACTGGCAAGATGCAGTAGTTATATAGTATCTGCTTGAGCGATGGTGGTAGGTTTCCGTTCATGAGTTGGGAATGTCTCCCGTATGCGCGCCATCCCGTGTTTATTCTATGGTGGATTTCTCTTACATGGGCGGGTGCTCCTGTCAGTAGCTGTTCTAGATATAGGTATTCTTCTATGACTTCTAATGCCTGGTTTTCGGTCGTGAAGACACATCTTTTCGCCGTGCCATTTAGCATTATCTTCGTTTTCTGCATGTTCATCCTTAATCCTACCTTAACGCTTTCTTGGTTTAAGTCTTCAATCATCTTTTGCAGTTCGTCGCCATCATTGCTAAAGAGTACTATGCCGTCTGCAAATCGTAAGTTACTCAGATAATCACCGTTAATCCTTAGACCTTTCTCGTCCCACTCTAGGCTTTTGAAGATTTCTTCCAAACATGCAGTAAATAGCACTGGAGATTTTATCTCCTTGTCTGACACCTTTCTGTATTGAGATTTTCCTGCTTTTCCTAAGGAGGAATAGGGTGGCTGTAGAATCTTTGCAGATGTTGGCTATTGTGTTTACCTAGCTATCACATACTCCTTGATGGTATAATGCTGCCAGAAGTGCTGGTATCGCTACCGAGTCGAAAGCCGCATAGGAGGGTTTGTTGTATTCAGCGGATTTCTCGATTACTTGATTGATTGCATGTAGGTGGCCTATGGTGGAGTGTCCTTTTCTGAACCCTGCTTGCTCTCTTGGTTGATTAAATTCAAGTGTGGCCCTTATTCTGTTTGAGATAACCTTTGTGAATATTTTCTAAAGTGCTGAGAGTAGACTGATCGGCCTGTAGTTTCTCAAGTCTAACATCTCCCTTCTTATGTAATAGGAAATGTTTGCATTTGTCCAGCTGACTGACACACTTGAAGTTTTGAGGCATAGTGTGTATAGTGTCGCAAGCTTTCTAGTTAGGAGGTCCCCTTCACCTTTGATCAAGTCAGCGGTTATGCCGTCTTCTCCAGCAGCTTTTTCGCGGGACATGCCCTGAATTGCTTCCCTAACCTCGTCCACGGTGACGCATGGAATTTTGGAGTCCTGCTCGACATTTAATACTCTCATGGTGGGGAGACTCGTATTTGAGCTGTATAGTTCGGAACAGAAATCCTCAGCCACCTTGGCTATATCACTGAAGTTAGCAAATATTCTTTCCCGCACAAAGCTTCATTTTAGTTGTTTTGATGCTGACTCCTTTTCTGACGGCTACTTCTATTTCTTTCACGTCGTGGTTACGTATGTCCCTGACTTTACTATTATTGATGAGCTTAGACAGCTCGGCAAATTCTATCTTGTCTCTTTAGTTATTCTCATTTGTTGTTTCCTAACCGCGCTAAGGCCAATTATATCCCAATTAATGCCCCTTAATTCTTCTAGTAGTTCAGCTAGTCTGGCTTCGCTTGAAAGAGTTCGCGTGTTAAGAGTTGCTACGTTTAATTTCCAATGACAGCCTGTCCGAGTCGAGAGACTTCCGAGTGTTTTGTTCCCATACCCGTGTGGTCGCATCCACGACTAGAAGCTCCGTTGATGCCGTCGTAAGTCCAAGGTTTGGTTGGTTCGATCACTTGGGAGGGTCATGGTGTTGCACTAGGGAGGCCAGTTCCTGTTCTGGTGCTCAGGTGAGTTACGCAGATGAGCCATGATGGCGGTGGGAGCCCGTATGCATCATTTGTCCAAATGCTCCGTCAGGGGAGGTGTTGCAGTGTGTGGTTAAGTCAGGCGAGGGTATAATTGTTGAAGGGAAGCAGGGGAAACGAAAGAATAAGATACCTCAGGAGCGTAGAGAAAAGACAAAAGGTACAGAAAAAAAAACATTCGCACTCGAGGATTCGAACTCGGGACCCCTTGGTCTAACTACAAAAGCATGGCCAAGTCATCTGGGTTGCCGATGTGTTTAAGAACAGATTCCTGCTGCGCCCTCTCACGAATTGTGATGTGATGAATTTCAACATGTCCACGATGCAGCACTTTCGCTGATTTTAAATACCAGGAAGGCATGGCTAATTGTTTCGACTGCGTCGCGTCTGTTTCCGCCATATTCCTCCCGCCATCGTGCTTAGTTTTGACAGTGCGCGTCTTTATATCTCCCTTTTTTTTTCTCTCTCTCTCTCTACCGCGGCAAGGTGGTTGTCTCAAGGAGATAAAAAGAGGGAGAGTGGGGGGAGGAGGGCGTAAACCAAGAAGTGGGAAAAGGATGCGTAGCAACCTAGCTCGCACTCACGGAAGCACCGTGATAATAAATTCTGTGTTCATTGATCGGCGTCAGAGCCTGCGTTGCAGTATGTTGAAAGCAGTTGCTGAATTCTCGGGAGTGCTACGGCCTTGTAGTTAACTCTTTCGTTACCGTGGGAAAATGGGCAACTTTTCGTAGGTTTTTGTTGGTATTTTTTTGTAATAAGTAATGAAATGGTTATACTGTAATGCAATACATCAAGCGAAAGCTAAGTAAGTGTACTTTTGACCTGTGTAAGTTTAAAAAACTGAACTTGGAAACTAATATGCATAAAAAATCGTTAAATGTAACATTTCTTGCAAATTTGAAAGAACATTTGCAATTGTATGTTTACTACATAAAAGAACTAAATCTGGAAAATATTCTGAAATATACAAATTGTTTAGATAGGAGACATCTACCTAACAGAAAAGCTTCACTGACCTAGCTCAACAACTGCACGAGTTACACTTGTTTACTTGTTGCCCAGTAGAAAGTGTCTTGTTCAGCCAGGTTGCACAGTTTTTTCTTTTTATTGCACAAATTTCTCACGCACAGAAGCACAGTAAATATTAGTAAAAAGGGAAAGAAGTGGGCTATTGAATCATGCATATATGGACATATTGCGCTCTATGGTTGCAAAAAGAAATGGCAACCCGTCTTGTGCCATAAAACAAAACATACCGATGGACAGCTGATGTAGGTCCGGGCTGATTCTGCACGTCCTCGTCGTCTGAACTAAAATCCGATGATGCGGGATCATCATCTGAATCACTGGTGCTAGAAGCAGCCAAATGATCGCTTCCAGATGCAACAGAATCGCCAGAAAGGCGTCGTTCGCGCGAGGGACAAAAGCGTCTGCCATATTCGTAAACAGACGGAGCGAACCGCACAATTGCAACCGCCGCTTCAATCGCTGCCGCACGGGAAAAATACAAACTACGCAAAAAATGAAAGATTGGTGCCTGGAGAATACGACTGATGGCGGTGCAAGTCCATAGGAGCGCTCATATTTTAAAAATAGCTTGTGGCGCGTATGGGTCACCGGTGACCCATGTCCTATGGACACGGTAACGAAAGAGAGAAGCAAGACTTCTCCTTTCACTACAGCTAAAAACTACATATAATTTGCCCTATGCCTTCGTTGGCCTCACTGCGAATGGGATTCATTACGTTGTATCAAACAAACAAGCCCTTGATCAATTTCCCTCTCGTTGTACATGTACACAAGCACCCCCGCATACACACCTTTTCACACAAGAGGGCTGTCCCCTGTCAAGGGTTTCCTTGAGCGTGCAAGCATGTTACTTCTTTTACACTCTGAAACTAAGTTACAGTGACCATTGTGATGTCATTTATATTTTGTCCCTTGAAGAAATGGAACCTTGATGGGCACACCAATCAGTGGTAACTTCTGAGAATCATGTTCATGTGGTGGCCTGTACAGTGAACGTAATCATTGCCCTGATATTCTCGCATGCCTCAGGCATTGTTTCACCATTCAGAGACCAGTAGGTGGCTTCTGCAGTGAGAAGGTCTAAATAATGGTAGCATTTTACATTTACTGCACAGCAGCACTGGTGCTTTTTGTAATTAAATACACAATGTTTTCTCAAGCAATTATGGTTGCCCAGTTACATCTTACACCATCTTTTTCCTGCAGAAGTGCCATAATTACAAGGAGCTATCCCGCTTGGCAGAGAGATCAACATTACTCAAGAGAGAAAACTCCAGAAAAGGACTGAAGAAAAAGACCCATCTCATCTGCAGCACGAGAGAACATTGCTGCATTGATCACAAAGTATCGGACAGAAATAAGGTTCCTGCATTTTCACAATGATCCATTGGCCTGCTGGCTTTTCTGAAACTGCGAAATAAAGTATTTATGGCAGACAGTGATTCAAGGGTTAATTTAGAATTTTGAATTAACGGAAGAATTTTGGGGGGGGGGGGGGGTGAGCATTCAAATGGAGGGGGGGGGGGGTGTATAAATCCCTGCATTTGTGACATTCCAGTAGATCACATGCACACATTATGGGACAACTTAAAATAGTGCCGCCGCCTCGTCTTCCATATGGCGCAGCGACTCCGAGCGAAAGAAGAAGCGCGCCAAGAGCGGGCGCATTTTATAGCTCTCAGCCCTAGCGGTCTCCCATCGCATTGCATCGAAACATCTCGAACGATCGCCTCCATCCAATGATCTAGTGATCGCTCATCACACTCTGCGCTCCCATGCGCTCGTATTTTAATGTGTCATGGATGCATGGATGGATGGATGCTATGAGCGTCCCCTTTGTAACGGGGCGGTGACATGTGCGCCACCAGGTTCGTAGAACTTTTTTTTCCTCTCTCTTTAAATTTTCCTCATGCCTTTTAAATTTACTTCAGTCAAATCGGTCATACTATAGTAAAAACGGAAATTCATAGCCCAGTTCCCTGCCCCTTACGGCAGAAATTCCATATTTTTCCCTATAATTATTTTTGTCCGTTCTCTCTAGTTTTGTGCCACTAGTATTCTAACCGTCTCTTACTTATTTCAATCGCGGCTACGTTCAGCTTCCCGTTGTTCGCCCTAAAACCCAAGGCTTCCTGTAGGGTGGTGCCCAAACGTACACCCTGGGTGGATATTTCCGCATTCAATCAGAACATGCTCCGTCGTTTCCCTATCTTCCTCACAGCATGTGCATTTTTCTTCTTTACTGAATTTCGCTTTATAAATACGCGTTTTAAGGCAGCCCGATCTCGCTTCAAACAATAAAGCGCTTCCTCTTGAATTATCATAAAATGCCTCCCTCTTTATTTCGTTTTTGCCCTCTCGGTAGTTATTCAGAGTCGGTTTTTTTTCCATCGCTGCCCTCCACTAAATCTTCTCCGCCTCTCTGACTTTTCCTTTTACGCTCTTTGTTGTCAGTTCTCTTAGAGCCGTATATTTACTGGTGAGCCTCCTAGTTCTCTTTCTCCACTGCGTGTCAACGCTCTTTCTATATAAATAGCGGAACACCTTCACTGCCCACCTAATCTCTTTCATATTCCTTAGCCTTTCTTCAAACCTGATTTTGCTCTGCGCTTCCCTTGCCTCAAAACTCGCCCATCCCATATCGCCCTTTACAGCCTCGTTTGTCGTTTTCCCGTGAGCACCCAACGCAAGGCGTCCCACAGTTCTTTGATTCACATCCATTCCTGATTCTATCTCTGGCCTCATGCACACCACTGAATTCCCAAATGTAAGCCCCGGTACAATTACCCCTTTCCACAGACCCCTAAGCACCTCGTACCTATTGTGTCCCCATAACGCTTTGTGCTTCATTATTGCTGCGTTCCTCTTTCCCTTTGCTGCCAAGGCTTTTTCGTGTACCTTCATGTATCTATCACCCTCATTTACCCATACGCCAAGGTACTTGTATTCGCTTACTCTCGGTATTTCTTGGCCCTGTATGGATACCGCCTGGTCGTTGGGATCATTGAATACCATCAGTCTGCATTTTGTTACACTAAATCCTAGTCCTAGAGCCTCGCCTTCCTTCCCGCATATATTCACCAGCCGTTGTATATCATCTCGACTGTCCGCGAATAAGACAATATCATCGGCATAAAATAAACCCGGAAGCATCTGCTCAATCATCACGCCGCCCTGTTTGTGTGACAGATTAAAACCAATGTTGCTACCTCCTAGCGCTTTTTCCATTCTAACCATGTACAGCACGATGGATGGATGGATATTAGGAGCGTCCCCTTTATAATGGGGCGGTGGCCGGGCCACCAAGCTCTAGCTTTATTTCTTTTTCGTTTACAACCATTTCTTTTCCCGAATCACAGATATTTTCACAACTAATTTTTTTCCTCGTCTATTTATTTTATCTATTATCGTTCCTCTGTGATGAAACAATCTTACCCGAACACCCTTGCGCTTTTGTTTGCTCCATACTTTTGCGCCACCAATGCTCTAAGCGCCTTTTACTTATCTCTATCGCCAGCATGTTCAGCTTTCCCCTGTTACTCCTAAATCCCATGGCCTCCTGTAGGGTAGTGTCCACAGCTACACCTGGGTGGACATCTGTACATTCAATCAGAAATGTATCTGTCGTTTCCCTAGCTTTTCCACAGCACGTACATGTGTCCCCTTCTTTATTGAATTTCGCTCTGTAACTTCGGGTTCTCAGGCAACCGACCTTGCCTCAAACAGTAAAGCGCTTCCCTTTGAATTATCGTAAAATTTTTCTTTCTTGATTTCGTCGTTCCCTTTTCGGTAGTTGTTTAATGCCGGTTTCTTCTCCATTCTTGCTATCCAATCCGAGTTCTCCGCCGCTCTGACCATGCTCTTAACGCTCTTTTTCGTCCCATCCGTTTCGTTACTGGATGTATATTTACTGGTAAGCCTCCTAGTTCTCTTCCTCCATTGTGAATCAACGTTCTTCCTATACAAATACCTGAATACTTTCGCTGCCCAGCTACTTTCTTTCATATTTCTTAATCTCTGTCCGTACCTAATTTTACTCTGAGCTTCCCTTCCCTCAAAGTCAGACCAATATCCCCCTTAACAGCCTCATTTGTGGTCTTCCCATGGGCGCCCAGTGCGAGACGTCCGACCGTCCTCTGATTCACGTCCAGCCCTGATTGTACCTCTGACCTCATGCACACCACTGAGTTTCCGAATGTAAGTGCTGGCACCATTACACCTTTCCACAAACCTCGAATTACCTCGTACCTGTTGTAACCCCACAGCGCTCTATGCTTCATTATTGCGGAGTTCCTCTTTCCTTTAACTATCATAGCTTTTTCTTGTACTTCCATGTATCTATTCCCATCATTTATCCATATCCCGAGGTATCTGTACTCTCGTACTCTGGGTATCTCCTCGCCCTGTATTGATATGGTCTTATCGTTGCTGTCATTGGATATGATCCAGCCGCATTTTGTCACACTAAATTTTAGCCCTAAATCTTCACTTTCCCGACCACATATACTAACCAGACCCTGCAAATCTGTTCGACTGTCTGCGAATAGCACAATATCGTCTGCATAAAACAACCCGGGGAGCTTTTTTCTATCACTATACCTGCCTGTCTGTACGACAGCTTAAAACCAATATTGCTCATCTCCAATGCTTTCTCCATTCTCCTCATGTAAAGCATGAATAATAGTGGGGACAACGGGCATCCCTGCCTCAGACCTTTACCTATATCGACGGCCTCCATTCTACCATTACTCGCCATACCTTCCCATTCCACACATACCGTATTTCCACTGTATATTTCCTTTAAGAGCTCTATACAATCATCCCCTATACCAGCCTCTTTCATTATGTCCCATAAAATATTCTGATTCACATTGTCATACGCACCCTTAATATCCAAAAATGCCAAATGTAGAGGTCTGTTCTCTTTTCCGGCTATTTCTATACACTGCGTAAGCGCAAAAAGGTTATCATCTAATCTCCTGTCGACTCGAAATCCATTTTGGAGTTCGCCAAAAGTGCCATTAAGCTCTGTCCATATCTGCATTTTCAATTTAATTGCCTGCATCGCCAACCTGTAGAGTACTGATGTAATGGTCAGTGGTCTTAGGAGCGAATGTCATTTTTCTCTCCCTTGCCCTTATAAGTGAACTTAATTCATCCTACTTTGACGCCAACTGTCCGGTATTCGCCTGTCCTTTAACCTTTTTTGAATTGCTTTTAATAGGGCTTCTTTGCTGTTTCTTCCGAGCTCATTTATTACAGTAATGCTGACCCCATCTAATCCTGTGGCTGTTCGTTTGGGAATCATTTCCTCCGCCTTCTTCCAATTGAAATTTTCCAGAAGTAGTTCTTCCACTTGGTCTCCCTTGCTACTGTTACACGTCGTAAAGGGAGCCTCGTCATGCTTCTTAAAGGAATCGGCTGTTGCGTTTCGAATATAAGTCAATGCGTCGTAACCCTCCAATTTACTTCCTTCTTCATCCACAATATGCCGCTGCATAGTTACAGTTTTCTTCCCCAGCGATTGCAGGTGGTTCCATAAAAGCCTAGATGCGTCCTTCTTTTCGCGAATGTCCGATATCCAACGTTCACTTTGGCCTTTAATCTTGGTGTAATGAAGAAGAAGATGAGGAAGGCAAGCAAGCAAGCCCCAGCGTTGGCGACAGTCTCGTGCCTCGAGCGAGCGCTTGCCCGGATTGTGCCTGCTTGACGCTCGCCGTTTGTCGGAGCTCGCCTTTGACGTTCCTCGACGTCTAGACGCCAATAAACCACGTCGCATTGGCTTCAACTAAACTCTGTACCAGGGCTTTTTTCTCGAGATATGTTTCCCATTTTTGCTTGACCTCGTCTTGTGGCCTCTGCTCCTTTTTTGCCTGCCTATGTATTCGAGATGCTTCCCGTCGATTCTCAATTGCGTCCTGAATTTCCCTGTTCCACCATCGTTTTGGCTTTCGCTTTCCCCTCCAGCAACTCTTTTGTTTCTCTTTCGTAACTTCAGTCCTTATATTAGATTAATAAGCTCATTATAATCCCACACTTTGCCTTTTGTTCTGCTCACTATGTCCTCGATTGTTGCGACTACGTTCCTAATTTGTTTTTCACTTAGAAAGGAGCTGCCCGACTTTAATTCGATGCTCTTTATGATCTACATATCCCATTCGCAAAGTTATGCGTTTATGGTCACTTCCCAAGCTGCTTTCCTCATCTATGCTCATTTGTCTCAACTTGTCGTGAATTCCTTCCGTCATGAGGCAGTAATCGATTGTTGACTGCCTGCTTCCGACCTCCCATGTCACCTGCCCATCGCACTTAGGACTCATGTTAACTATATCGAGACTATGTTGTTCGCAGAGCTCTAGCATCAACTTCCCGTTATAGTTATAATCGGTATATCCGTCGAGGTCATGCACATGAGCATTCATATCTCCTAAGAGGATTATTTCGGCCCCGTTACCAAATTTCTGAATATCCTTGCTTATGCAATTCACTAACTCCTGATTCTTCTCTTTGCAGTTATTTCCAGTCCACATGTAAACTATACCCAACATAGTTTTCTTCCCGCTTACCGTTCCAGATACTCAGAGGTGTTCTTCATATGTCGAAGTAATCCTACACCAGCTTGCTTCCCGATGAATTAGCATACCGATTCCCCCACCTTTTCTTTCTGATTTTGTCCTGTTGCACCCTTCCCACGCCAACAACGCCAACGAGCACGCCAACAACGGGCAGCGCCGCCTCGCGGTGCATAGATTCCGGTTTCTCCGCAGCCGCTGGGGGAGGCGCGCGTTCAGGACAACTTTTCTAGGCACTCTAGTATGGGTGTTCTGTGATTCCACTAGTTCCGGTTCCGCCATAGTTCCGGTTAGCTGTCATGGCTTTCGTCGAGTTGTAGGAGGAGTGATTGTTGGATGTCGTTGGAGCAGTGCTCATAGTGCCTTGATGAATCTTATCGACGTCTGAGCAGTGTTACGTGGATGCGCGTGTCAACCACAGTTGGCTGAAGTAGTTCCTGTGATCACTTTGGTCCGCGCCAAAATGCCCCAGTCGTTGGATCAGTACTTATCTTCACTGCTCGCAAAGGTGAGCACTTGCTCAGTTGCCGTGCAACCTTCGCCTTTACGGCGTGCTTGAATGAACGCGAGACCGTGTCGGCAAAATGCTGCAGTAATTTTCCGTAGAAATGGTGGGGCTCGCCGACAAGGAAACCTTGTATTCTTCGTCTGGACTTGATCGTCCCACTGTTGAGTTTCTCAGTCACACAAATGGGCAGCGCAAAAAAGGGGCAAGCCAAGAACTGCCGACAACAACGTGAACGGTGGCTGCGCAGGTTTCACGTGCGGAGACACAATGGTCCGAGATCCAAGGATAACGCAGGGCCGTAACTAGGGAGGATGTCCTGACCATGCCAAACTAAAATATTTACACGCCTTTACAGCGACCACCAGTTGGCAGACTATTTCATGCACTGTAGCTTTCTTCAGCCACCTTGGTGCACAGTGATTTACAACCTAGTACGTAACCAGTCTTGCGCAGACGTTGCACATTTCTCCAACATGCAGATTTGAGTGTATCGACAGACATGCCTAAGTGAAACCGAAAAGTATTCAGAGCTAACTTACGCGCTACGCGGTATTAAGAGAGACACGTCTGAGCTCAATGTCCAAGTAGCTTTTTCGACCCCTTCTTAGTAAATAACCACGTTCACTCTGCGAGATGGCACACAGAACACGCAGTTCCAAAGTCACCTGCAAGGTTCCTGTGAGCTGGGCATGTGTTTTAATGAAACAGTGAAGATGTGTAACATGTGCAACGGAACCACAAGCTTTTTAGTGCAAATTTGATGTAGTTGTCTTTAAAGAGGCCCTGCAACGCTTTTTAGAGGAGCATCGAGACAAAATAACTTGAATGGTATATTTTTATGGACACAATCTACGTCATCAGTGAAGTACCAAGGGCTAATACAGCCTAGAACGTATTTCAAATCAAATTTGAAGCGTTCATAGTGGAACCGAACAGCTAATGGAGGACCACATGCAGTCATACAACGAATTCGCCACCACCTCCTTTAAAATTACTGAATGCTCATAGGTTCTGATCCGATGTCAAGTGCTCCCTGTTAGATTCATCTGACTCTAGTTCTTCAGTGCTCTAGGCATTGTTGCTGTTATTTTGTTTTCCGTGAGTATTTGCCTTTTCCCATACTTTTGCATCGTCTTCATATGTTTTACCTTATTTGTGCCTTGCAATGTGTTTGTTTGCACGGGCTTTATTTCTTGTATATTGCATTACTGTTTTTTCTTTTTTGGTTATAGAAATGTCTCCCGTGTTTGTCTTTTTACTCTTATTAGTGAGGTCTCACTTGTTTACTTCTTCAGTGCTTTTCGAAAATGCTGTTTTTATGTTTGTTTGCTTCTATCTCATTGCTATTGTCATTATTTGTACTGCCATTTTGTTCATAATATTCACATTGTTATCCTTCACAGGAGTTCCCATTTTAGTCTCTAACTACGGGACACCTCCTTCTGTATATGCTTTACATGTATTCATCCTTTTGTTTGATATCAAATAAACTGATTCTTATTCTAACGTAAGCATATACGCCGTGCCAACAGTTTATGGACTCCAGACCTTTCATGATAGAGTCATGGGAGATCGTATCAAAAGCTCTTTTGATATTGAGCGCCAGTATGAAATTGTCACTCGAACCTCTGATTGGGTGTAGGACATCGTGTTTCAGAAGCAGGAATATGTCCTGAGCTGATACGTGCGGCCTGAAGCTGAACATGTTACCGGACAGCAGATTTGTCGTCTCTACATGGTTGGATAGTCTTGTCAAGATCACTTTTTCAAATAGCTTGCCTACACATGGTGTCAATGATATAGGTCTTAAGTTCTGGATATCCCTGGGTTAACCCGGCTTGGTAATTAGGGTGACGCGCGATTCTTTCCATTCTGTTGGAAACCTACCTGACACCAGACTTTCTCGTTAAGGAAGTCCATGATTTTTGTTAGTGCTGTATCACTCAGGTTTCCGAGCATTGAATTGGTAATCTCACCTTTTCCTGGAGCCGGCTGTTAGTTCGAAATGATTGAGCCGCCGCATACACTTCTGCCAATGTGATGGGCGCGTCTAAGTCTGGCTACTGTAAACGTTTGTGTTCTTTATGTAGCAGCTGCATGGGAAAGCTCTGCCCTATATATATCTCCTTGATCATATTTATTAACGTGATGCCATCCTCTTCAGATTCATTCTCTAGGATCTTAAGTGCCCGGTTCGTCAATGTTTTTGTACCTCCAGGGTCAATCATGCTTTGTGAGATGTGCCACGTCCTCTTAGTGCTCAGTGTTCCCCTGAGCAAGCCAGTAAACTCTTTACAGTTAGCATAACTCAAACGTTGCGCATACTCATTAGCTCGTTGTGCTAGCTGGGCTATGCATATTTTCAGTGGTGTTTTGATTAAGTTTCTGTCTCCGCCAACAGTTTGGTGAGGCTCCTTCTGGCATCCCACAAATGAAGCTGGTGTTTATCGACCACCGGAGTTTCAGCGCTTATTTCGACTTCCTTCGTTACACTAGCACGTGCCCTTTTAATTGTGCAGTCCACGTGCTTACGGCGGTCACCTCTGCGTGGATGTCTAGCCTTTCGCAGAATTTAACCCAGTCTGAAATTTTCACTTTCCCAATGACCCTTCTTACCGTGGGCATGATTCAGTGGCTGATCGCTGTGCTGAAAATGTAATGGTCACTACCAAGATTATCTCCTATATTCGTCCATGTGATGTTCCTTGCAATGTTTGTAAATGATAGATCCGGTGACATGTCTTTTGAGACTTTACTACCTACACGTGTGGGAAAATCCTGGTTGTGTAACCTGGTAAAGGTTGTATCTTTTCACTAGGTCTGCTAGCATTTTGCCTTTGGGGTTATGCTTACTATACCCCCTTAGTGTGCTGTTCATTAGTCACCTAAAAATATAAGTTTGTCCATCTGTCTCAGAAGGCCCAATCATTATACGACCAATGAATATACGCCAGTATGTTCTCGAAGTCTGCATGTTTCTCACTGGGAGGGCTATACACATTGATTATCACTGTTTTAGGTTGGCAGCATTTTCGAGGCCAGACTGTGATTACTTGATGTTGGATCGACTTGTTCTTTACGTAGCTGATGCTCAGTGCCACATCCTTCTTTGCGAAAATAGCTACTGCTGGGTATTCCGGGTTCTCGTAGCACATGTAGCCCTTCAGATTTCCCTGGTGTTTACCAACCTCATGTACACATATAATATCGGGAGGAACTGGAGATGATTCAGTGAGCCGTGTAAAATTAACAAGCTTTCTCCGCTATGAGCAGCAGTTGCACTGCCAAATTTCAACTTGTTCTCTCAGTTTGCTATTACAGTGCCCAGCCATGATTGCTCTCGTGATCTGTTCCTGCTTCTTTGGGTTGTTTCGTGGGAGCACCGGGGCTCTGGCAGGTTCTCTTGTGCGGGTTCTGCGTCTGACTGATGTCACTGATATTGCGTTCCATCTGTCATAATTTGGCAAAGACAGGCTGCTTCTGCCATACTAGATACGCTATTGATTCCGTTTATGCGATGGCATGAGCTGCACAATGGATGCGTTCGCCGGGCTTGGCGTGTTACTCGACTGATTTAAAAGCAGAGCCTCTAGGCGTGCCATCCTACACTTAACCTCCTATAATTCCATTTTTGGTTATCTGTTCTCGTCTGCTACCCTTCTGTATTCGGGGTGTTGCGTGAACGGTAGTGTAACTGGTGTGTGCTTGGCATTGGGAGCGAACCATCAGTCGCCCTCCATGAAAAAGAACTTAGGTACTTATTGCACTCCTGATTATCGCGAAAGTGTGACAACGCTTCCTTGGTGCATCGCTTGCTCTGCGCATGTCTCGATGTAATGCTGTCAGTGCATATATATCTGTCACCTTCTTCCAATAAAAATACAGTTGCGAGTCAGCGCCGTGTTGTTCATATCCTTCTATTGTCCTCGTCTATGTTGCGCTGTAACCAAGTGAAAAAAATAAGAAATGAATTGGGAGATATGACCTGCGTCCAGCTCACCTGATTGACCTGCGGCTTGCTCTGTGCCAGGGATACCCCGGGTGACTTGCTTCTCGAACAGGCGGCCGGCTTCGTGTTCTCGTGTGGGGTCATTCTCGGCCTGGACGTGCACCTTGGACGTTGCTGTTCCGGTTGTCCAGACGCCATGCGGTTGTGCGATGGCGTGCGGGTACTTGAGTGGCTCCTGTGGCTCACACCTTGTCCGTACTCCCATTCTAATTTTTCGTCCTCCGAGGAGAACCAGTGAGGGGCTGAATTGGGTGGTTTCTTGGGTGTTTTCGCTGCCTGGTATTGTGCAGGCTTGAGGCGTTTTGGGCAACTGCGGTCTCCAGTTAGGTGGTCCCCAGAGCAAATTGCGCATTTCTGTGTACATTTGTGGGTTGTGTTAGGGTTGCGCGCTCCGCAGGTCAAATCTGGCTGCAGTCATACGTCGGTACGGTGGCCGAATGCCCCACACGCTCAGCAGAATTGCACCGTGTTGCGAAAAGACACTCCTTCTCACCTCCTCTGTAGTAAATGTATCTCAGTAGAATGGCCCCTAAAAAAGTTAGGACGGCATTCTGAGTGTTTCCCAAGATTTGGGCTTCCACCAGCTCCACTCCTTGGCTACGAAAACGCTTTGATAGTCTCAGGCGGTGTGTGCGGCTCTATACTATGGATAACACCTTTCTCAGTTCCTTTGCCTGGTGTGACGTAGACATTGACTGGTTGCGGCTTTCTATTGATTTTATGTTTGTTTGCTTCTATCTCATTGCTCTTGCCGTTGTTTATTCTACATACTGCCATTTTGTTCTTAATGTTCACATTATGTGAGGCATTTCTTGGCAAACTTAAGTCACTTAAGTTTGCCAACTTAAGGGCTGGTCTGGTATACTTCAAGGTTTGGATGGTAGGGTGTAAATATCTGACAACCATGAAAGATTGACCTTTACATCACTAAGATGATATACTGATGATGTAAGTCCCAATTAATGATACTGCGATCACACTCGGAGTGCTTGGGCCATGGTGTGTGGATACGCGCCACAGGGGTTCGAATGTCAGGCAGCCTATGTCAATGAAGGACTAACAGAAATACACATTTAATGTATTTCTAGAAGACACTTTAAAACAACAAAGGCATACCGCTTGTTGTAGCTGCGAATTAAATATGCACATAATAAGCACCTACAAGCATAATATACACGTAACAGGCAACCTCAAAATCAGGCCCCCGAATGTCCGAGTGAGCACTAGGCTACTGTGGCTTCTCCTGCTTGCACTTATAGTAATTCATGGCAATAAATGTGCAAACACACACAGGACGCAGACATGGACAAGCACAGACTGAAAATTTTCAGAGCATACAGTAGACTCCCTTTAAGACGAACTCGAGGGGACCATGACAATTTGTTCGTCTTATCAGAAGTGCCTCCAAGAATGGATTGGCCACGTGCCCATGTGGATCCAAACATCTCACTTCAAAAAAGTCAATCAAGTAGACTTGCAATGGGGAAAAAATTACAAATGAAACCGTATTTTTACCCAGCTTGAGAACTGTCTTCAAGCACTGGCGAGCAGCCATAAATAACATTTAGTCCAATGATTTTAAGTATCGTCCAGTATCTCCATGCTACTGGGAAAGGTTGTTTATTAGAGAGCTTAAGCAGGCACAAGCTACCCCCCATATTCTTCTAAAGCACTTCAAGCACTTCTTCAGTGAGCATGTCAGTTGTGTTGCTAGTCAATGTGTATGGCATTGTGGCACATCTTTGACCATACTCACATAGCCATTCATGTCCCCAAGGACTCCTTTACTGCCCAGACTAGAAACTAGTCCTGTCTTTCTTCAGGGCAGTTTTCCTGCACTTGCCCCAGGAGGTGCTGATCAGCCAAAAGGTGTAATGTGTACACTTTGTAGTTGTGGATAAAAAGCAGCATTCACTTTTTTATATCTGCCCCCTTTTTCTTGCTCCTTTGTGGGAGCCCAGGTCCTCCCTTTTTGTTTTGTTCTGGTTTGCTTTACCACTGCTCTGCTAGTTGAGGGCAGATAGGGGGGTGGTGGGGGGAGGGGGCCAACATTATTCAAGTACCCAGAGTCTCTGTGTAAGCCCTCTTGGATTCTTTTGTCTTGTGTTCCTTTGTACTCTCCCTGTAGGTGCTGAACAGGAGGTGGGGAGACAACAAAAGGGCCCAAGAAGGCAGAGCACTTGGGGTCCCCAACAATAAGACTAGTTTTATTGCCGGCACCCCAGTGGCTTTGCTTACTTAGTCCTTGCTTCTTTTGTACTCTCCTTGGTGGGGAGACAACAAAGGAACACAGATGCCCAGCCCTTGGGGCCCCCTACAATGAATTAGGGGCCCCTGTCCACAGCACTGGGAAAGTTCTTCTTAACAGAAGTTACCTGTGAGGGGTTCCTCTTAAAGGGGCCCTGAAACCATATTTTACTCGCTGAGTTTTGCATCGAAACGGGTTCGTTGTATTGTTCTGAGGTAAATGCAAAAAGAATTTTCGAGATCGATGCAGGCAAACGCAAGTTATTCAACTTACAAATTCAAAATAAAAGCAGACGACAGATATCGGCATCCCAAGGCGTGCATGCTGCTTCCAATCAAAACGCGGCTTACATCTTGCAGAACCGGAACCGTGCTGCCCTCTGTGGCCTTCCTACCACAACCACCACGTGGGCCGCACAGCGATCCTTGTGTCAGTTACAAGCAAAATGAAGTTGTAATGCCCAAATTTGTACCTTTAGCAAGCATAAAACACGTTCTGAATTTGGAATTTCTTATATTCGGTGCATTATCGATATGTGCGATGCATATTTTTATTCCCTATTGTTCCCGGCCAATCAGAACCTGCAGCAAAGCAGCATGGTGACGTCATATCCGCTCGGAGAAACTGTTGATGTATGGCGCTGCAGTCAGCGCGGAAACCGATTTCAAGGTACAAATTAAAATATAATACGGTTCAATTTCGCCGCTTTCACTGGTGTTTCGGTCATCGTCAAGTCCCACACAAAGAAATGTGCAATAAAATCAATGTGCGTAAATGCGTTTCAGGGCCCCTTTAAGGGGATTTCTTTTGCATTGAGTCTATGGGGAACCAAACAAACATACCCGTTTTGTTTGTTATATCCGAGAATTCATTATAACCGAGTTCGTTTTAACGGGAGTTCACTGTATATGCACACATATAGGGTGAAGGTAACCAATGATAAGGGAGCAAACTAGATATAACGCAATGAGTGGGTAAGCATATGCCCCATCAATGAATGAAACTACAATCTAAAAGAGTACGATATTGATGGCAAACTGATGCAGATGGCACTGTTTGTCCTAATAAAAAGAAAGCCTCAGCTATGTCCCTAGTTCGTCTATCATGAGAGTACGAAACAGAGGTGCGCGGAAATTCCAGAACACACCCACACCTTGCGCAGTGTGCGGACAGATGCAAGCCAGGAGCCGACGAAAGAGCATTGTGGTGTTCCTGCAGACCTACATTTAAGCAGCGCTTGGTCTGCCCAGTGTATATATTATCACAAGACTGGGGAATGCAATAAACAACACTGCATCGGCAAATAGTGCAAGGTTCAACATGGTCTACAGCACTGCCTTTTTTTCGTACACCATGCCTTATTTTAGTTTGTTTATCAAACTTGGAGCATAACTGGTCCAACTTATTGTCACTACAAAAGACCACATTTACAGAAAACTTCCTGTACACCTTTTTAACTCCATGATAGAATGCATGAACATGCTGAATTACTGCAATTCCCTGCCTCTTTTTTGCCTCATCATGAGCACAGCCACTACCTTTGATGATTCTCAAAATTCTTTTTTCCTGCAGAAGCCAAAACGTTATAAGGGAAACGCATCTATTGTAGTCTGTCTGGAAAAGGCGCTTCCAATATTGTGATGGCAGGACCTCATAATGGCCAACTGCAAAATGGTCTTAGCAATACCAATTTTCACAACTTCAGATTGTGATGACAAAAAATCTAAAATTGGTTTTTCTGATCTCGGGAAAGTAAGAACAGCATAAGTGATCTGGATGAAACAGCAGCTCGATGACAAGATATTGCAGCTTATTCGCATGCGGAATGTTGCTCACATTCCGTTCAAAGTCATGACTGTCTGCAAACACCAGATCTATATATCGAAACATATTTTTAAGAAAACCACCCATTTCATTTTGCGCAGCCTGTCATGTGGGTCTCTTAGCGTTACCCCTATCATTTTTGTTTCCATTGCACGTTGCGTGCTCCTTAGTTTCATCTCTAGTTTTTTTCATTATCCTCCGCGTTTCTGCACCGTACGTTAGTACTGAGAGATTGCAGTGATTGAATACTTTTCGCTTTAGTGAGAGCGGCAAGTTTCCAGTCATAATTTTGTAATGCCTTCCGAATGCGCTCCAGCACATCCTTATTCTACGGAGAATTTCTTTTTCATGGGTAGGAGTTCCTGTTAGTAACTGTTGCAGGTATTCGTATTCGTTTACACATTCTAAGGGTTCACTGTTAATTTTAAATTCCTGTTCCTTGTCTAGGCTATTGAGAATAACTTTGGTATTTTGCCTATTCATTTTTAATCAACTTTTAATACTTTTCCTGTTTAGGTCGTCAATCATGTTTTGTAGTTCGTCTCCATCATTGCTAAAGAACTCAATGTCGTCTGCAAATCTTAAATTGCTTAGATATTCTCCGTCTATTTGAATTCCCTTTTCTTTCCAGTCTTCCTGTTTAAAGACTTCCTCTAAACATGCAGTGATGAATAGCATCGCAGATATTGTATCTCCCTGTCTCACACCTCTCCCGATTGGGATTTCTCCGTTTCTCTCATGTAGGAGTAGTGTGGCTGTGCAATCTTTGCCTCGTCGACGTAGAGCTTCTAGAACTGCTTGTATTTCTATGGAGTCAAATGCTTTCTCGTAGTCGATAGGCGCCATATAAAGAGGTTTGTTATATTCCGCGTACTTCTCACTTGCGAGGTTGATAGCGTGGCTGTGGTCCATTGTTGAGTAACTGTGGTCCATTGTCGAGTTGAAGTCGAGTGTTTCTCTTATCCTCGTAGAAATTACCTTTGTAAATAGCTTGTATATTACTCGGAGTAGGCTAATTGGTCTGTAATTCTTTAACTCTTTTATGTCACCTTTCTTGTGGATTAGGATTATATGAGCATTTTTACAACTACGCGGTTGTCATGGGAGAAGTGCACGTTTGTGGCATTTGGTGTCCCTGCGACGGCGCCAGAGAAAACAGCGGCCACAAAGAAGTGTTGGCTCAGCAGGTGAAACGGAAAATGACGACAAGCTGTCGCACGAGGTGAGAAAAAAGAAAAAACAAGAGTGGCACGTGGAGTGGGCTCGCGAGATGCCATATCTAAGAGAAGCAAGGCGGCGCTCCATCAGCGCGGACGTGGCAGGGGAGCTCTCCGCCAGAACCATGGTCGCGGCGTAGTCCCGAATGCCTGGCGGGGGTGCCAAGAGTCGGGGTGTATGGCTCCGCTTGGCAACGAGCTCCTGACGTCGTCTCTTTCCAATGCCTGACGAGCCGCCCGAGATTCCGACAGCACCATCGGGTGTAGGCCCGAGTGCTGTCCTGCCTCTTCGGGCCACGAGGGCCTTGAGTACCGTGCCTGCTTCGGTACCTCATCGTCCCTTCGCTGGCACCATGGAGACGCGAGTGTAGACGCTGCACTACTCGTCGACGACCTCCCGCGACGACCTCCGACTCGCGCCAACGCTCCACCTGCGTCCTTCTCCCGAACCAGTCGACCAGCCTCAGTGAGACTGTTCCGAACTATGACTTTGCTCGCATGTTCTTTTGGATTCTTCTTTCTCTATGTTCCGAAGTGCTGCTTTTCCGTATTAATTTAATACGTTGTTTGGTCCATGTTGTTGTTTCTGATTGTTTTCGTTTTGTGTTTGTCATAAACTCTTCACAGAAATTGGCCTCGCCGTATTCCTGAACGCGTTGCGGTCGTAAGATGCAGGGTGCGTTCACTAAATTCACAAAGGACCCATCACAGCGGTACACTACATGTCCTCATACATTTCATACATTTCGTGAAGAGTGATACAGGTTTTAAATGCGAAGCATTTCTTAGCGAACTTGGGCGAGTTTAAGCGTATCTATCTCTCTATCTAGCCGCCTACGATTTTGTGCTCTCCTGGCCGTTTCGCTAATGGTATGTTTAAGAAAATTGGTATGCCACAACATAACTGCATGACGAACATGACTGACAGGTCACAATATGAAGATGACACAATATGACACACATGTCACAATATGACATGCATGTCATGAGCATCATGAATTACATGCCACGGTCTTGGTGCTCTCCTGACCGTTCCGTTAATGGGATGCATGCGAAAATTGGTATGGCACAACATGACTGCATCACGAACAAAAACGAGAGGTCATAACATGAAAATCATGACATGAATGTCATGAGCGACATGATTTACATGCTACGGTCTTGGTGCTCTCCTGACCGTGGGATGTATACGAAAACTGGTATGCAACAACATGACAGCATGACGAACATATATGACAGGCCATAACATGAAAATCGTGACAAGCATGTCATGAGCGGCATCATCTACATGGCACTCGTTTCGTTAATGGGACGTATACCACAATTGCTATGGCACAACACGACTGCATAACGAACGTAAATGACAGGTCATAACGTTAGAATCATGACATGCATGTATGAGCGGCATGGTTTACATGACACAGTCATGGTGCTCTTGCGGCCGTTTCGTTAACTTCATATGTACCAAAATCGGTATAACGAGACAACAATGCAAATCCATTTTACGTTCCTGATGCATGCTTCGCATTTCCTTGATTCCCACTGCACGTGGGATCCGCGAATTTTTTCAAGCATAATGTCTCCTCTGTCCTTGATCAAGTCGGCTGTTATACCATCTTCACCAGCTGTTTTACAGCGGGACATGCCTTTGGCAGCTTTTTTGACTTCGTCAGCGGTTATGCATGGAATTTCAGTGTCCTCCTCTGATTCTATTTCTATTAAGGGGGGACATGGCAATAAAACTATCTTTGCTACTTATGGGTATAAACTGATGAAATTTGGCACACTGATGTAGTTTGTTATGGTAATATCTTAAATGGAATCGGCTTTAAGCTATCTATCATAGTTTCTGAGTTACATCACTTTATAGACCCTTACAGTCACCCCCTAATTAATCAGTTAATTAGACAAAATTTCAGTACCATTTTTACTTAAGCATATACAGTAGAACCCCGCTGACACGTTTTTCACGGGACCGTAGAAAGTAAACGTAAGGGCCGCGAAACGGGGAAATATGGAAAAATGAGAGAAGTGGTGATCGGCACACAATTTTATTTCAGTGCTAGCGCTTTCAGTGCACACATCTGCACACTCGGCTACGATTTCGTCGACAGAGAAAACGTCGGAGGTGACAATGGCATCATCGATGGAAACGTAATCAGTGTACGCGATTCCGTCATAAACTGTTTGCACAACTGTGCCATAATTTTGCTGGTGGAAGCCAGAAACGTAATGGGTGTCACCCATTGTGCAGTTAATACAGTCAAGCTACGTGAAAAGTCAATATTGCCGTCGGCAGTGGCCGCTTGGAGTATCGATTCCCAATGTAACATACGGGAATGCTCCCACACTGCGACGTAACAGCGGGGTTCCTAATGCATTGAATCCTATGGGAGCTATGCCGGGACTGGCCCAAAATGACGTTAACAGCCAGGAAAATGCGGCAGCCGGGAACGTAACAGCGGGGTTCTACTTAGACTAAGGCCCACTGTGTGCCGTAAAGCTGTTCATTGATTTTTCTTATGTCCAAATGAGTACAGAAAAAATTTTTGAAATGTCCTCGTCATATTTTCTTAATAACAACTTTTGCAAATATACAGTTATAAAAGTTTGTGTGATGTGCAGGTAGAAATGAATAGTTTTACGGCGCTCACTAATGTTTCAGGATCTAAGTGAAAAAAAACAGAATGAATTTAGCTTCATTAGTTATGAAATGGCACTGGGATGACTGACAGCAACTGCTCAAAAAATGGAAGCTGAGGAAACAGAGCTCAAAGTTTTATTTCATGAAAACAGTCAAATGTTAATTTTGAGCAGCTAAGTTCTTGCTCGCTTTTGCTGATTGTATTTTTTGTTGGAGAAACACAGTGGCGTGGCTATCCTCAGGTTTGATTGCTCCTTTTTACGATGACACCAAGATGGCGGCACCTTTGGAAGCCCGATTTTCTTGCGATT
The DNA here is from genome assembly GCA_013339685.2 of Hyalomma asiaticum. NCBI lineage: Eukaryota > Metazoa > Arthropoda > Arachnida > Ixodida > Ixodidae > Hyalomma > Hyalomma asiaticum. The sequence continues at coordinate 8,424,985 of CM023488.1, forward strand.
TTGGATGACAACACATTGATAAAGTGGCAATTTCCGTATTACTACTGTGTATTTCATTATAATATTCCACCACAAGGTAAAAGAAGGTCCAAGGATCATGAAAAAAAATAAATTGAAAAATAAAGAATTTTGATCAAATTGAGCATTCCCATTGCCACGTCCCCCCTTAAGGTTGTATGTTCTGTCTGAGAGCTCTACAGTTCAGAGTAGAAATCTTCTGCTACCTTTACTATTTCATTGAAATTGTTGATAACGTTGCCCTGTTTATCTTCTAGCGCATGCATTTTGTTTTGTCCTAAGTGCAGTTTCTTTTTGACCGATTTAATGCTGGTGCATTTCTCTATTACTCTTACGTTAAAGTTTCTTACATCTCTTTGCCTGGCATTACTGATCAATTTTGATAGTTCTGCAAATTCTATATTATCTTTTGACGAAGTTACTTTCATTTGTTGGCGTTTTTTTATTAAGTCCATGGTAGATTGGGACAACGTACTTGTTGCTATCTTTTTTGTTTTACCTCCGACTTCTATCGTTGTTTCAAGGATTGTTTTCTTTATGGTTTTGTTTATCTCTTCTAAATCGTCACCGTTTTCGCCTAAGGCCTCGAAGTTGTTGCTTTAGGGCGGTTTTAAATTCTTCGTCCTTCGCTCTGATTACCTCTACATTGCATTCTTTTCTAGTAAATAATTTAATTCTTGTTTTCTTTAGTACAATCTTTGCCCTTACTAATCTGTGATCGCTTCATTTTATCTTTCCCACTACTTCTGTGTCTTGAATTATACCTGGTTGCTCGCATATTATAAAGTCGATTTCATTCTTTGTTTCCCCGTTAGGACTTTTTTACGTCCATTTCCTATTCTTGTGTTTCTTGAAAAACGTGTTCATTATTCGGAGTCGGTTTCTTTTGGCAAATTGTACTAGCATTTCCCCACGGTTCTTCCTATGGCCGACGCCGCAGTTGCCAGTCGCCTGCTTTCCACTTTGTTTTGTCCCTACTTTTGCGTTGAAATCCCCATTACTGTGTAGTGTGTCCATACTTTCTTTATTGCTAATTCGATATCCTCGTAGAACTGCTCTACTTGTTCGTCGTCGTAGGTCGTAGTTGACGCATATCCCTGGATTATCTTAAGTTTATACCGCTTAAGTTTATACCGTTTATACCGCCCGTCCACCTGTCTGTCTGTCTGTCTGTCTGTCTGTCTGTCTGTCTGTCGGCCCGCCCGTTCGTCTGTCCATCCGTCCAATCTCTTACGAGTTGCTATTATCGGGGACCGTTGGTTGCTTATGCCCAGCGTCGCATGGGTTTTCTGTTATTAGAAAAAGGTTTGTTTAGCTGCTAACCAAATTATCGTCTGCGTGTTGGGGTTGGGCTCGGCGTGGTTGTAGTCCTGTGATAGCTCACACATCCACTTTATTAAACGTGCGTGAAACTTTGTGGATATACAGAATACTTGCGACTCGTTTCTTGTTAATGTTACTGTCTGCTGCGGCAAGCGTTCTGGTCAAAATCGACTTTTTTAGATGTTTATCTGCTGTGGCTACAGCTAATCTAGGGTAACCTGCTTCTAAAAGGTGCTCGACCTGCGCATTAATGCATTAATTCAAACGATGCACGCATGATTTTGATAGGGATGACATTAGACACGACAAGGCTATTCAAAAGGACAGAAAGTTGAGCGGGTCCATAGTGAAAAGAACAGGCGTGCAAAAAATGGACACAAGGGGAAGAAGTGGACAACACAAACGCAGACTATCAACTGAAGCAGAGCACAGAGGCGAAAAAGAAGACACACAGCTTATCTGCGCAGGCTCGGGAACGGTAGCGCTACCTGTCAAATGGTTACACGTGCCAGTCTCCGTGATAGACAACTGTTAAGGCAATCTGTCTAGGCTATTCCGTTCTTTATTAGTTTTGATGAGGAGGAGGAAAAAAACTATTTTCAGGGCTTTCAGGACTTCGCAGGTTCTCTGGGTCCCCGCACGATCGCCACCACACTCATTGCTTGGAGTGAAAGTTTAACAGCGGCTTAGGTGCTCTAGGGGAATACTGCCAACATACGTGATTCTGCTCAAATGATAAACAGATATCTAGAAATCATATTACGTTTCCCTGAGGCAGTTCTTTCGTAAATATATATTTATATATACGAGGCATGTTAGAAAAGTGATGAGACTGAGTTTTGTCCTTACCAAAGTATTTAGCTTTTGCAAAAAACAATGTTATCCCCTTTAATGTAGTTCCCTTGGGCAGCTATACACCAGCGGAGTCGTCACCTCTTGTTAGCAACGCTGGAGGTCTTGAACTGGTATGGCTTCTAACTGGTCGGCCACAGTCTTTTGAATGTTCTCCAGAATTCCAAAATGACGTCCTTTTAGGGCATGTGTCTATTTCGGGAAAAAGAAAATGTCTCAAGGTCTCAAATCAGGTGAATAGGGAGATTAAGGGAGAATAGTAATGCTTTTGAGGTAAAAAAAATGATGGAATGATGGAAAGGTCCGTAGTGACATGGGGCATTGTCATGAAGAAGCAACCACTTGTCTGTGCAAAACGTTTTCTTGGGCTAGTTGGTTCATGACTTCTTGAAGGAAAAAATGTATCGCAGAGGAACATACGGACAGACAAAGAGCACAGCACTGGCGCTAACTTCCAACTGCGTTTATTGAAAAAACTTACGTATATACATATCACAAGAGCGGCAAGGGCATGACACTCACAATAATCAGAAAACTAAACGGGAAATCACATCTAGAAACATTGTGGCAGAAAATCATATCTGGAAACATTGCTTAAACATGACTTTTAGGCAGTTTTAGGCATTCCTCCATGACTTTTAGACAGTTGCACGTGTGTCCAGCACATTGAAAATGTGACGCTACTGGAGGAAGGAAAAAGGACCAAAGAAAGCAACAAAATTACTTGCAGATTGTTTGTAAGATTGGCTCATATATGGCGACAACAACGGATTTGGATGACACAGAGACTAGAAAAGAATCCGTCAAACATCAAAGTGGTGCATCATTAGAGATCACAGGCAAAGAATTCAGAGCATAACAATAAGAAAAAGAAAAAAGGAACAAGAAACAATAAAACACAGACAAAAAAACAACAAAAAAAGCATTTTTTTATTCCAAACCGGAAGCATGTGTGCTCCTAAAACAAGAGATGTAATAAGAAAACAACAACTGGTCCAATGGGGTGCGTCAGGTAAACAAGAAAGAAATAACAGCAACAGGACTTAAACGTACAAGGGGGTGTCGATAAAACAGGAAATGTAAAAGCAAGACCAACTGAATAGCGTGAAAATTGAAACCTGTCCTTCCAAGAAGGTCACCTTACTATTTAAGAGTGTTATTGAAGGCGTGGTAATGCAGTTGTCACCGGCTTTTAAAATGTAGTAGCCTGCAACTACCTCCCTTTCCATCCTATCTGATGCCCGCTTCTTTATGAAACTTGTGCATGCAAACTCAGGTGTGCACTCGCATCTTTTGCAATGCTCGGCCAGGTTGTTCTCCCAAGTTGTTCTTAACATTCAACGCATGCTCCCTGGCCCTCTCATTGACACACCGACCTGGTTGCCCTATGTAAACTTTATCGCAGCTGAGGGGGATCTTATGGCTGAGGGGGATCTGAGGGGGAGCTTCTGTTTCACAATCGGTGAAAGTAGCGTCATGGTTCTTATCACATTTCTTGAGTTTTTGAGGTCATGGAGCATACCTTTGAAACTTTGCATGGAGCCGTGAACACGACATTGACATTGTACTTTGAGAGTACCCTTTTCAAGTTGTGTGAGGTACGGTGTACGTACGGTATAGCTATCGTGGGTTGCCTCTCACGCTCAGTGGAGTCCTTGTTTCCAGGACCTTTAAGCTTGCTTAGAAGGGACTTGCACACAGAAGGGACTTGCATTGAGATCAATAAAGCGGGGAACTTCGAAGCATTAAGGCGGTCAATTTGCTGTTGAAAACTAGCTAGCATTTGATGTTTGCAGGATTTTTTCAGGTGACGCTTTCAAACAAGTCATGGCAATACCTCTCTTAACCAGTTTCGAGCGGGCGCTGTGGTAGGGCAACAGACATTTCCTTGTTCTGGGATTATACATCGAGCAAATGTGCTTGCTCGTGAAGAGCAGTTTTAAATCAAGGAACTGAATGCTGCTGTCATCTTCCATTTCCCTAGTGAACTGAAGCCCTTCACCTGCATTGTCAAATGCCTGCTGTATGTCTGAAATAACTGAATACTGAACAGCTCTACCTTCGCAGTTTAAGGTGACCAGGTAGTCATCCACATATCTGTAGGCCTTTGTGATGTTAAATTTTCCTAGTTCTGGAGCCAGGCTGATAAGATGATGTCGCATAACACAGGTGCTATGGACGATCCTATGCAGATGCCCGATTTTTGTACATAGTACCGCTCATTAAAGCTAATGGCTGTTGAGTCTAGGTAGAACTCAAGTAAGGTGATAAGGTTACCACAGCTTACCCTCGTGGCATTCCAGAATGTGACTTCACCATTTTCGTTGATTAAATCTTGCACTGCACTTGTCTGCGATGTCTGATCTCACACAAATCATTCTTTTCCTGAGCCTTTCAAGGACACTTCTTTAAAACACTTGGTTCGTAGTTTGTCCTGGTGGAACAAATTCTGTGTGCACGATACCTTTACTGTAAAGACAACAACAACAAACAGATTAGCATGGTCTTCATCTTTGATTTGCCCTTACACGTTCAACGTTTTCATCAGTTTTTGAAGTTGGAGATCTCCCTGAGCGAGGTTCATCCTCATCGTTTTCTTGGCCTTCCAAAAATGACTTGTGCCAGAGTAAAACTTGTGATCTTGATAAACAATGTTCCCCATACACTTGTAGCGCGCCTCAGCATGCGGTGCCCGTCAAGGAAGAAGTTGGCATTCGACTGCGTGGCAGCTGCAGGGCGAGAGTAAAAAATCAGTTCGAAAACTCAACGCTGTCAGGGCTGGATTTTTCTCGTGTTAGCTCTGACAGTTAATGGTGACCTGATAAAGAAGATGCAACCCCAACCATCCCGCATGGATCCTGCCAGTTCTTCCGCGCAGCCTACCGGTCCTGACGCCCAAGAAGATGCCAGACCTAGCAGTGCTGCGGTGGCTGCAATCCAACGCATCAACCTTCGAAACTTTTATTGATTCCAACATTTGGGATGCTGAGGGCCGGAGTCAAAAAGCCTCTTCATGGGATCGACTAGGACCACGACCCCGTACAAAATGGCAGGGATAGGCAAGCATACAGTGCAATACAACAATTTTATGGAGTAAGAGGACAACATAAACAGAATAAAAAAAATAGCTGAGTGAATTAAAAAAAAAATACACGAACAGCCACAACCTGATGAGATAGTTATAACAGAAATCGACAACAATATATTGCTAAATTACAACTCAACCCGAGCATAAATGAATACATAAATATATACATATGCACATATGCAAGAAGTAATACAAGTCAAACGGAGTGAAAAATAAACCGGCAAACAGTCTACCAACTTTAATTCGATAACCACACAAAATTCGATGAAACCGCTAAAACGAAAACGCAAGGTGTTACACAACATGTCAGGCAGAACAGTATCTTTAACAATATTTTCATCTTGTTAGTTCATTCAAATAAAACGGCGAGAGAAAGTGCAGTATCTCTTTTCCGTATTTAGTGCGCGTGCTTGGAACAAACCACGTGTAAACATGACGGGTGTTATAAAAAAAGGGTCCGGTGGTTTATTCGAGCAAGCATGCCCAAAAAGTTATCACTTTTTAGTCCTTTGTGGTAGGGTTTCATAAGACTTGTGTGATAGTAATCTGGTAGGGTTAATATATCCATTTCATCAAAAAGTGGGGAGGTGTGACTTCCATACGGAACATCTGGAATGGCGCGAACTGCCCTTTTCTGTATTACATGTAATTTGTGAACGTTGGTTAAAGTTGTCGTGCCCCAAACCAGGTGACAATAGTTTATGTTCGATAAGAACAGTGATTTATAGATGAGAAGTTTAACTTTTTTAGGAAGCAAAAAACGCACCCTAGACAAAATTCCGGTTAACCTGGATACACTCAAAGGCTTTTCAATGTGGGCATTCCGTGACATATGTTTATCAAAGATTACACCCAGACATTTAACACTTGGTACTATCTGAAGTTCCGAGGTGCCTAGCATTGACGGTACATGCAAAGGGGAAGGGAGCGACCAAAGGGGGCGACCATTTTGGCCAAACAGCCCCTGCACATGGTTACTGCAGGTCGAGGCGCATTTCCGTTTACAGCAAATCACCAGCCAACAGACCAGGTATTGGCAGTATGGTGTCCTCCTTACCTCCGGACATAGCTGAAGACTTCGCCGATATTTTAGCTTTGCCGCACCCGAGCCATCCCCTACGACACTTTGAAGGAAGGTATCATTTCCCGCAAGTCCGAGTCTGAACACAGCAGACTCCAACAGCTCATCATGGCCACAGAGCTCGGTGACTGTCGCCCATCCCATCTCCTGCAACGCATGCGCCAGCTCATTGGCAGGACCTCCGCCCCTCAAGAGGAGAAGCTGCTGTTGCGGGAGTTGTTACTCCAGCGCTTACCGCAGAGCATGGTCCCAGTCCTCATCGCTGCACGAGATGTCCCCGTAGACACACTCACTGAAATGGCTGATCGAGTGGCAGACTACTCGCGGCCAGATAGCCTCATCGCCGTGACCACATTGCCACCGGCCACCGCTGCAGACCCCGCGCTCGCGAGCATAGAGAACCGTTTGGACGCCCTTGTCAGACCTCTCGATGACTTTGTACCTGCGCATTGCCGATCGGCATTCAGGTTGCAGTTACACAGTTGCTTCTCGACATCTCCACCTTTCCGGGACTTCAGACAACTGACGCTCCACGGCCATCCTCGACCATGTGCCGGTACCACCGCCGATTTGGGCCTCTGCTCGCAAGTGCACTTGCCCGTGCTCCTGGTTGGGAAATGCGACGACCGGCCACTGACGGCAGCAAGTGGTGCTGGTCAAAAGTCATGCCGCCTTTTCTATGTTTCCGATAAGATCAGTGGCGCTTGCTTCTTCGTTGGCCCAGGTTAGCGTCATACCAGCCTCCTGTGCAGATTGCCGTTGCAACGAACAGACCTGCCCACTCCAAGCAATCAACAACTCCGCCATGCACACATACAGCCAATACTATTACACTTGACCTTGGACTATGCCGTACGTTCAGCTGGATTTCCATCCTCGCTGACGTCCTACAAGCTGTTCTTGGAACTGACTTCCTCTGTGGACATGCATGCTCATCGCCTCATCGATCTCAACACGTGCCTATCCATCAACGGTATACTCTGCACTTCCTCGTCAACGGGACTTAGAGCTCTCATACCCGCTTCGCCTTATGCAAAAATGTTCGTTGACTTCCCCAACATCACGAAGCCGCACACCAGGGAGTCACCGGTGAAGCATTCCGTCACTCACCACATTGTGACCACTGGACCTGCTGTTTTTACACGTCCTCGTCGACTATCTGGAGAACGCCTCACCATCACCCGCCGTGAGTTTGAGAACATGCTTGAACTTGGCATTGTGCGGCCTTTCTCCAGCAACTGGGCATTGCCACTCCACAAGGTGCCGAAGAAAGATCCTGTCGACTGGAGACCATGTGAGGATTACCGTGCTCTCAATGCCCACACCTTATGAATGGCTGCTCATGAATGGCTGACCCTTAACCGGAGTCTGGCGAAGAACGCTGCAACACAGAACCAAATCTTTTGGATGGATTAGACGCATTTGCCAAGACTGTCAAGAAATGTGACAATCTGCCAGATGGGAGGATCCGAGCTGCAGCCATCATCCAATATTTCAGACATAACAACCTCAGACTGCTGCAACGGGATAAAGAGGGAGGGTTTTTGCAATGCCCTCTGGACTGTTTTGCGAAGAGGCGACTGGGGGGTCTGCTGTGGAAAAGAGCTTCAAGCCTGTGTTGTTGAAGGCCACTAAGGTAAAGGCGAAGGCTATCTCATGTGCAAGGAGCTGGAACTGCACAAACTGGCCATTGCAGTCAACAATAGCAAAGGTGACTGAGTGCTTTCTTTGCGGCCAAGACTTGCAAGGAAAACATTCCTTTTCGGTCCATAGTGAGTGAAAAAGGAACTTGGCAGAATGAACTTAGCAGGTTTTTGCAGAAGTGTTTGTCACATGTTGAAGTGAATGACTCGTTTGAAGTAAAGAACTCTTCGGATGTTATTAATGTTCTGCAGTCAAACGATACCATTACCAAGGCGTTTTCTATTGACTTAGAAGATTTGTTTTATTCTACATCACATGCATCCTTGTCTGAGGCCATTCGCAGTTGCATCAAATCCAGTGGCGAAGTGCCTTTTGAGACTTCTTCCGGGTTGACTTTGATAGGCTTTTATCTCTGCTGGAATTCTACCTTAGCTCGACGTTTGTCAAATTTGAAGGGCGTTTTTATGTACAAAAGCAGGGCATCTGCATAGGTTCGTGCGTTGCTCCTTTTTTATGTAATGTGTTTTTAGTGGAATTTGACAGAGCGGTCAATGAGAGGCTCGACCGCAACCTTGTTTTTACTGTGTTTCGTCATGGTGATGATTTTCTCGTGCTTTTAAAGAAGAGTGACACTTCCACGTATGACAATGCTATCGCAGATCTACTTCACGTTTTTCAGTGCCATGGCAGAAGGTTAGCTTTCACTCATGAGCTAACAAAGGATGACCAAATTCAGTTTTTAGACATAGTTATAACATTCTCTGGCAACCTTGTGTGCTGGAAATAAAATCCGAGGTCCCAAAAGAGTTTGTTGCCGTACGACTCATCACATTCGAAGATGGTAAAACGGGATATAGGCACTCAGTGTGTCAGCGCAACCTTGAAAGAAGTCGTGCGTACAGAAGGTACAGGAAGGGTGTGGCGCACAGGTTGCTAGATTGAAAGAAGCCGCATTCGCGCATTTGGTGATAAGAGCATGCAGTGGTGGAGGCACGGAGCAAGAATTCTTGAGGAGGGGAAACAGCACTGGCTCGGGCGGCCCGATAAAGTCACGCCGTAGGGCACCGCGCTGACGCGCCCTCTGTCGTGCGAGTCGTCTCGCGGAGAAAGAGGAACGCGCGTCGCGCTCTCCGCGGAAGCTTGTCGGTTTAATGTTTCAAGGCCAACCGGTGCCGATTCATCGCAGTGAATGCTTTTCTTGCGCCTCCTCGGCGGCTGCAAATTATCTGAACGAAAAGAAAGTGTCGCATACACAACAATTACCTGCACAGTACCTCTTGTGGAAGGCGAAATGTATAATTCTTTTACTGTATAACACGAGCTCGGTTGGTTAGGTCAGCACCACAACGTAGTCTCTTTTCCTTCAACGACACATGCGCCATTGTTTGCTTCTTTATTGTTCATGGCAATGGACTCAAGGCAAAGGGACTTGAGAAGACGCACCATCTCATTTTTTTTCATCGTGGCAAGCAGCGAGCACATTTGTGTCTTAATTGACAACTGCACGTTCTCCGCACTTCACGACAGGTCCAGTGGGCCGCATGCTTCTTTTCTCTGTTTTTTTTTTTTTGTGCGAACAGGAAAGAGGTAGCTGAACCAGCGGTCTATCCGGAATTTCATTTTTTTTTGGGGGGGGGGGGTGTGGGTGTGAGGGGGGGTATTACCCATGGCGTAACCAGTAGCTGGGGGATGTGGATACGAAGTCATTGCTTATCTGAGGAATTTTTAGGGGGATATGGGGATAACGGGTGCTGTAAGGGGAGTGTTATGAGGAGGGGGGGGGGAGGCGGGGGGTATAAATATCTGGCTGAGACAGCGCGGAAATATTGACGGCACGGCATCTAGGGGGGGGGGGGGGGGTGCAGTTTCAGTTTGTCGAAGCCTTCGCCACCAAGATCGCTTTAACATCCGACACGTATGTGACTATCCGAGTAATGCTTCTCGCAAACATAGTCACAGGGCATGAGCCCTTGGTCTTTCCTTGGTATTGCACGAGTGTACACTGCCAATTTCACCGAGCCAGTGGGAATTTTGAAAGTAATCAGTTTCGCCTTGCAGGATGAGCCAATATTAAGGTTTGGCACAACACATGATGGCAATACTAGATAGCGCACGCCTTTGTTGCAACACGAAAAGCGCTGCACAAAGTTTGAGGAGCTGCCCCACAGCACGCTGCGGAATCCCGTGAGAGATATATAGAGTCAGCAGATCACAAATAATAAACGGGAGCTTTCACGGCCTTCCTTCCCAAGGCAATTTACCCATGCGTGCTCACAACACGCCAGCGAGTGACTGCCAGCGGCATGCGTCGTCTGCTCTGGAGCGACTGCAAGCAGCTCGTTCCAAACGCTGCGCGGCACGTAATTGGGCCAGCATTTATTGTTAACTGCAGCTAAAATGTCTGCCACTCCTGTTTATTGGCGCTATAGACTGAAAACTGAGGAAATTTACAATATATGAGACGGTGACGCGATTATTGTGCGTCGCGCCCATAGGATGACATGTAAACGATGGCAACAGGTTGGAAGCGCCATCTGTCGTGATGCGCAGAAAACTCAACTTCCTGCTCGCCCAAGCGTTACATTAACGGCTCGCCGCTGAGCACTGTCGTGGCATAGCAGTTTCCTCTCCTCAAATACTTCTTCCTCCGTGGGTGGAGGCGACTTTGAAGAAGATGAAAGTCGAAAACAATAATGGGGGCTGAAGCTGAACGGAAACGGATAGACAGGAAATGCCAAGTTTTGCCGTACGTTCTAGAAAACTTCCTATCATTAATTTATTGCATTATTCCTTTTATGCATCCATTGTTTTCGAGCCTTTATTATTCTGTATTAGTTCTGGTTTCTACCATTACATGTATTACGCCATCCTTGTATTTTATTTCTTTTATATGTGCTGCCCCTCCTGCTTGGGCCAATTAGCCTGCAGTATATTTAAATAAGTAAGAATAAATAAATAAATAAACAAACAAACAAACAAACAAACAAATAAATGCATAAATAAAGACGGTGGAGAAAGGTTTGGCGTGGAGGTAACGTTTTCGGCGCCTGACAAGCTTGCTGGTTTGTGTTTGCGCATAGGAAAAAGCAAAAACAGGTTGCAAGGTTGTGGAAAAAAGCACAATAATGAACCCTACGTGGACTACATTGTTGGTGTGGTATGTGAGATACCTCTACCTTGTGGCAATGTCTACAGTAGGGCAGACTGGAAGGTGTGTGAACGTGTGCCTGCGCGAGCATGAATTGTCAATCATTAACAATAGGCATGGGCATCTCCCGATCACTGCGCAGTTTGCACATGTAAGCCACTTTTACGTGAGACCAGGATATTATGTCGATGTCGCGACAGCAAAGCAAGGGAGGGAGGTGCGCGAGGCGTACCACATACGAAAAATTGGACCTGATTGTGTGATACACAAATATCTCTGTATAACAGTGAAGTGAAGTTTTTAGACAACCATAGTTAGGAAGGAAGTGTGTTGTGCCGCGCAGGCGTAGTGACGGAAGTTTTCGTGTATTTGTGTGGTGTGCGTGAAATAAAATTCATTTGCAAGTCTGTGCCCGTGTCTGTGTCTGGTTTATGTGGTCGTTGGTTTTTCTGTGCAGTTCCTTTTCTTTTGTTCACAACAGACAAGTTGTTGGTTGCACCAGGGCAAATATCTCGGGACACTGTCGTGCTAACAACCGGGACTTTCTCTTCATCTCCTAACATGACATAACCGCTGTTCTGGGTTGCTTCCGCATCTGCTTGGTCCGTGGACATCATACAGAAGGCCTCTGTTCGGTCCACTTTACCGGAAGGGTTTTTAGCGCTATTGGTATGCAACTCTTCACCATGCGACCCATGTGCTGTAGAGCTTCCTCTGGTATGTGACCAACATTCAGCGGTCCTATGCCCTTCCCCGTCACATAGGAAGCAACGGTTCTCCTTTCGAGCAGTTTTCTTCATGAGCATGGTGTCACATCCTTACTGGCCCATTCCTTCCCAAGATTCCGCAAAGCCTGAGCCTCCATGAAGTTTTTGGCTGCTTGATAAACTTCCCGCAGAGCTCGGCAGTTCCTCTCCTTGAGGAAAATCCTCCACAATGATCAACTCTGACACGGTGCTGAAACTTTTCTCAGTCTTTGCTAACTCCAACCAATCGTTAAAGTGGCCAGACAACCTTGACGTCTATTGCATTGCAGTCTATTGCATTGCAGTCTCTGGCCCCACGCAGTTTCTCTCAGTACCCATCAGCAGTATACCGAAAGCGCTGCAGTAGCGCACATTTAAGTGTCTCATAGTCTAAGGCGGCCAATGGATCCATGCGCCCAGTGACAGTTAAGGCCTCCCCCATCATGCACAGACTTAATGGAGCACTCATTTCTATCGTGGCCATTCCTGGCAGATGGCGACGCGTTTGAAGTACTGCAGGTATGCGTCTAAGTGATCCCTCTCATCATTGAACGGTGGTATGAGCTTATGGGGGCTGCAAACGTTTGACACAATGGATGCATTCGTACTGCTAAGCAGCTAAGTTATGAGTGGCTTGTGGACTAGCGGCATTTTCTTGCAGCCGGAGCTTCAGTTCAAGAATCTTTTGCTCCTGTTTGAGCAGCTTTTGTTGCTGTGCCGCTTTTTCGTGTGCTGCCTCAAGCCGTTGTTAAATCAACTGCAGTTTCAAGGCCATTTCCTCCGTGACTGTGTTCCGCTTCTCTGCTTGCTCATCGCGCAGCCTTACACATCCTTGCTCTACCCATGCTCTCAGCTCCGCATCCTTTAAGCCTAGTTCTCTCCTTTCTCCCAATGCTGACCAAGTTGTCAGAGTCCATGTCTTACCCCAGTGTCTGAGTGTTGGCTTCAGACGTTAAGAGCCAATCCTGACAGGCTCGCCAGTTGTGATGGTTCATGGGCCCAGGCACTCGGACAAAAGGGGACTGATGCGTAGACAAGGACAAACATTTATACCAGCACGGTGACCTACACATAAACAAGTACTAGAGTCACGCCAGTCGCGTTGAAATTGCTCGCTGCATACAAATTGTACCTTTAAGTCTCAGTGTTACCACACTACGTTGACGCATGTGTACCACTCGTGCTGTTCACTCGTATGGCCCTGCGACAGTTGGTGTGGTGTCGCTATGGTGCTGCCGTGGCCGCAGTGCCAACCTGACTCCATCGACAGGATGGACAGGCGTTGTCCTGGATGTAAGGCCAGGCTGCATCGACGGTGATGACTAGCGGATTCAATAGCCACCGGTTCGCTCCAAAGCGTAGCCTGGGGGCACGAGCACAGGCTCTGCTAGTAGCCGCCCGAGCTTACCAAAGAACAGTGGGGGAGCCGCAACGGACCGGTATCTAGGGATGGTTAGCTCCTGGAGAACAGACCCAAGAGCAGACAGGAGCCACAACAGACCGGCAGCCGTAACGGTCGCTCCCCGAGAACGGGACTCGCAGCCGAGAACAGACGAAAACTGCAACGGACTAGCAGCTGTTGCTCCTCGAGAACGGGATGTCTTGGCTGCCAGCTTCCTGGCCTGACTCGCTGTCTCGCACTCCATGGGCTCCCATCTCGTTCCTAGTGCCTTCCACCGTGCGGTGCCACCGCACACAGTACACGCTTCCTCTTATTCTCCTTCTAAGTCTGATGCACTTCTCGGTCCGCCACTTGTCACACATGCGAGCAGTCTGCAACCCTCACCTCATCGGCACCAGCATAGCATAAAGAGCCTGTGGACAAGGTTTGTTTACCTCAGCAGCTAACACTGAGATTGGCTCGCATGAAGAAAAAGCAAAGCAAAAGGAAGAAAAGCGAACACCGCAAACAGGGGCGCTAGTGAAGGAAGCAGTCTCGAGATCCGTAAACTAGGTGTCCATTAGCTCTGTGAAAGTGAGTATGTTTTGAATGAAAGCAAGTGTTGTATTGAGTGAAACAGAGTTATGCACCAGTGTGTGTGTTACATGGTGACATTTTTCTGCATATTGAGAACGTTGATATGTTGAGCACTTTGCGAAGTAAAAGAAGTGTGTCTCGTTTGTGAAATTGTATGGCATGTGTGTACAAGATGTGTTGTGAAGTTTTAGACATGTTTTTAGACATGTGTGCGTGATTTATTGAGAAAGTGACGTGACACGCCTTGTCTGGACTTATGTGTTATGGACTATTGTACGAACTATGTGGTACAGACTGTCACTAGAGCTTGTGAAACAGTTGTGTGGTGTATTTTTTGTGTACTATTTTATGTGTTTTAGAACATTACTTCATAATATTCTAAAAGTTGGGGCCAGTGTCACAAAGTAGTGCCCACTTCGTTGGAGAGCAATGGCATCGTATTAGAGACGATGCTGATGATGCGCTGAAATCAACCCAGCAAATAAAAAGAATAAGCACGCGCGGCGAAAGCCTCAACGCACCCACTGGCCTAAGTGTACACGGGTGCGATTCTAGTGTATGGTGGACTCTACTAGGGAGGCAAGAGTGCTTCATTGCATTTCAGCCGGTGAGCGCGCGAGACAGACGAGGAGAGAAGGAGGAAGCAGTGAGTACACGCCAATGCTAACAACTGTGCGACATGCGAAGGAGAAGGAGGCGCCTTCACGAAGGAGCCAAGGAAGCTACCAGTTTAATCGAGAGCTTTCTCAGAGCTTTGCACTTGCTGAGATCACATGACTTGCGCCGAAACTTCTTAAAGGCCCACCGAAGCCAATCCAAACGATCGACCACGGGTTGTCGTCAGCAGTTTTTCATCAGTGAGATGTTGTGACACAGTGAAAGAAGAAAGGAGTTGTACGACGCTGATCCACGGTCCAACCCATCGAGGTCGACCTACAAGCTTCACGTTGTGAACGACGCTTAGAGTGGCTCTGGCGAATAGGACTCTTTTTGTGTTTATTCTCTATTGTAATGCATGAGCGTGTACATTTGGTGTTAGTTGGTTCTGTGTTTGTATTTGGAAAGCCTTGTTTGTGTGCATTTGTGTAACTGCCTGTTGAATGAGAATATATTTGTGTTCTTTTGATCACGCTTGGCTCTGACTCAGTCTTTGAACCACTACTGGCATTTTGCTAATGCACCAAAGGGACCTAAAACTTAATTTGCCCAAGCTTCTGTGGGGTCATTTTCGGAAACTGATACATCAATTCTTGGAATCATTCCTGGTGATTGCCTAGCTCAGGATCGGTGAAAGTGAATAGTTATGTATTACCAACAAGCCCAGCTCTACATTCTTGTCACCCTAATGGAGCTTGTTTCCTGCGGCAACAGGTTTCTGAAATGTGTATTTTTTTTTATTTCTTTAGAAATACTGTCAGTCCTCTCTTGAGGGTAATTACAAAGGGGTTCAGTGGTTTGTATCGGTTAACACATACTTGTACAACCTACTGCATCTTCAATCCAGACACACACAAATACAAATGATTAAAAACTATACTAGGCCCATAAGTTACAGATATGTACATCAAGTGATTGCATGAATATACCAACATCGCCTGTATTTATTACAGCACTCTACAACCCTTTCCATGCCTCGGTTAGGGGAAAAAGATTACTGGTTCGTTCAAGCGAACTGGAGCACCTGTTTCTCCCTCGCTTCGTTTTCTCAGGTGGTTGTAAATAGTCATTTATGTTAATGTGAAAATCACCTTCAAACAATTAAAAAGAAAGTTTAACCTGGTGGGATGTATGCAAGAAAGGAGCTGGAGTGTTCCAACTGTAAAAGTGGAGGTCTGTGCGCAGTGCATTTTTGTGTACAAGTAGGCTAGATAAAATGAGCAGCTCATCCAGGCCACTAAGTCGAATGCAGTGCTGTTTGGTGTACAACTACGGATACTTCATAGAGGAGGGAAAAAAAAAAAAACGAAATAACAGCCTATCTGAGCCATTAAAGGGCCACTAAACAGGCTCCTACTTTTTCTTTAAGCCACCCAAACAAGCCAACTCAATCATAGAGATGGTTGTGGCGATCACATTCTGCGAATATGACAGCGCTGCGCGCCATACAGGTGCCTTATTTCAAAATCCCGTGCCTCTTTCCTGCGATTGACCAGTCACCCTCGCATCCTAGGTGCTGTGATGTTCTTACGTGAACAACTCTGCGCAGTTGTAGCTCGTTGATTGGTCGAAACTAGGTCTATGTCAGATCCTGTGGCCATCCCACCGGCGTGAGCGCAGGAGCAACCGGAACCGCAGCGCAAGCGTCAATGACGTCAATTGCTCACGTCATGTCACGTGTCAAAAGTGGGCGGAGTCTCGACGGTACGCCGCGCCTACCCTCTCCTCGGCAGAGAAGGGTGGGGAGGCCGACCGAGAAAACGAAACCGACGCAAGCGGCCACTTAAACCCGTGTAACTTCTTTATTATTGCACCTATTCGCAAAATTCTTGTTGGAGCATGTTCACATCGCACAGGAGCGCAGTTATGTCTTTAAAACAAATTTTGGATCTCGGGGTTCTTTAGGGGCCCTTTAAAGGGACACTGAAGCACTTTTTAAGAAAGTTGAGGTTACAGTGCTATTTTATCATTTTTCATACGGTGAACTCGAAAATCACGTCAAAAATTGGCATGAACTTCAGCAAACGACTCTGTTTTTGAAAAAACATGCGGCGCGTGTCATGGGCGGCAACTCAAACCTCGTCGCTGCCTTTGATTGGTTGAAGAGCTTCATGACATTGTGAGTGCCTCGCAGCACCCGACTCTGCCTTAGCTGTGCTGGTGCGTGCAGGGAAACCAATGTCGCAAACCAATGCTTCCATGCGGCTACCTTGATTGTCCTCAACATGATGTCACTTATCAACGTTTCACTCTGTCATCCTCCTTACCTGCACTCCGCGCGTGCCATGGGGTGTTCCCGCGGGCCAAGTTTGGGCACTTATATCACTGTTGTTCAATTAAATATTGCAAAAAAAAACCATTGTACGCATCCTATACGAGGTCACAGATTCCGAATTTCTATTAAATTCGAGAATTTAAAACCACTTCCATGTCCCTTTAAGTTGTGTCCTAAGTATACATTCAAGTTTTGCAGTTAAAAGTGGGTGGGCATATGGAACTTTGCCCTTTGTTTTTAATTGTTTGTACACCATTTCACACACGTGTATGTGAATATCTGATACATCATTGGAATATGCATAGCATACCTTTAAACATTCGCTTGCGTATATGGGACATTAACGGGTTTGGTGGATTCAGATAGAAATAGCTTCTTATGGACGAAGTATGTACAGTTGCTTTTCAGTGCAGCATGTTTGGATTACTAACCCAAACCTCAGTCAAATTTAATATGAACATTATTCCATTCACTGGTATATTTATGCCAACTAGTAGGCTAGAGCTGATTATCTCAGTGTTGTGTTTTTTGTGTAAATGTGTAATATGTTGTTTCTTTCTAGGAAAACAATGTTACAGTGCATATCAAAAACTTAACATGGCATCTCTCTTTTTCAACCTAAATTCGACCTGCATAAGGACCAGGTTTCTTTTTGGGAAAAGGTGGCAACCCTAGTTAAAGTGCCGTGAATGTCTAGTGATGCCAGCCTTCCTGCCAATACATCTCTTTTTCATTGTCTTGTGTGGCTGCAGTACCATTATCCAGACCAAGCCAAGAAGGACATCACCAATGCACTCCAGCACTATCGAAACCTCTCACCAACCACCTCGCAGTTTGGTGAGTTGATCCTCACTTTAGGGCAGACCAGCTCTGGTGGAGTTTCACTTTGGCTAAGTTGGCAATAACTAAGGCATTCCTGGCAAAGCTTGTTGTTTCACATTGGCAGCTTTGGCAGTCGTGGTGGGTGCATGTCTCACTGGTGATATTTTAGTGATCAAGTGTTGATGTGACCAGACTTGGAAAAGTAGCCAGATTTCAAGCCAAAAGCAGCCAGAGTAACCATTACATTTATTCTCAGCCAAATAAAGCCAAATAAAGCAAATGGTATGAATACACTCGGACCTCAATATAACAAAGTCTAAAATTGGCAGTTTACTTCGTTAAATCAGAATATGGGTTTTTATGCAAAGTACAGCCGACGAAGGATTTTTTACGTCTAAATGTTCGCAAGTTTTACGAAAGAATGTTCTAATATCCATCATCATCAGCCTGTCTATGCCCACTACAGGGCAAAGGCCCAGTTATCCCTGTCCTGTGCTAAGTGTGCTCAATTTATCCCTGTAGACTTCCTGATCTCATCTGCCCACCTAACTTTCTGCCGCCCACTGTCAGACTTGCCTTCTCCAGGAATCCACTCTGCTACCCTTAATGACCAACGGTTGTCTTGTCCTCGCATTACACGGCCTGCCCATGCCCATTTATTCTTCCTAATTTCTATCAGTATGTCCCTAACACATGTTTGTTCCCTAACCCTCTTTTTGTCCCTTGATGTTACACGTACCATCTTGAGTTCCATTGCTTACTGCATGGTCCTCAATTTAAGGTGAACCCTCTTAGTTAGCCTCTAAGTTTCTGCGCCGTAGGTGAGTACCGGTAAGATGCAGCTATTATACTTTCTATTCATTACCATTCATTATCTGACGATGCTTGCCGAATCCACTACACCTCATTCTTATCCTCTAAATTACCTCAGCCTCATGGTGTCCACCTGGCCTAAGTAGACATATCCACTCACTACTTCCAATGCCTCGCCACCTATCTCAAACCGCTGTGCTCGCCCAATAGCCTTGGGCGAGCACAGTGAGCAGCACAAAAAAAATGTCTTCAATAATGTTTACAAAAAGTTTGATGCCGAACCAGAGATCCGGTGGCGACGTTGTGATAACACGCCGTCGAAGTCCTCTGGACTGTACGGCCCTTGTGAATGTTAAACAAACCCAAGCTCAATGCACTGTGATGATAAGTGATACGCAAGGCTATTGGGCCCATTCTGCCTAGATTGAGAGGGTGATACCAATGTTACATTCACTTAACCGCTAGCTACCAACTTAAACATAGTATGATGGAAAGCAATATGAGAAACCGTAGCATATGCCACAAATAAGAAAAAAGCTTCAATCAATAACTGCATGACATGGTGGCTGCATTTTCTGTTTTGCAAAATCGCATGCATATGTATAATGAATTTCGAGTGGCCCGTTACGGCATTGCGAGTTTCAGGCGTCGCAATGCAATTGGTTCAACAGATATTGTAAGTCGTCTTTTTCACAGAGCACCTGCATAACTTTATAAGAGTTTGTAGCTGTGGACCGAGTAACCGCGAGCAGGTTAGGAAAACAATTTGTCATAGATGTGCTTATTAGTTCCAATTGCTTTCATTGAGGATGGATTCTGTTCTTCAGAAAGTATAAATCTTTCTCGTTATGAGGTGTGAAAAATGAGCCATGTGACATTCGGAAATTAGCAGCGGCTTTTTTCTCTCGCCAATCGCGGTCTCTTGCAAAACAAACGAGAGCCCGCTGCCTTTTCTAGCACTTCTACAACTGCACGTGCTTGCAGTGATGCCACCGATGCGCCAATTGCGCCAAACTGCACCGAAGTGCGGAGGCTGCCACATCCTGCTACATTTCCCCGAAATTTGGGGAGCCAGCGCCAAAGCTGCGCCGAAAGGGATGCACAGACTTTCGGAAACGAAACTACAGCTACGCGAAGTCCCCCCGCTGACAGCGACATCGCGTGCTAAATCCCATATGATGTACACGGTAAAAGCTCATTAGGGCTCTTGTTAATTCGGATAATTTGGACTTATCCTCTATCCCATCAAGCATATGCGTTATTTAATGGCACGAGCTCTTCACGTGCTCGTTCATGTTCTTCACGTGCTCGTTGGCATTCCTTTCCAAGTTGGAACCTGCCTTCCTTGTATTCGACTTCACATTCTCTATCGTGTTCTCGTTCATATTCCATAAAAAAATCTTAACGCGTCTTTTTCTTTCAAATTTCTGCTCTTAGCCATCGGAGCCAAACGTTTCCACTTTGGCATCTCTGCTACTCTCGAGCATCGGTGAAGGGGCCAAAGTGTCCACGAACGGATCTGGAATGGATCCTGGAACGTATCCTGGCACAGCCTTGCCAACTGTTGTCGCCGATCTCGGGAGCGCAAGCAGAGCGTGGGCGGAAGAGACACGTTTGACGACGATAGTGTCGATAGCACAGCAAACCAAGTTATAAACAGCACACGGCAAACCAAAAATGAACTGAATATATACAAGCAGAAAACTAATACAGAGAATTGCCTACTAATTGAAACTAACTGCCTATTCTAACAATACTTTACCAATTCTCAAATCAGCGCAGCTCTTAGTCTTAAGTGTGGCCACATTAGCTTCGCCGACGCTGTCGCGATGAACACATGGAGCATTCTTACTGGGGTCGGTGCTGTCCCTTTCGTCGGAGCAAAGTCCGCTGCCGGTCTGGAAACTAGTTGGCTGACTTCAAGCCATTGCTTCCTTACTTTACGTCGGCTGGAAGATACCGCTTGCTTCCTCAGCCGTCGCCCGGTCTCATTTGCTGACGTGTCGTGTCCTTCGAGGATTAGGCCTAGCCTGAGGTCTAAGTACTAGCTCTGTTCGATGTGGTGACCCCTGCTCGATGTGGTGACGAGTCGTACTGGTGAATTGCTGCTGGCCGACCTTGGAAGGGGAATTGTTGGCGGTGCGTCTGGAACTGTCGACTGCAGCACCTCCGAGGAACCTTGCCCGAAATGTGTCCGAGGTCCACAGCTGCGCCATGGAGTACCAGCGTCCCGGGTTTCCGAGCTGAACGCCCGCCGTTCCCGTCGACAGAGTGGAGCTGTCGATGCGTCCTTCTTCGGCAGCTCTTTATTTTGGTCTCGGGACCAAAATAAAGTTCTGTGCCTGCCTGCCTTCTTCGGCCGTAGCTACACAGACACAATCCCCTTGCTTAGCGCTGTTGCGCCTTATTCACATCTCGTATCACGCGCCATGAGCGCTCGTGCTGTTTCAACGGCGGACGGTCTTCTTCGTCGTCTGCTCCGTGCCGCTTGCTTTTGACTCATTACAAGCCTCTCACTATCTGGCGCAATTCGGCATACGTTTTCTCTTCCAGCTTGATTGGGGCCAGTAAATTTTTCAGCATGTGATAGGCCTGTTTTCCAATGGCGGTAACAAAGACTGAGACCTTCAAGTCTTCACTGACCTGGGTGGCCCAGATGTAATGTTCAAAGCGTTCTGCATAACAGTCCAAGTCTTCGTCTCCCTCCTCCGTGAACGGCTCGACCTGGCCAAAGGAAGCCATGTCTTGGGGATCCGCCTATGCGCTTCTGCTTGTAGAATACCGATGCCATTTCCTGGGCTACAGCGGAGGCCCGGCTATTGTGCCCGAGAAGGTCCCACCCTCGTTGCCACTGTACTTTCTTCATGACTTGGGAGTGCCTACCAGCCAACACGTTTATTGCAGCTTGCAGTACAATGGAATGACCAGCAACGCGCACACACGGCGGTCTTATAAGCTAAGAGAGAACTGAACAGTGACGTCAGAGAGCCAACCACTTATGCGTGTATCTTATCTTAGGTACTACACGCAAAGCATAGAGTGACGTCAGAGCACGACTAACACAAGTTCTTTCTTAGGTGGAATGACACAACGTAAGAAAGTCTGAAGTAGATGTGGTGTTAGTGGTTCTTACTGTTCCCATTAGGTTGGACAATGTATGCACTGCTGTGCGATGGAAAAATGAACAGTTGCAAGGAAAAAAAGAAGCAGGCATTTTGGGTTGTGGTGTGAAAACCACTGTCCCTTTTCATGAAATGGTTTTCACGCCACAACCCAGTACGTATCGGATGCACAAGCATCACCTTGTCCAAGAATAAATACTTTTGGAACGGACATTTGTCCATTGAAACACAGCGGACATATTGAACGTCTTCACAGTTGTCTATCATGTAGATTGGTGTGTAGCCCTTTTGACATATGGTGCTACCATTACTGAGCATGCGCAGATACGTTGTGTGTCTTCTTTCTTTTTTTGCCTCAGTGGTCTTGTTCAGTTAATAGTCGGCATTCATCTTGCCTGCTCTTCTTCCTGTGTGTGTGTGTGCCTTTTCTTTGCATAATGAAGATGACATTGTTACGTTAACAAATGAAGGAGGAGGGATGGCACAAAAGGCACATAACAGAAGGGCGAAAAAACTGTCAATGTGCTGCATCCACAGAGCTAACCTGGGTCTCTTGTTTTTTTGTAAGACACGGTTGCCTGCTTGGTATTCCATATAGCACAGTCCTCTGCTGCTTCTATGATGTGCAGATGAGCAAGTCATCTTGGCAAGCCTTATATCCTAGCATTGACTACTTACCCCATCGCTCATGTAGTTCATCACTCATTTTTAAAGTGTTTAGGTATGTTGAGTTTTCAATTCTTTTTCTACACGACTGCCCAGTGGCCTCTGAGAAAGCAGTCAACATAGTTTTAGTGGATTTTAAGAAATGTGGACAGTGTGTGTCATGTAATTTACCTTTGAATAGCCCAGTGATTACCAGTGACAGTTTTTAGACATAGCCTCACATTTTCACCATGCCATGTTTGCTTTGCTTATAGTCCGCGTGTTAAAAAAGAACTCCTTCCAATTGACTCAGCCCATTCCAAGGTTATAAAGCACGGTATCACTTCGTTGGGCCTTGGGTTGGTGCTGCGCAAATGATGCGTTCGCACTATGCTGTCAAACTTCTCTCATCAGATCATCAGGCTTTTAAAAGCTGGCTTCCCTCATTTGGTTGTCCAAGGCATGGTCGAATCAGTTCACCGAAAGATGAAGAAAGGTCCCTATTCTGAGTCTGACGCTCCTGGAACAGACGCTATTAGGCCAGTGGTTGTGACCTGTATGCACAAGATCAGCCACTACCTCAAAAGAGTGGCTACCAGATATGGTGTCCGTGTGGCCTTTTCCGCCCCTAACTGACTTGCGCAACTGTGTCATCAGACCACGAGTACCTAGAAAAAAGGCCGCAAGAAGAAGCACACCGATCCATTTGAGCGCTGTGCAGTTGGGGTAGTCTACGAGATTCCTCTCAGCTGTGGAAAGTCATGTGGGCTGAGCAGGCTGGTGCCTGAATGTTCGACTGAGGGAGCACACAAAAAGTTTAAATTGGACGGTGCGTGCCTTAGTGTGATCTGTAGAGCCTGTGTGTGTGAACCTTATTTTAGGCGCATTGCCATCCTTGGTAGCAGTGCTATTAAAACTGCCAGGGAAGTTTTGAAAGCGCACTTCATTAATATGAAAGGAGACACATGTGTGAATGGTACCTCTGTATCGCTGCTTGATGCCGAGAGGCACTTGTTTGACATGCGTTTGAAAAGAGATAGACAAACCTGCTTTGTTGCACGATTGCTCTCTGATGTGCAAGTACGGTTAGACACCCTTCTCCCGCCCTGAATAAAATCAGTTTTTAGTTGGCACTCTGTGTGTCTCTGTCCCCCTCTCTTGTCTGTTGTTTTTGCACCCTATAAGTATGTGTACTAATTTGAACCAACTAGCCCATGAAGAAGTTTTATTAATACTACCCTAGCAGTGTAGCGGCAATGAGAACTTGGTCTGCCGGTGATGCAAGTGTGTGTTCCGCCAGGTGTCTCGACACTGCCATTAGCTGGCTCTTCGGTGCTCGTGACGCCAGCCTTTAAGAAAGCCAGTCGTTGAGTGCCCGTTGCATGGCCCATGGGCGAGAGCAGTTGAAAACCTTTTAGGTTGTGTTGCATTGGATCTTTCACAGTGTGCATATCTGAAGCCTTGTAGTTAATTGCGTACGTAACATAGGGCGCTGATATTGGTCTGCTAATGAGAAGGACATGAGCTATTGGCTTAATGCATTTGCTGAAAATCGCCAGAATCGTTTCAGGGTCTACTTAAGTACAGCAGTAATGTGTGCCTAATCAGCACATGCTTTGTATTAGACATTCACTGGTAATACATTGGGTTATGGGGCGAGGAGCATATTCTGTTTTAAAGGGACCCTGAAACGGTTTTGAACATTTTGTGCAAACATGGTGATCCGGTAGAGCGAGCCATTAGGATCATTAGAGGACAGATTTCAGTGCTCTGCGTAAAGTGTGTAAATTAACAATAAGGCTTTGAACACGCACATCGCAAAAGAATGCAGCGGCTCGCCGAAATGCGTTTTCAAATGCCCCCCGCCTATTGAACGATAGAATGGGAGGCCGCTGATCGGCCCCCTAACAAGTGCTCCTTCGTTTCAGCCAATGGTGTCGTCATGGTATCTGGCGGCATACACACGAGTCGCCGGCGATCTATTACAGAGGCTAGCACTGCCAAGGCCGGCGACCTCAGTAAAGATATCGAGGCACTATGTCGCTGCGGAGGGCTCGGCAGGGCAGCTGACGCGGGAGGCGCAGTCGTCTCTAGCGCGCACTCCGCAGCTGATCGAGTTGAGGAGGAACAGCAGTGGTAAGGAGGAAGACGACAGAAATAAGTTCATAGCTGCCTTAGCGCATGGTGCTTCGCTTTATTTATGGCGTGAATGGTTTCACAGTTGTGTTGCCTAATCAGTGACGCAATGTCAAAAATATGTTTCAAGGACCCTTTAAAGCGCCCCTAAACCACCCTCGACATTTTTTTGAACATTTCAAGTTAACGCGCGCATCAAGTTGAAATTGCCATCACAATGAACGATGTCAAATGTGCCAGCACTACGCGCCGCGGCCGCGCCACAAACTCGAAAAACAATCCCGTGCGCCTCTGCGGCCAGTTCTGACATACCAAAGTTAGCCGTGACGACATTGTGGTTTTTGTTGACGTCAAAAGAGTCCGAGCTCTGCTTATTGGCCGAAGGAGAACGTCGACTTCCGGTTAGTCTGCTAGCAAATGCACGCACTCCCTGCCTGTTTGTTTTCCTTGTGTGTCGTTCGTGTGGTGTTCGCGTGCGAATAATTCGCAAATGCGCTACGCTACGCCAGTGTACGTGAGGTACAGCCGACTAGAAACTTCAGCAACTGTCAGAACATGACGGATAGCGCTAAGAGAGAGCGTTGGCACAGCACCAACAGAACACTTGCGCGAACGCGGGAGCCCGGCGGAGGCACGTCAACCGGATGCGCGTCATCGGCGATGTATGTCACGTGACATTCGGAGGAGCACTCGGCGAGGAGGTGGCACCGGCCAGCGGCCGGCAGGCGCAGGAGAGAGCGAAACAGGCAAGCGCCGCGTTTTAATAATCAAACGCATGTAACTCGGCTATTTCGGCACCGTTTCGAAAAATTCTTGCGGCTACGTGTTTGTTGCGGACTCCGGCACAAAAGCAACACTACAACTAAATTTCGACCTCTTCGTGGTTTAGGGGCCCTTTAAGAACCCTTTAAGTTTGTTGGCAGAAGAAACAATGCTTTGTGTGGGCTAGCCAGTCACTGATTTTGTGTCGACAGTTTATTGGGGTGCAGTGTCAACAAAAAGGTGTTACATTGTTCTTTTTTCATTTTTTTTTTTTGTATTTTTGTAAAATGCCACTCAAGGCCTACATGAGTGGACACTGCTGCCGGTCTGAGTTCACGATGGTTGTGATTCGAGCCTTTTGGTGGTGATGCTTTATGCAAAGCAGTGCACAAACATGGACACATGAACTGCAGGGCCTGCATGGGCTGGTTAGTACACCATCACAACGAGAACAAGCAGTTCTCACAGCTCGTGTTCTAGTTGTTATGGGGACAGACTCGAAGAAAGGGCAGAGTAGCATGTTGTGTCACGGTGTTGTCTTCGTGTCCATCCAGTTCGTGTGCTGTTTTATATGACGACTGTTTACTAAGTTGCAGAAACAGCGTCTCAGAACGCATTGTTTTTCACACCGCTTGCAGTGTTCAACGATGGGATCAAAAAGGAGCTGTTCTGCCTAGACGGCACCATCCCAGTGAACTACAAAGGTCAGTCAACTCCCGCCCTTGCCTAGCCACAAAAGAATTACATGAAATGTCTCTAGAAGAGAAGCTGTACTATTGGTACAGGAAAGTCACTCTTTCCATGTGATAACGAAAGGGAAGGGGGCCAAGCGCTCATTTTATTTGCTAGAAACAACTTAATGAAACAACAAACATTGAAGCCTAGGAAAACATAGGGGAAGTTAGTTGAATTCGTAATTATGATGTAATTTTGGGGTAAGTAGAAAGGAATTAAAGCGGACGAAAAGACAAACCTGCCTTCGGTGGGAACCGAACCCATGACCTTCGGATAACGCGTTCGATGCTCTACCGCTGAGCTACAAAGGCGGTCGTCCCTCCGTCCACTTACTTTTGTTGGGTATTTATGTATATGGAATCCTAGGAGCGTTGGGCAGCACCGCTCGTTCATCACGGATTCCGCAGGCTATCCAATCTCTCGAAATGCGATCCAAGAACTTCTCAAAATTGCAGTCCTTTGCGAGACGTCTAAGCTCAGTAATGTAGTCGCGTACCTTTCCGCCTTCCACTTGATTCTGCATGAAAAAAGCGTAGCTCGCTGCAGTCTCATTAGCTTGGGGATCAAAGTGGTTGTCCGGCAGCTGTACGACGGCGTCATAGCTCAGGCTGTTCACCGATTCTGACTGACACTGCCCTTGAAGCACCCGAACAGCGCTGTCACTTAGCACCGATACCAGAAGCACACGCCGTTTTCCTGGGTCTGTGATGCTGTGGCCCTCAAAAAAGGCCTCTAAAATGTACACGGTAAGTGCTCCAGCTACTGGTGGTGTCATCGTACTCGGGTGGCCGGGCTGTCATCCTGAGATTGTCCCATCCTCATCGCCACTGAAGTGGCGGAACGTAGCGGCAGAAGTGGACGAACGAAAAAGATGTTTATTGCTCGGTGCTACTGGCTTTATAACTAAACTGAAACGGTCACATTACATGTGATAAGAGCACGGCACGTGGAAAGAGTACAGCTCTTATACATCGGCACGCGTACTTGATAACACTACATGTGGCAGTGAGGCAATCACCGGCTCCCTGCTAGGCCTAGCCGCAGCCTCGGCCTCTCCTTTGAAGTGATGCCTGGTCTCCAAAGTGACCTGGCCCTCTGTTGTGATTGCTCTACTGGTCGTCCCATTCTGCCGGCGAAGGTGCAGCGCTGCAGGTATACCGGGAACTGCTGCAGTTCGGCCGCAGCCACTCCAAAGTTCACGCTCGACTGTGAGCCTGGTCGACGGCCCCCCCCGGAGCCCGGTGCCCTCGTCTCCTCGTCACCAGTCCGTAGCTGGCAGGACAACCTTCTTCGACCGGTGCCAGGCAGAGAATGCCAGCTCAACCTTTTCCAACACCGATCGCTACTCGGGTCGTGCGCGATGAGCCCGCTGTCCACCAATTATGTGCCTCGACGTGTCTACGGCGCGTGCTTTTCTGCGCCACTTTGCCGATCGCTCCTTTTTGCTGTGTGACCCGTGCAGTCAATCAATCAATCAATCAATCAATATTTATTAGTCGTGTCAAAAAATTAATACAATGCAGGTAAATATGCAGGAGGAGGTCCCAAGGTACAAACCGCGGGCGGGACCTCCTATGCTAATACAATAGAAAAATTCAATAAGAACAAGGAATAACAACACTGAATAACATCAGGAACATCACTGAATGTTCAGTTAGTTAGTCAGCCCCTTTTACTCATGACACTGATCACCTTATGCTGGTAAGCCTACTGGAATCTCTGAGACGCCCTGCCACACCAGCTGTCGGTAGTGCTCGCGGGTCGCCATAACGGGAGAACAGATGTTTCCTATCGCTGCATGCAAAACGGCTCATCGTTGCATTTCTCCCTCATACCTGTGCTGAGCCTGAGCCTCTCGCTCGTGCGCGCTGCATGACGTACTACGTCTGAGGTTGCGTCGTGGCAGTCTCTGAGACCACGTCCTGATCATGCTTAAGCTGCCAGCCTGCGCAGCACGGATGGCAGCACGCGGCACCGAGCGTGAGGGAACCTGTGACAGCACAGAGGAGTGCAGCATTGCGAGTAAATGATGTTACCGCCGCTTGCACGTGGCTATGCCCGGCAACGTGCGGCACTTTTGTCGGGACGTGGGAGTGTGAAGTGGCTCGCCAAATGCCTTTGAGACGCCGCGGATCAAGCGAAGCGGGAAAGCCACAGCATGGCCGCTTGAGGAACTGCAGGGGTCCAAAGTTGGTGGTGCGTTTATTATGAGTGCATCCATTACGCGAGTATGGTATTTGCTTTTATGGATGTGAGAAGGTTGATTACTAAGGCCCTTTTTTTTTCGTGGGTGCGCATTACGATCGATGTTTCACTTTTTTTCTTTTTTTTTGGTCGCGGGAAATGGGTGCGTGTTACTATCGAGGGGGTGGTAGAATCGAGTGAATACATAAATCTCCTGGATTCCGTTTCTCCAAACTTGGCAGTTATAGTTTCAGTACTCACGGTTTCCGAACCCTTCAGACTACCACCGTGATGCCGCGTCCCCGCACAAGATTGAGGCATAAAAGTTTCATTGTTCTACCAGCTCAGGTCAGTTATATTTTTTTTTATTTCACGACAACAAAATTTTTCGCTTCAACTAAGTTTTTTCCGTGCACCGTCAATTTTGTTGTAGCTAGAGTCAACTGTAATTTACAAACAATGGTGCATGCAAGGCTGTAGAAACAATTCGCTAACCGTTTCTGTCTTATTTCTGCAGTGGCTGTTAAAGCGAGTTCAATAATGCGCCGTAGTTCACGCAGAATAGCCAATTGAACGAGCTTAGACAAAAGCTGACAAAAACCATGTATAATAGATCGAGCTGCTGGTTGTTCATGTAACCGCTTGAGTGCATGGGACAGTGTCGTTGTTAATCAGATCGGCGATACTGTGGAATAGCTACTTCTCACCAGCTGATAGTTTTACCCCCGAGGTGCAGCGTATGGATAATAGATAGAGTCGATTGGTATCTGCAACTTACCAGAGACTCAAGCTTCCGATTTTAGCAATGCCAGTCGTGCTTTGCAACCGAAACGTTTCAAGGGCTCTGCAGAATCACCAATTTCGTTAAAGCGAGAAAGTTTGCTTCGTTGTAATTGCGTGATAGTAGGGCTTTTTAGCAGTGACGGTAATACCACACCATACAGGCTGTGGTATCATTGTGTCATGAGTAAAAGAGGCCAAAAATACAGGCCATTAGGCGAAAAGGAGTGATCGGCAAAGTGGCGCGGAAAAGCACGCGCCGTAGACCCATCGATGCACATAATTGGGGAACAGCGAGCTCATGGAACGCAACCCGAGCAGCGATCGGTGTTGGAAGAGGTTGAGCTGGCATTCTCTGCTTGGCACCGATCGACGAAGGTTGTCCTGCCAGCTACGGACTTGTGACGTGGAGACGAGGGCGCCGGGCTCCGGGGTGGCCGTCGACCTGGCTTACGGTCGAGAGTGAACTTCGGAGTGGCAGCGGCTGAACCGCAGCAGTTCTCGGTATACCCGCAGCGCTCCACCTTTGCCGGCAGAACGGGACGACCAGCAGAGCAATCACAGCAGAGGGCGAGGTCACTTGGGAGACCGGGCATCACTTCGAAGGAGAGGCCGAGGTTGCGGCTAGGCCTAGCAGGGAGCCGGTGATTGCCACGTCATCCGGGAAGCAGGGCGACAGAGACTGACAGACTCTGCATGAGTGGCGGCTCCCACAAGCACGGTTTGTCGTCGATGGCTGCGTGGACGCAACACCGCCGAGAGGGAAGAACGACGAATTTGAGTTTGAGCAGCTGCTGCGGACGTAAAGGCGAGGCCCAGTGTTGACGGACTACTGTGCCCAACGCGGAGGAACTGTAGAGCTTTTACAAATTTGGCCATTCAGATCGTTCACTTAACTTTTTGTTTTCTTTTTGTGTGCGACTTGATGTTTCCATGTTTTTCATGTTTTGGGGTGCACGTGTATAAAGTAACGTTTTTTGTTTTGTCAACGCCGTAAGCCTCTTAGCGTCTCTCAGTCCATTGAAGCAAGCGCTCCCGAGATCTTCCTTCTCACACTCCTGACACACTGTCGCGTGTTAAATGTATCACAATCAAAAATTTTTGTGCTGGTAGCTCGGTGGATGCAGTAACATAAGATGATTAAGGTGGGTAATACAGGTTTTGCGGAAGCTATATGCAGAGGCATAGACTTAGTATTCTGTGCCATACTTGAGATGCGTAACACCCTACATGTTGAAACAAAAGCGGAGGGGTCCAAGTATATTCATATTATGGAACACATAACTTATTTTGTTCACTGGACAATTGACACCTTCTGAAACGAAGCCTACTGGAGCAATAAAATGTGCTTGATTTGCGTGAAATGTCCTTCCACGTGGGCACTACCCCTCTTGGAAGTTTGCCTTTTCTCTACCTTCCACCTTTTCCTGCCCACCGTGGTCACTGCTTTTTCCTTGCTGGCACATATTGTCTGCACCGTCACAGCCCTAGCTGCAAGACTGCAACCACTGACTGCACGCCACAAACAGCCAGACTTCTCCTTGCCGAGGCCTCTGGCCCTCGCTGACAACCCACTCTTCCGCTTTCGGTCATCGCGTGGGATTGCGCTCAGGACACCTGACCCGCTGTGTTCAACAGGGAGCGCTTAAAAAGCCACCGGCTAGTTCAACACTTTAATAAACAGTTATTTCGGAAGCCCTTGTTCCGGTCTTTATTTAATGCATAACACTTTGAAAGACCAAAGACAGTCACACAAAGGTGACGAGATAGGCATCTAAAGCGAACAGCGAGGACGGCATCTCGCTCGCTAATGTGTGTGGTTTGCTTTGGCAGATCTATGGCACTGCGGTAGGGCGGTGACTCGGCAAACAAAGGTGGAGGAGAGGACTCCCTTCTTTTTAGCTTGAAAATGTAGTGTACATTGGAGACAGTTGCTTACAAAGGAGTCGAAACGACAGGACTAATAACGCTACTCAGTTTGGCGAATCTTCCCAGGAGTAGCTAGAGCGTGTCTTTTTTTCTCTCGCATTGCAATGTGCAATAAACAAAGTTTGAAGGATGAAGTCTGCGCTATTTACTCAATAGTCCCAGCTTGTCAGCAATACATGTAAGCTCAACTATAAAGGTCCGCCGTTTTTAATTATTTATTTGCAGTACATCAAGAGCCCCAATGAAAGGGTTTTCCATGAGGGGTGGGCTATTACAATGCATTATTTGTGTAGGTGCTCAATCGCTGCTTTGAAGTTGATACTGGAGTGGTGCACAAAGTCAGGTGGAAAGGCCATTCTAATCTTGCACTCTTTATGTGTGTAGTCTTAGTTTGAAATGCAATAGAACATTGCATGGTTAGCACTGCGTACATGAGACAGCCAGCTATGCCTCCTGATATATCCCCCTGCGATTCTTTTGCAAAAGTGTTACGGGCATAATTAACCGAAAGTAGACACAGTAAAACACGTTGTAGGGCTAGTTGGTTCATTGTTTTGAGGAAAAGACGTATTCCAGCTTAGGAAAACAGACAAACACAGGAGAAAACACAAGCCACTTTCCTGTCTTCCTTGTGTCTTCTCCTGTTTCGTCTGTTTTCCTAGGCTGTAAACACAGTACCGGTGGAAATCGTGACACTGTCAGAAGTTCTCACAACACTCTCCAGAAACTATCTTGAGTGCGGCTGGTATCTTCACTATAAGTGAAGATTGGACAGTACCTCGTTTATGCTTAAGGAATAATTGGTTGAATTGGGCCGGGCCGGGCCGGGTCGGGCGGGCCCAAAAGGCCCGGGCCGGGTACGGGCCGTATTTAAAGACACCGGACAGTGATCGGGGGCCGGAGCGTGGTGCTTTCAGGGTCGGGCCGGGCTGGAAAAATTTGGCCCGTGCAGTGCTCTAGCGCGTGCAGAAGAGCCAAATGCTCTCCCGTTAAATAAAGAAATATGCCATGACTGGCGCCACTGTAAAACCTTGCAGTGCACTTGGCCATGCGCTCCCGCGGTGTAGCTCATACTGAGCACGATAGTACATGGTCACTCCCATGCTGTTACGTCCTGGAGGGCCTGGACAAACAGCATTTGAAGTTATCCTCACTGGGTAAATAGTTCCAGGCTCTCCCCGCAGGGGCGTCTGCTTCTGGATGTGTTTGATGTGTGGTGACACCACGGACCTGAGCCCACGGGGGAGCTCTCGGCCCCCTCCCATGTGTCGCCATGCGTGGCTTAGCCGTGTCCCGGGAAAAGGGGATCCCGGGGTCTGAGCCAATGCCAGGTGACCGGGGCCTGCCCCGCCTTCACTTAGACGGCACCTTGGGAGAAATTGGTAGTGGCCTTCCCACCCTATGATTCTCGTCTTTCTCTGCTTCTTTTAAGCTTTCCTGTCACTTCCTCACTTTTGCTTACTTCCTTTTTTCGAACGGTGAGAGCTGACTATGCGTGGCTATAAGCATTCCTTGGCTGGGAACGTATAAAAGCTGAATCGGTGTCTCTAATAGCCATTTTTTAGAAACACTTCAACTTTATTTGAAATCGACCATGGTAAAATGGAATGGCACATGTTGGAACCTAAGAAAGAAGACGAAGGGGAAGCGGAGGGGCGACCCACTATGCATCTGTTTCTTCTTCTTTAAGATTCTATGACGCCATTGAAACGATAGTAGTACAGTCCAGTACGCGTCGAGTTTTTTATTGCCGTGTGCTACAGGATCGGCTATGTTGTACCACCACATATGGTGCCGAAACCCAGGATCTGCGGCTAATCGGCGACACGGACGGCAGCGCCGACAAGAACGGTTTCTCCGAGAAATAATCGTCGGTGTTTGGTAAGCCTCATCGGTGGCCGCACCCAGCAATGTCAATGAGTGGACGCAAGCCCATGGTTTCCTGTGAGTTCACTGCAGCAATGGATCCTTTCAAACAGAAGAGATCATCGGCATGCGCTCAGAATACCAAGATAATCAACGAGGCGACTGCTATATTGCAAAGCCGTCCACTCCCGTATGTTTCCGTTAAACGGCTTGATCTCCAGTCAAGGTAGGCGGGGTTCGATGTTTACATTGTCGACATTCGCAACAGCATGGACGGTACTTGCTGAATTTCCAGCATCGACGGCTCTTTGCACGTTGTTGATGTCCTCGATTCGGCACTGAAGACGTGCAAGTGTTGCTACCGCTTCTTCTTCGTAGTCTGCTGCTGCGGTGTATTCCGACGCGAGCTCATCCGTTGGGATGTGATCTTCCATTTCTTCTGATATCTGCTTTAGCTTGTCATTGCTGGATGTCAGTTGCTCCTTCAATGCGATGAGTGTTGCTGATAGAGCGACACTCATCAAGCTGGCAACTTGACAGCTCGCAAATCAGACTCAGAGGAGACGCGCGATGCACGTGAGCCTGGTCAATGTTCACATGTGTGCCCGTCGATTACGCAGTCCGGTGTTGTAAGGACCTACTCGAAAACGACACATGCCTGCCTTCACGTACGCCATTCGAGACGCAAGACCTATGCCGCCTCCTGGAATTTTGCATGACGAACACACGTTTTCGACGGACAATTCTACAAGCAGCGGTTCGGAACAGTGATGGGCGCTTCGGTTTCCGTGGTCTGCGCGAACATCAACCTAGAAGCACTTGACAATTCTGCGCTATGTTCGTACAAGACAGCTCCGAAATTCTTTGTCCGCTACGTAGATGACTGCTCCTGTGTGATGCATCGCCAAGACGTAATGCCTTTCCTGGAGCATCTTAACTCCTTTGTTCCAAGCATCCAGTTCACCATGGAACAAGAAAACAATGGAGAGATTGCCTTCCTCGACGTTCTCATCAGACGGTCTGCCAAAGGATTTACAACTAGTGTGTATCGGAAGCCGACCCACATGGGTAGGTACCTGAGGTTCGACTCGGCACATCCTATAGGACAAAAACGCTCCGTTGCCGCTGCACTTTTCTCACGTGCACAGCGCATCTGCTCTGAGCCTGGTCTGCGCAAGCAAGAGCTAGCCGTCGTTAGGAATGACCTTCGCAAAAACGGCTACCCTTCACAGCTACTGAGGACTCAACAGTTGCGGTCGTCAGTTGCTTATCCCGAAGTGGTTCGTGAAGAAGCCAGACAAAAACGGGCGGCCGTCCCCTATGCAAAAGGTATCAGCGAAGCTCTTGCAAGGGTGTTTGGCAAGTACGACGTAAAAATTGCGCACGTGCCAACGAATAGACTCAGGCAGAAGCTGGTGCGCGTGAAGGATCCCTTGGAAAAGTCAAGATTTCCAGGTGTTGTCTACAAGATACCCTGCAAAGATTGTGACGCATCGTACATAGGTGAAACTGGAAATTCAGCAGCACCACAATGATGTCAGGAAAGGCAATGCAAGCTTGAACGCCTTGGCGGATCATCACATGACAACGAACCGCGACATTGATTGGGATTCGGCAACCATAATCGTGACTGAGAAGCACCCATTGACACGGCTACTTTTAGAATCTTTACATATTCAAACGACTGAAAACGCGATTAACCGGTCGCGGGGTAATATCCCCGAGATATACGTGCGCACTCTGCGCCACCCAGTTCATAAATAGTCGCGCCCTTTTGCACCCTCTTCGTTGTGAACAAGGGACCCATAGCGGCTCGGAAATGTCATTATTTGTTCGTTTATTTTGTGACAAGGCGAGTGCCTGTTTATTGCTTACCAGGAGTCCTAATAGCGGCATTGCATTGTGCGAAAAAAGCTAAACCCCTGGTGGGCTACAGAATGTACAGGGTTGTCCACTCTTGGTGCTAACACGGCGCACTGCGGCTGCGCTCCGTGGAGCACGAGCGCTCGTGACATGGCTATGCGTCGAATCTAATCTAGCACATGCGCACAGGGGTTTGGAAGCGGGGTTTCATTTCACTTGAAAAGCGCGGGAGTGCATGCCTTGTTGCGATGCACAGCATTCTGTGGCCCATGCTTGTCAAGTGAAACAAAACCCCCTTCCAAGCCCCTGTGCGCATGCGCTAGATTAGATTCGATGCATTCTTTATTCTTTATTCTTTATTCATGAGATACCCCGCAGCGCCCGAAGGCGTTATAGTGGGGGGGGGGGGGTTACATCAATAAATGACTTACATCTTCGTTCGCCCACATAATACAACTTTGTACATACATCAATAACTGAAATACATCTTTGTTCACACACATAATACAATTTCGCTCACACATAAATACATCTTCGTTCAGGTTACAACACGGGGTTATAGCATTGAATAGAATACATCTTCGTTCACACTATGCACTTGCTTTTCAGTTAGCTTATTCCACTGTTTAATTGTTTGGGGAGAAAATGAATTGGTATACATGTTCGTTTTAGCTTGGTATTCCAGGATTTTACAACTATGATCAAAACGTTTTGATATGTAATGAGGTTTGTGTAGGTAAGTTTCTCGGTTAATTCCAGTTTCCAGAGCGCTGGTGCTCCGCGGAGCGCGGCCACAGTGCGCCGTGTTCACACCAAGAGTGGACGACCCTGTATACGTGCAAAGAAACACCAAAATAAAGCATGGGCTATCCTGAGACGGTACCTCATGTATAGTAACCTTATAAAAAAGGCTAAAGCGAAAATGAGGTACTATACCTGGTGGCAGGCAGAAA
Source organism: Hyalomma asiaticum (assembly GCA_013339685.2). NCBI lineage: Eukaryota > Metazoa > Arthropoda > Arachnida > Ixodida > Ixodidae > Hyalomma > Hyalomma asiaticum. The sequence continues at coordinate 8,460,405 of CM023488.1, forward strand.
AGCCCTAATGGAAAGACTATGTGTCCTCAGTGAATAATTCAGTCACGTCCATGAAGTTATGGGATTGCCTTAGGAAATTCAGGAAGGGGAGACTATTCATCACGTGCTCTACCTTTACTCACACCTCCAGGCATACAAACAACACTACAACAACAAGCTGACATACCAGCTGGACACTTTAATAGTTTCCAGCTTGGAAAACTACTCTGATGCATTCATAAAGTATAAACAGTCTGCAGAGAAGCAAAGGTTGCATACTGCAGGCTCATCAGAAGAACCCTGCAATGCTCCCTTAATACTTCAAGAATTAAACACAGAGTACTTCCTGTTGGCAAAAAAAAAAAAAAGAAACTGTGGTTGGTCATGACTGTATTCATTATTCAGTGCTGGCTCACCTTTCACCTGCATCAGTAAAAATTCTGATATTTTTTGTTAACAGAATGTGGTATACAAGCATAATACCAAAACTGTGGGAAAGCACTATCATAGTACCTTTCTTGAAAGCCGGAAAACCACGCACATCTACCACCAGCTACCGGCCCATTGCCCTGACAAGCTGTTTAACAAAATCGTACGAAAGTGTTGTAAATGTGAGAGCAGCTTTTACACTGGAAACACAAAACTTGCTGGACATTCACCAGTGTGGCTGTATAAGGAGCTGCTCAACAACTGAGCTTCTTGTCCGGCTAGAACATGAAATAAGGAGTGCTTATATACATGAGCAACACTGCCACACAGTTTTCTTTGACCTGGAAAAGGCATATGACACAACATAGAAATTCGCCATACTAAGGGATCTAGCGGATCTAGGAATCCATGGGAAAGTGCTCAAAGGTCTTGCTGATTTGATGTCTCACCAAACTTTCCCCGTCTAGGAACAGCACTATCGCGTTTTTTTTTTTTTTTGTCCAGAAGAACAGCGTACCATAGGGGTGCATACTTGTGGTGAAAATGAACTCTTTGTGGTGAAGATGAACTTGGGTAAACAAAACAATTCCAGCTTCTCTAACGCACTCGCTATATGTCGATGGTCTTCAAATGGCATGCAGTGGATCGAACTTACCGACCTGCGAACGACAGGTTCAGATCACACTAAATAAACTGACCCAATAAGCATCTGAAAACGTTTTTTGCTTTTAGACTGAAAAACCTGTTGCACAGGTCTTTTCTCAGAAAAGGAGCCTATATCCGGACCCTGTCCTGAAGATGCACCAATGCCTTCTACCAGTTAAACATGAACACAAGTTTCTTGGCATTACGTTTGGTAAGAAGCTAGACTTCTGGCACACGTAAACAGTTTAAAAATTAAGGAAAACAGTGCGCTGAACATACTTAAAAGTCCTGTCACTGAAGCGCTAGGGCTCCGATTGCAAATGCGTTGTTCACATACACCGATTGTTGGTATGCAGCAAAATTGACTACAGATGTTGGGTCAGCCAGAGAGTCATACCTGAAGTGGCTAGATGCAGCACATAATCTAGTCATACGCTTGGCCACTGGCGCCTACCGAACTTCTGTCCTAAGTCTGTACGTGGAATCTAATGAGCCATCCCTGGAACAAAGAAGAGTACAGGTCATGGTCACTTATGTCCTACGAGTTTGATCAACACCAGGACGTATGCCATGACATTGTCACGTCCTGTAACATACGAACACACTATGCGAATAAACCACGTGCTCAAACCTCTCATACCTCGGTGCGAGGAGAAGTGCCGTGATTGTAACATCCTCGGACAGGCATTTCACGCTGCAGAGAAGCCATCCAAATTAGCCCCTTAGTGTACTTTTACGTGATTTCTAGACCTTTCACTAACAGCTTAAGAAGCAGGACACCCCACACAAGCATATAATACAAGAGTTTCGTTTAGTACGAAAAATATACAACACTTGTGTAAAAGTTTACACGGATGGTTTCAGGACACATAATTACATGGGAAGTATTGTCATATCAGGAATGCGAAAAAGGACTGCCAGACTCCTGCAACTTGTTTCTGTGTTTATAGCTAAATGTTATGCTCTGTGATAGCATTGCAGCAAGTTTTAAGCACAAAACACAAGAAAGCGGTCATTTACACTGACTCCCTAAGCGCTCTCAAAGCTTTCATTTTAAAATCTGAGCAAACACCTTGTATCGGCAATATCCTAGAAGCACTGTCACACGTTGATCAAAACCACTGAATCTGCTTTTGCTTGGTCCTAACTCATACGGGGATCTTGAGATATGAAAAGGCGAATAATTGCACTGCAAATGTGAAACACCAAACTGCATAAAAAATAGATACCCCTGAGAGATGGGCTTCAAGCCATTCACAAAGCACTGAGGCACAATTGGCAGTGTCAGGGGAATATGAGTGAAAATAACAAATTACGCCTCGGGTCAAACCAGTGCTAGGAGGACCAGTGCCATCAGGAATGCTTTATTGAGGTAGTGCTAGCCAGACTTCGATTCGGGGACACACGCACACCTCACACCCAGTCATCTACTAAAAAAGGAGCCACAGCCAATATGTGATGAATGTCAGGAATCACTCGCAGCTCTGCGTTTTCTAATTACTTGTTCACACATTGGAAGACAAAGGCAAAAACACTTCCACGATGCATACGCATTGTACGTGCCTCAGCACCCAAACTCTTTCTCAGGGACGAGTGGCTTGTGCCTAGTATGAATGTGGTCAATTTTCTAGACGAAGTACACATTCTGAACAAAATTAAAATTTGCATTGTCTTACTGTTCCAACTTAACTTTCATGTCACGTTCATGGCTTCCATATCATTGTCATAGTTTTACTGAATGCGTTACACATTTTTATCCATGTTTAGTGCACAAACAAGGTTCTAGGCCCCTATACAGCATCCCAACACGAAGCCATTGATCACACGACCATGTACACGTCACATACATTCTTTTTTCATGCCCCTTGGCCATAGCTAAAGATCATGCATAACCATTCACCACCTTGCTCTTCATTCATTCATTCATTCATTTTATTTGCCTCAAAGGCCTCAAGATGAGGTATTGCATGAGCGAGTGGCAAAAAATAAGAAAAACAAAACAAAACATCAGGTAACATAAAAAGGCATACAAGAACTTATGATGAGATGGATTTGATGAGCCGCTTGAATACTGTTGGACTGATAACAGTGGCAACTTCTGTGGGCAGGTCAATCCAGTCTCGAGCTGTATGTGAAAAGAAAGATTGCAGAAAGGTAACAGTATGGGCTTGAGGGGGATATACAGCGTTAGGGTGACTGTTGAGGGTGATACGATGGGCTCTTCATATGTATGGATTATCGGAAGGTAAAGAATGAAAGAAATTTATGAAAAAGATTGAGGCGGGCTATTTTACGACATGAAGCAAGAATTGGTCATTTAATTTGGGCCTTCAAGTCTGAGACGCTTGAGTTATACGAATAATTAGACAAGGTAAATGGAGTCGCATGGTTCTGAACTAACTCAAGAGCCTTTACAAAGGTTGCTGTGGTGGGGGTCAAAGATAGCACTGGCATACTCCATTTTCGGTTGTACAAGGGTTTGGTAGGCCAGCTGCTTAACAGAGGATGGAGCGAAGAAGAGGTTACGGCGGTTGTACCCTAGAAAGCACTGCATAGCCTAAATCGAACTTAACTAAGTTCCATGCTCTAATGTTCTTCAGACAGAATGACTTACTATACATGGTACTTTTACGTAATATTTCTTTCACTTACAGTTTGTGATCCACTGTAGTAACTGGGATCATGCAAATACATAGTGCAATCAATCCCTGTTCTTAAATGGCAGATTTCGTGTAAAAGTTTCAATTTATGAGTGGTGAGTCATTTTTGAAGTGTGTCCCTCCAAGGTGTGCCTCAGGTAGACTGAAATTTCTTGAATAGTTTCTGGATACAAATTGCACATCTCTACTCTGTGTTCTTTCCAGCTAGCTTAGGTTTGGTTGTGTGCAAGGGTCCCAAACCATACTGGCATATTCAGGTATACTGGAGACATAAAATAGAGCACGTCAGTGTGCCATCACAGATTTATACACATTTTTTTTTTTCATATTTAGCCCACTTCGATTGGAGCATCATGCGGGCCAAAATTATTGGCACTGGCTTGTCAGAGGTCCGCCTATGGCTCTGACTCTAGGCCTGGCCTTGTCCCATGGCGTGGTGGAAAAAATATATGTACCCAGCTTCAGAATTCTACTGCTTAGTCGAGGTGTTAAAGCTGTTACGATGAAACTGCAGCCGAGGCAAGCAACTATGAAGAAAGCTTTCTTCAAGCAGCATACAGCTTGTTCGGCATGTGAGCCACACGTTTTAGTGAAGGTGCTGAGAAAGTGGTGATATTGCACTGTATTGAAAAAGCAACGTGCCACTGCTCTTGTTGACCCGTGCTCTACGCCCTCGGTGTTTGACCTCACGACACTGTGGTATGTAATAAATCGATGGTGTTTTACATGCCAAACCACAGTGTGATAACGAGGCATGGCCCTTAGTAATGTTGACCTTCCGTGGTTCTTTAGTGTGCACCTATACATAAGGATGTGGGTGCTTTTTTGTATTCTGCCCCATCAAAATTTGGCTTGTGGCCTTGGGCCTAACGAGCCAGCAACCTAGTCAGTGTCAACAGCAGCACCAATTGTAAATGTTGCAGTGTAAGTACTGCCACGGCCGCTGGATGAAAGCGCACAGGTACAGCCAGCTGCGTGCGCCGGAGACGGCGGGAGAGGACTAGTTCGTTCGGCGGCCGCCGCAGCGCCACCAGTCAAGGATAGTGAGAGCGCCTGCACAGCGGTGTATGCGCGAAATCGTATGATGTTTCAGCGGCGCTCGCGGTACTGCATACGCACATGCCGAATTCGATACCCCCTCAGCGCATCGTTCTACGCTAGGGTAGTACATTTTTCTTATAATGGCAGATGGTTTTCCTTTCCCGCAGGAGTCGAAGTGGCTTTGACTATTACAAGCATGCCCGTCTCTGTGACAGACAATTCTGCACTTGTACTTAAAGCGTTTATGACAAGGTTTTCCCTTTTGTAGGACCAGTTTTATTATTACACCTTTGTTATGTTCTTTCACAAATGTACTGGCACATGCTTTCGGGGAATTCCTTTTTTTTTTTCGCTTCTCGTTGAAAACGTGCTTGAATGGCTTGATTTTGCATTTCTCTCCTAGATGGGCAGTGAATACTTGGGGTTTTAGTTGATTCTAGTTTATTTTGCAGTTATTGTTACATAAAAAAATGTCTTGCGTGAATTCTGTTCGAAAAGTGATGAGAAAAAATTTGTGGTCTTGTCTGCGCATACAGAAATGAAAATACTAGGTGTGCCTCAAAAATCAATAGTACGCTTCTTGAGCGAAGCTCTTTACCAGTACGTGTTTACTGGTGCAGTAAACAAATATCAGAGGTGTTTGCGCTCATCGCCTTCGAAGGCGAAGAAATTTTCGGGAGAGGAGCTTGTGTGACAAACTCACCAGGCGTTACACAATTGCATTTATATTTCCCGTCCAGTTAGCCAGCAACGGTCGCAACAGCTTCTTCAAAAAAAACATTGCAGAGGTGGCTCGTGTGCTCAAGGGTGTTGAACCGCACCGTAATGCTGGACAGGTTACGGAATGTGAGAGGAGGGCTGAATGAGGAAGTTTGCAGAGGTTTCCACTTCTTCGCGAACTTCTGCGTGCTTCAGCACTTCACTGAGAAAATTTCGTGTCAGCTTGCAAATTTGTACGATCTCGTCCATATAGAATTTTTCCTTTATAAATTTTTTGCTGTGAACTCGTAAATGCCACCGCAAGGATTTGGGTCTTGCGGGAGAACCTTTCAAGCATGACAGGCAACTACAAATAATAAAATCAAGCCAAAGCAAAATATTGCCACGTGCAGGAACAGAGCGCTCACTAGCAAAAATGGTGAATAAATATATTTACAGATTGTGCGTATACAAGGAACAGCCGTTGCAGCCAAGATGGACGAACAGCAGCAAAGCCAGCAACAACTTTCGCCGAGCAGGAATGCTTCGTAACAATATGAATCAAAAGTGCTATGTAACAGGAGTGTGCAGGATATTTCAATGGCTTACATCGCTCAGACAAACAAATTCAACATCTAAATTCCCTAAAAGAGCTAAAGCGGTAATTATGATAAATTATTTTGTCTTCGCCGATGTCGTTGTTTAGAACAAGTAGCGTGTTTGACTCCGAATCTTAAGACAAATATTGTGAAAAATTGCAGTTCTTATGCGGGGAAGAGCTTCGTAATTATTATTGTATTATACTGAAGAGCATGCCGGCTACATATAATGTGTTCTATTGTAATGATCTAGGCTGCTACACGCAGTGATTACCCATTCGATAATTACGAGCAGCGTATATCTTCTGGCTCTAGTAAAAAAATTCAATTCGAGTCGCAACAAAGAAATGTTTATCAACTAAGAAGCGGCTCATGGAAAGCAGGGAGGCGCATACCTCCTTAGCGTGTGCTGAAAAATTTATATTAGGCGTATCGCCTTCAGTCAACACAGCGACCTGCACTTTATCAACTCAACTTCCTGTAACACAATTACTGCAACACCATGCAATACTGACATATACTTCTGAATTGTGGCACGACAAGGCAACTTAGGAAGCCCTCTCGTCCTCACGTGCTCGTAACCTTTGATGGAGCAAGCTTTCCAAAGCACGCACTCCTTCAGAATTGATTCACTGTACTCCGGCTTCTTTGAAACAACATTTGACACTTGGTTCTTGACAAACTGGCCTGTTTTATTGCCTCGAAACGTGTCAGCCGTTCACGCGCTGTATCAGACTTGCTTTGCAGTGTCTGTAATGATTGCTTGAGACGAGAGATTTTCTTCTGTAGGCGGTTATTTGTTCTCTTCGAATCCTCTATTACTCGCTTAACATCAAGGTCTGTTTGAGACATTTCATCTATCCTTGGCGCATACTCGCAGCAGGCAACCGACAATTCGATGTTGCCTCGGAATATTCGCCTGGTGCAGCGACCTGTTCTTGGTCTCTGATGCCGGACTCGAGATCTTCATGCAGACTCTCATGAGCCACTTGGTGCATTGTTGTTCGCGGAAGTTAAAGAAGCGTCATCTCCTACTTCCCGTCGAGGCCACTTCCTTGTCCTTGGAGTGCTTGCCTTCTGCATATACGACGGGTAATTATAGGAACACCGTCGGGATAGCAGTTGGTAAAAGCATACGCAGTTTGATGCCTTTCTTGTAATCATTTTCAGTGAAGTGCAACGAGCAAACAGAAGAACGGTCGCTGGTCACTCTTTTCCTCCAGATCCTTGCCTGGTGATGTTGGTGAGCCAGGCTTGTCAGCGTTCAGCATTGGAGGGAAATTCATGGTATCCCAAGCCGGGATTTTCGCGTTCGACGTGCACAGTGGAACGCAGCAGTTCTTAGGCGTACTGCTGCTCTAACAACCTATTCAGGCTATGTTTGTGTTGTCAGGAGGAAGAACACACGGAATTCGGAGCTACTAGCACTCCGCGCAACGCAAAAAAGGCGCGCTCGCCACTGCGCGCGGACTTCGGAGTATCACCTACTACTAGCGCCCCCCGCGAAAGTTGCGGCCGAAACTGTCAACGCCGCTCTCCCTCCCTGGACAATGCGCGGCGGCTCCACGCAGCAGGCCGCACCTGTGCGCTTTCATCCAGCGGCCGTGGTACTGCTAATGTGACCAGTGGTGCCGGTTGTTGCCTTGGCTGCAAACGTGCTTGGAATGTTGGCAGCGTGGATCATTGCCATTCACTTCTGCAGATAGTAAAAGTCACGGGGAAGGGCATGGAAATATGGAAGAGTGCCAAAGGCCCACATTGTGACGCACTACCTCAAGAAAGTGGTGACAAGACATAATGTGACTACCGTCATATCAGTGCCACGTAAGCTGTCGAAGCTGTGTGCACGCGTAGCTGGTGAGGCAAAGAAGAATGCGTGCTATGGAAAATAGCACACCGGCCCCGTGGGCACTATACAGAGGCAGTAGCGTATGATTTAACAACACAGCTTGCTGGCCTAGTTGGTATTTACTTAAGGTCAAGATGAAGCCGCCACTAGAACAACATACACGCAATGGTAGAAACACAGGAACAGGACAAGCAGTCTTGTTCCTGTGTTTCTACCATTGTGTGTGTGTCGTTCTAGTGGCGGCTTCATCATGACCTTAAGTAGCGTATGAGTTTCCACTGAGGTGTAGGAAGTCTTAAACCAGACAAACAAGCCGGTGCGCCAACGACCGGGCACGTGAGCATGAGCTGTTGCTCAAAATTAATCAGCGCGCTCATCTTCCTGTGCCCTGTGCTGAGTGCAAATGTGCTCCTTTGTTCTCTGAGGGGAAGATATTGGGCCGCAGCAGGGATACTGCGGCACACAAGCTTTTGGAGGCTTTGCACGTAAGAAAGAAAGGCACAGATTGTGTTAGTGAAACGTCAGTGTGTTTGCGTGGGAGTGAGTGCCAGTTTATGGAGTTTATGTAACATAATCCTTGCTGAACTTTTGCCAAGGCTCTCATCTGTTGATGTCTGCACAGGCACTGCTGTGGTGTACTGAACTTTTTGTATTTCCGTGTTTTTCCAGAATAAAACCAGTTGGCAGTGAGTACTCGTCCTGTGTTTTTTTTGTGTTGTGTTTTTTTGTGCTCAAAATTTGTGTCATACGTACTATGAACCAGCTCGCCCAGCAAAGCATCTTTTTACCAACAATGCCTTTGTTCTGGAACTACCATTACTTTCACATAGCCAGGGAGTTGCTGGAATTGGGCTTAAAGTGCTTTCCCACAAATGAAGCAAATGCTTCGTGCCCCTCTGTGTCATACTTGCAATGCTAATTTTTAAGCTAGGAGAATGTGTCACGTGGTGATCTGGGGAAGCTTATAAACATTTAAAGGGGTCGTGAAAAGGATATGGAAATGCCTGGTTGTAATTTTCACTGCTTCAATATGTATTCGACGAGCTGATTCCGAAACATTTCAGCGAAAATATTCAGTGCACATTTAACAATGCCCATTTGAAACCCCAGCGTTATTGCGCTCTGAAACGACTATGCCACGCTACCAACCGGCATCGTACTATTCGGTGGCATTGCATTAAGATATTTTTAAGTGAAAAGGTATCGTGAACTCGCGTTTGCTCTAAAATAATTGATTTACGTGAAAGCTAGAAAGAAAGAAAATACTTAGAAACCGTGCGGTGCTGCCATTCGGAAGCAAACCTGCAGCACGGTTTGTTTTCCCGTGGCCTCCAAGGGCACGCCAATCTCCGAAGTCTGGTGGCTACTAACATGACGTCGGCTGCAAAGTTGAGGCGAACGTGCGCAGTGAAACTGAAACCGCGTTTTTTATTGCTCTAATTCAACCCACATGATGCAGCGGAACAATGCATATATTGTTGATCGGAGGGTCAGGATCCTGAATACACACTTAGTACAAAATGTTTAGAAAACGTTTCATGACCCCTTTAATTGACAGGATCACGGGAAATGGATCCCTGTCACATGATGGGCAAGCAGTGGATTAATGTATGGTCAAGTGCCACTAAAATTTACTGTGTCCAAAGCAATTTCAAAGCGTTCAGAATTGATGAGTGTAAAACCTTGCACACACGCACGTCAACATGCATGAAGAAATATAACACCACACAGTGCTCGCTTCCAACTGTTTAATGTCCACATGTATCTCCTTATACAGCACTAAGCACGTGCAACAGCAGTGCCGGCATAGATGTCACAATCATACAATGCAGGTTGTGGTATTAGAAGATGGTGTGCGTGCATGTGTGCGTGCATGGTCTTGCACTTGTAAATTCTGAACAACATGTCTCATCTGCTGGTTGACCAGCAACAATTCCTACTGAACTGCAATATGGTCCAGCAACTATGTGAGTTGGTACATATTCATGTTTAAGAAAACTGCACAGCACACACAAACGATATACCACAGAAGAGAACACGAATACGAACGCTGGTTATCGTTTGTGTGTGCTGCGCCGTTTTCTTAAACATGTGGGTCTAATCATAGCAGAGAGTGATTATTGCGCACAAGATGTCTGGGGAGGTTGGCTTGCCGAGGCTAGCACAACCACATGATGCCGTCTCCTAGTCTTTTTTTTTCCCGCCACGTTTTTACTGGCAGAATTACTAGAGCTGTGTAGGTGGCCATGGCAGTCTGTGGCATCTTGACTTGGTGGTGCACAATGGGGTATTGGCATGCGGTAAGAGTGCCATTTGGATATGCACTTTGCTGGTGAACGTGTCGTAATCGGGCAAATGGGCGCAGGCACGACGTACAACATCCCGGTGTGCATCTGGTTGCTGGACACCCACCCGTACAATTCACCCATGTGCTACGTCAAGCCAACCAGCTACATGCAGATCAAGGTGTCCAGGCACGTGGACCAGACTGGCCGCATCTTCCTACCTTACCTGCACGAGTGGAGCCCGGTACGGTGCATGAAAAATATCCAGGCTCTTCGGCTTGTTCCTTAAATTATACTAGGGAATTTAACTGTTTCCAGGGCATAAGAAAGCCTCGGTTGGGAACCACTACACAAATGAAGGGAATGTCTTGGATTGAAAGTTTTTTTGTAACAGATTTCATAATCAAATGGGCCTATTCTTGCGAATGCAACTGTGTTTCACTATGACTGGACCATGCAATTGTGATAAAGGAAATAACCTGCGAAACATAAGCACTTATAATGCCAGTTTTTCCCAGAACAGTAGACCAGCGGGACAAGCCGCCATCTAGTGTCTTAGTGATTACCTTGCATGAGGTATTTCCAAGTTCGCAAAGGGAATAAAGGGGCTTGTTTTATTGTTGGCCAAGGAAGGCACGGAGGAACTTATTTGTAGTTTTTGGCTGTAGTGTAGTAACGGCGACATAAATCGACAGGGATTAAAGTGTATGGGATAACCCACCAGACTTTGGTGGTGACCGAAAACCCACAACCTTCAGACAGCGCATCCGATGCTCTACTAACCAAGGTCATGTGGTAAACTTGGCCTCATTGTCTCTTAGTTTTGTCAAGTTCACTACAGTCAGTCAAGTAGTGTGTTTACGTGACTGTGTGAGTATATGGTACAGATTCCTATACGGTACAGATTCCTTAAAGGTATACGGTACAGATTCCTTAAAGCGTGATTCTACCGGCGCCGCTAAAGAATCGTTTGCTTCAAAAAATAAAACAACTCGTTGACTGCCAGGAATTTCTAAAAATCTAAGTATTTTGTATTTAAATGCCAGAAGTATTGTTAATAAGCTTGTGCCTTTACTCGCTGTTGTTACGTCGTACTCTCCTCATGTAGTGGCCATAACGGAGACATGGCTACATGATGGAGTGTTTGATTGTGAATTTACCCCACCCGGTTACGTAGCAGTACGCAATGACCGATCACATGGCAAAGGTGGTGGTGTAGCGCTACTTATTCGTTCTGACATAAAATTTCTTGTGCTTCCCGACACACCTGATGTTGAACTTGCTTGGTGTAAACTCTTCTTAAATAAACTGTCAATAATTGTTGGAGTATTCTATCGAGCACCAGGTTCCTCCTTAGAATATTTACAAAGGCTTAGCACATTTATGCACAAACATGACTTCGGTACCTCAGAACTCGTCTTTATGGGGGACTTTAATGCACCGGGTATTGATTGGCAAACAAAAAGTTGCACCGGGCAAGAAATTTCCATTTGTAGGGAGCTCTTATCTATTTCGCTAACCCTCGGTCTTACTCAAATTGTGCAATCCCCAACCCGCCATAATGCTCTGCTAGACCTTGTTTTCCTCAGTTCACTTTTAGCTCAAACTGCATTTCAATGCGACGTAATTGATGGTATTTCGGACCACAAAGCTGTGCACATATCGCTTCCATCCCGTCTAAGCAAACAGAAGCCTAACATTACGCAGTTTCATGACTTCGTTCATGCTGATGACGCCTCTATCACAGATACGCTTGCTTCCAACTTTGATTCATTTCACGAACTTAGTAGTCACGGTCACGTCGACACTTTAGTCAACGCATTTGAGCATATGGTGAAGTTATGCATTGATAATTTCGTTCCTCTCAAAACCAAAAAAAGAAATCCGCAGATTCCATGGATGAATCGCAGCTTGCTGCAAACTTCACGTCGCGTTCGTCGTCTGCGCCGTTTGAAAAAGACAGGTAATCCAGATGTTATCAGCCGTTTTAACACTGCCATGACAGATCTGCGTGAAAAAATGGAATGTGCTAGGAACTTTTATTTCCAAGTTGAACTTCCTGCATTTCTAAAATCTAACCCTCGGAAATTCTGGTCTTCTATTAGCCCCACCAAAAGCGATACAGATTCCTTTATTATAGACAGCATGGCTGTTTCAGACCCCATTAAGATAGCTAATGCATTCAATATCTTTTTTGAGTCAGTATTCACACATGACAATAATGCTCTCCCTTCGCTCAGAAGTTCTAACCCAGAGCTGTCCATCGAAGATCTGGTAATTAGCACAGATGGTATCCTAAACTTGATTCTCAAGTTGGATACGAAAAAGTGCACTGGCCCCGATAATATTCCTAATAGCTTTCTGGTGTGGTACGCTCTCTGGTGCTCGCGTTATTTGACTATCATCTTTAACAAATCTTTGTCATCAAGTGCAGTCCCCGAGTCATGGAAGTTAGCCAAGGTCCTGCCTCTACATAAATCAGGAAACAGACAACTCCTCTCCAATTACAGACCCATATCACTTACTTCCAATTCCGGAAAACTGCTCGAACACATTATTCATAAACACATAATTGAGTTTCTTGAATCGAACAACCTTTTGTGTAGCATACAACATGGATTTCGCCGCGGCTTCAGCACAATAACGCAACTAGTGGAATTTTCGCACGATATCATGAGTAATTTAGACACTGGTAATCAAATTGATGCTTTATTTATAGATTTTTCAAAGGCTTTCGACACCGTAATTCACAGCAAGCTTCTTGGTAAACTAGATGTAATTTTAAAAAATCCGCAATTGGTCGACTGGATAGCAAACTTTTTAAACTCGCGCTCTCAATTCGTTTCATTCAAGTCCGAATCATCCTCAGCAGTAAAAGTTACGTCTGGTGTCCCACAGGGCTCCGTTCTGGGTCCCTTGTTATTTTTGATTTTTATAAATGACCTTCCCAGCAATATTAAATCCCAAGTTCGTCTCTACGCCGACGACTGTGTGCTTTATCAGGTAATTACTTCTCCTCACGATCACGTCATACTTCAGGATTCTTTCTCGCATTTTTGTTCATGGTGCTCGGATTGGCAGATGCGCATTAACTTCCAAAAGACCGTAATTCTGTCATTCACGAACAGTGATGCTCCATCGCATTACGCATACTCCTTCGACAACATTGTAGTTCCCCGAGCACAGACTTACAAATACCTTGGCGTTATGTTCACACACAACATGCAATGGTCGCATCACATAGATTACATTACACATCTAGAGCATTAAAAAAATTAGGTTACTTAAGACGTACGTCATCTAAATCTCCGAAATCCACCAAACTTCTTATGTACAAAACACTGATTCGCCCTATATTAGAATACGCTTCGTGCGTGTGGAATCCATACAAAGTATGTGATGTGGAAAAAATCGAATTGGTCCAAAGGAAAACTGTTCGTTTCATTGCACATCGATATGACCATGATTTTTCGCCCTCATCTGCAATGAAATCTTTAAAATTATCACCATTGTGCACTAGGCGTGATATCGACTCTTTAAAACTGTTGCACTCTTTTGTTCACTCGTCATGCCGGCTATCTAATGACAATTATATTGTGTATGCTAGTGCTCTGCCAACTAGACGTGGTCACAATCTTAACATAAGGCCTTTTTTTGCACGTACTAACATGTTCAAATACAGTTTTTTTCCAAGGATTATTGCTTACTGGAATGATCTACCTGGTTCTGTTCGTGAAATGAACATATCAGATTTTTTGGAGTCATTTGAATGAAATTACTTTGTCTCATTCTGTACCCGGTTGTGCTTAGGAGGTGATGATATTGTTGTGATGTTGCTGTTATTCTTCCTGGTGTATTCATGTAACCCACTCCTGCAATAGCCCTGCATTGGGCTGCAGTATTTGGAAATAAATAAATAAATAAATAAATGAGAACTCAATATGTTGTCACCTATATTGTTTAATCATTTACAGAGCACCTACTACATCACCTTGAAAGCATTATGCTTTCATGTATGGGGGAATCCATACGTAAGTGTCAAGAAACAGAAAAGCATTTTTACTCGACTACTGTGACGAAGAAAGACAAGAAAAATCACTATCGTCTTGTAAAGGGAAATGGACATATGTACGTCAGGTTTAAACAACAGGTTTTCAGAAACTTGCAAGCAGCTGCTTTTCATAAGAGACACTAAGGAGTGGGCGAAGAACAAAGTAACTTATTGTGTGGGGACGGGTTTGCCCCATGGCTTGCCATGCGAGCGTGGTCCGAGGTGCGCCACCCCTCCACCGGGTTCGTTGACTTGCTGGCACGGTACAGAGAAAGCACCACCAAGGCTCGTCAGCAAACGAGGCCTTTATTGACCCACGATGCAACACAGGGCGACAGTCACGGCTTGCGGGCAAACGGGCCCAACGCAGTGCCGATCGAGTACGCGTACCCGTGACGCTTACAGCTAACCAAAAGTGCCAGTGGGCAAGGGTCCACCAAGCGCATGAGTGAGATGCAGCGTGCTGGAGGCTTTGCGTAACCACCTCTTTGCGGGCCTCGTGAGCATCATCTGACGCAAGCAGGTGCAAGCGCGTGCGAAGGACGTGAAGTGCGTGATAGCTCACGTGAAGAGGGCCCGCCGCCGAGGGCCAATCAGAGCTCTTCCCGATGACGTTAGCTAGCGTGACGGCACGATGCCAGGAGTAAGAGCACCCGAGAGGATGCTGTACAGGAATGGTTGATCGGCGCGCTAAGAGAGTGCTAACCCTGAATCATTACGCCATTTCCTGGCGGCTCCTGACATCCGAGATAGCACAGGCAAGCTTGCGGGACGAGGTGCAAATGGATCTTGTTTCCCGTCTTGTTTCCCACAATTGTCAGGTGCATTTATGAGGTCATTTGGTAAAGTGTTCCAGTGCCTTATTGTTTTTGGGGAAAAGGAATGGTAAAAAGTGCTTGTTCTGCAGTTATAGGCTGTCTTTTTTTTGCTATCATAATGAGGCTGAGGACATACACCGTCGTGGCTCATTACCAAGTTGAAGTAAAATCTGTTGCAGCTTCAAAGGCTGAATGGCGGGTTTTCTCCCAATATATCTATCTAATGCCACATTTAGGAGTCGCATTGAAGAGAGAGTGCGTGTAAACCAATGCACAGTGGATCGCCTCTCTTGACACTGTGCCATCATGTCGGTGTTTTCATAAAGCAGTTTGTACTCGCCCATGCAGTAGCCTAATAGGATGAATTTGCAGGCTAGTTGGTCAAGCATCTTGGAAAAAACAGCACGAACACAAGGACGATGAAAAAGGGCACACACACCCGTGGTGTGCGTGCCCT
This sequence comes from Hyalomma asiaticum, assembly GCA_013339685.2. NCBI lineage: Eukaryota > Metazoa > Arthropoda > Arachnida > Ixodida > Ixodidae > Hyalomma > Hyalomma asiaticum. Next base: position 8,475,917 of record CM023488.1, read on the forward strand.
TTTTCATCGCTCCATGGTGTGGTGTGTGTGCCCTTTTTCATCGTCCTTGTGTTCGCGCTGTTTTTTACAACATGCAGTAGCACTTCCGTATGTAATTTTATTTTCAATCATCATACTCGTAAGTGTACATGGTATTTACTGATAACTTAGAAGGACGATAAGTTGACTGACTTGGTAAGGAGCTCATTTTGTAAAGAAAAGATGTGCAAAACACGGGACACAAGGGAAGACGAGTGGACAGCACAAATGCCAACTTTCAACTGAAGGGCTCTGCGTCAAGAAAGAAACAACACACAACTGTACATGCTCAGGAATGGTAGCACCGTCTGTCAAATGAGTATCATGTGCCGATAAATGCAAGAGACAACTTATAAGACATTCTAGCTCTTCTAGATCTCTTTGTCAGCTAATCGACGAAAGACTCACGAATGCCCTTCCCCTATTGCTGATTGTGATGCTTGTGTTGGTTTGTATACGGGGAGCGTCATCACTGTCCTGTGACGCACAGCTCAAGTGGCACTTACCTTGCGTGTTGCTCCAGAAATTGTTCGACCATTCTAGAAACTTTGCATGGCTCGTGCACACATTTGAGTGCCTTCTAGAATTTCACAAAAGGGAAGGGATCAAGGGCTCGTTTTTATTTGTTAGAAACAACTTAATGAGCCAACAGACACTAAAGCATAGGAAAGCATACGGGAAGTGAATTGGTTGATGCGCTGCGAAGTCTGAGCAACTTGGTTCCACTTTATGCCCGCAAACTTTTTAATTTCATTGTAGTATTGTAATTGTGGAGTAAGTGGAAAGGAATAAAAGTGGATGGAAAGACAAACCAACCTTTGGTGGGAACCGAACCCACGACCTTCAGATGACACGTCCGATGCTGTACCGCTGGGCTACGAAGGCGGTCATCCCCCCGTCCACATTATAGGGTATTCTGTATATTTTTTTATTTATTTAACAATACTGCCGATCTCACAGGAGATCATAGCAGGGAGGGCATATGAATGCAACAGAAGCACCATGATATTCATGCAATGCCGAATCATAAATATACAGTACATGAGTATCCACAGAATATGCACAGCATAACAACTCATTAAAAACTATTAGCTACAATAATCACAATCGTAGTACGCCTAATGGTGCAATTATGATAGTGAAACACAATATATGAATACAGTTTACAAGAAAAAAAGAATAACATACAAAAAAACAAAGAAAGAACAATAGTTTTCACAAAAACTTATCAGCATATACATACATTAACTTTTACTGTATCTAAGAACATATTTAAAGGTGCGTTAGTAATAGATGGACTAAGTTGGTTCCATTCTCGTGTGGTTCGAGGGAAGTGTGAATACTTAAAGCAATTTGAGTTAAAAGTGTATTCATTATGTGTTTGGGAGTGCCTATAGCGTGTTGATCTAGAGCGATTGAAAGAAATGAGCCTTGACATGTCAGTGTCTATGTCACCATGAGTTAATTGAAACAAGAGCTTTACCTTTAAAATAGTTAAAAGTTGGGCTAGTTGGTGTTCAGACTTCACGTTCATCGTAGTTTAGCGCAAAGGAAACACACACAGTAGAGAAGGACCACAAACAACAAAGGCGCTACTAACAACTGATTTATTGAAGGTGGAAAGACAGCTTTTATACATCCATAGATCTGCGCAGGCGTACCACAACAGGAAATTTGAATATCGGCAAACAGAAGGTTATCACACCAGGCGCGATAGGAATTTGATTTCGGCATTGTATAATAAAACAGATGTGTCACTAACACATTTTTCCCCTGCTTTTCTGATAAAGTAAGCCTCCAAGGTTTCACGGGCTGTTTTATGCTTACTTCTGCCCAGTACTCTCGCGCCACGGAAACGTGGTTCACAACCAGTGCAGGCAATACAATGAATGACAAGATTCGTCCGCTCCTTGTTGGCTAGGTCATTTGCATGCTCCCGGAGTCGGTCGTTAGCGCAACACCCCGTCTGGCCGATGTACACTTTGCCGCATGACAGGGCCTTTGTTGTTTGTGGTCCTTCTCTACTGTGTGTGTTTCCTTTGCGCTAAACTACGATGAACGTGAAGAGCTTTACCCTAGCTATCTTTTCTCATCTTTGCAGTGTTAATACCCCAGGTTTCTTTAGTAATTCAGTAGGAGAATCTGTGTCCTTGTATTTATTATAGATGAACCTTATCGCCTTCCTCTGCACCCTTTCCATTCTTGCGATGTTCCTTCATGTACGGAAAGCAAACAATATTGGCATACTCCAACACTGGTCTAACAAGCATTTTGTAAGCCAGCAGTTTTGTATCTGGGGGCGCAAGACGAAAGTGCCTTCTCAAAAGGAATAGTCGCTTTAGTGCATTTGAAGTTATATTGTTAATGCGCATTTCCCATTGAAGGTCATGCTTTAAAGCAACGCCTAAATGTTTATGCTCAAATACCCAAGTGAGAGATGTGTCGTTAATAATGCAAGTGAAATCACATATTTGTTTCTTTGTAGTTACTGTAAGCGTTACAGATTTTTTGGCATTTAAAGTCATCTGCCACTCTTCACACCAAGAAAAGACAGATTTTAGGGCTTTATTCAGTACATGGTGGTCATCATTGGTATTAATTTCGCGGTGAAAAATACAATCGTCTGCGAATAGACGGATGTTGATGTTTAGTTTGGAAGGTAAGTCATTTATGTATATCAGAAATAAAACAGGACCTAGCACACTGCCCCGAGGCACTCCTGATGTAACAGGTGCTAAAGTTGAATCTTCGTTGTGAACGTGAACAAATTGTGCGCGGTCGATGAGGTATCTTTCTATCCATCTAACAATAGATCCGTCTCCTAGTGTACAGTGGATCTTCCTGATTAGTTTTTTGTTTGACACGCGATCGAAGACCTTGGAGCAGTCTCATAAAATTAAGTTTGTCTGTTTTCTATAACCTAGACTTTGTGATATGTCGTGCGCTGGTTCTAGCAGCTGTGTGACTGTTGAAAGACTGCGGCGGAATCTATGTTGATACGAAGAAAGGATAGATTCTTGTTCGAGGTATGCGTTTATGTGTATAAGTACTGAGTGTTCTAGAAGTTTGCATATGGTTGAGGTTAAGGAAATGGGCCTGAAATTGGATACCTCTGTTGTGCTGCCGCATTTGTGCACGGGAATGATTTTAGCGATTTTCCACTCGACAGGAAGAGAACATGTCACTAATGATTTATTGAAGATGTGGCACAGATATTTAGAATTCTGCTCAGAATATCTCTTAAGAAACATATCAGGTATATTATCAGGTCCAATTGCTATCTATCAATACGTATAGGTTCAAAGGTCTGAACCTGTATAGGTTCAAAGGTCGCCCCTATTCTAAGTGATCTGTACTTGAGCAAGTTTGACTGCCGTTTAAAAGAGGCGTTAGGGGACCGCATCATCAGGGTATTTCGGTATGCGGACGATTAGCTGGTACTTTCTAGTAAGAATGATTTTGAATCAGTCGTCACCTATGTAAGCGATCAATTTAAACTTAATGGAGATGGTCTAAGGTTCACGAAAGAACTACCGGAGAGAAACGTAATACAGTTTTTAGATATCTCGTTGTCATTTGAGCAGAATCACGTGTGTTGGCAGTATTCCCCTAGAGCATCTAAGCCGTTGTTAAACTTTGACTCCAAGCATTCCAAAGTAGTAAAAAACGGAATAGCCTTGTCCTGTTTAAAGTCAGCCCTATCAAAGTCGTGCGTGCACCGTTTGACCATTAGCTTTAATGCGCAGGTCGAGCGCCTTTTAGATGCAGGTTACCCTAGACTAGCCATAGCCACAGTAGCAGAACGTCTTAAGAAGTCAATTTCGACCGGAACAAAAGTTGTAGCAGAGAGTAACATTAACAAGAAAAAGGTCGTGAGTATTCCGTATATCCACGCAGTTTCGCACAGGCTTAAGAAAGTAGGAAGTAAATATGGGGTTAATGTTGTCTTTACGGCTCCCAATAAGTTAGGAAGGGTTTGTGCTGCCGTGCATAGAAGAAATGAGCAGATGGAAGGTAAGAAGCGAACAGATATCTGTCCGGTTAAGCACTTAGCCAAGAACAATTTCACCAACTGTCGCATGGGTGTGGTGTATAAGATTCCTTTTAGCTGCGGACGTTTTTATGTAGGACAAACCGCGCGTTGTATTAATCAAAGATTAATTGAACACAGAAGGTCGCTATCAGGTGGGACGCCGTCCAATCTATCCTTGCACTGCCAGGTCTGTAGCTGCATGCCCGAGTTAGACAAAACCGAGATCCTGTACAGGCATAGGAACGAAGATACGCGTTTATTGGTTGAGGCCTGGCATATTAGTATTAGTGGAAGTGCATGCGTGAGTCAACCGTCGATTATCTTAAACAGAGAGGAGATAGAATGTCTTAGCAGTTGTCTATCGCGTAGAACGGCACGTGTAACAGTATGACAGGTGGCGCTACCATTCCGAGCATGCGCAGATAAGCTGTGTGTCTTCTTTCTTTTTCGCCTCTGTGCTGTGCTTCAGTTGTTAGTCGGCGTTCGTGGTGTTCACTGCTCTTCTTGTGTCCGTGTCCTGCACGCCTCTTCTTTTGATTATGGACTAGTAAACCTACAAATCTTGGTGCATTTTTAGTAGTCTTTAACTTGAAACATTTCCGATGCATGTTTGTAAATATATAGGAACATGGTATATGCTTTGTCATGTTCAATGTGCTAAATAAAGCACAGGTGCGAATTTGCGTTTCTAATTTTACTACGGAATATATTTAATGTGTTAGAATATACGTTTCCCAGACAAGAAATGCATCGGAGTGACAAGCATAGGAGCTATACAAAACTGATGGAACACACAAATGGGGAAACGATCATCCATGCCAGTGACACGTAGTGCGTGGTCTTGTTTCTATATACGTTGGTATATACATTGATGGAAATGGCTATCGGACGTGTAGTGGAGATGCACGGGTATTCTCCCGATGAATTCACACAAACATAATTGAGATCACATGTGTATTTGGTGTTTTGAAAATGTTAACATTGACACCAACACAGACCATCAATACATCGGTCATTTATGCACTCATCACGACCAGTGTATATACAGGTAAACTTGAATATAACTAAAATGACAAATGCTCAAAAATTTTCGTTATAAAGTGGCTTTTTGTATCCTGTTTCAGCATGAAAATTCAAAAACGAAATGCGCAAATGAAACAAAGCAGTGACTGGAGGTATACCTAGCCCGGAACACATTTATTTCGTGGAAAAAACGCGGGAGGTGTAGGTCAAATTGACTTCTGAAGGTTCATCACCGTGAGATCAGGCACTTTCTACCAGCAGCTCATCCACACTTCTACGGCAGGGACGACACATTCACTTGCAAAACATGGAACACGAAACATGGAACATGAACAGACCGCACATAATGGATTCTTCCCCATCGTTTGCACCGAAGAAGCAGAGCAATCAGTGGGTGGTGTTGGGATGTACGTGAAATTGCCACAGACCACGGTGAATCTCTACCTACCAATAACAAGCCAATCTCACAACGGCGAACATGCTGCAATAAAACTATCCGACAGAACAGTCGTCATGACAGTGTACTTAGCCTCGAATCTCTCCCGAGGCAACGTAAAGAAAGTACATTGATCTAGCCATGTACGATTGTGAAACAAAGTACAGCAACCCCTCCGTACTTGTTGGAGACTGCAACATAGACATCATGGACGACGACTGGCTTGTGCAGGATATGACGTCTCAATACGCTCTACTATGCATTTCGTATGACTGGAGACAACTGACAACCGCCAAGGGAACGTGCATACACCTTGTCTTTGCCAAATTTAGGCTAGATCCGATCGAAAAATCATTGGCTCTACATTTTACGGACCACGGACCACAATGAAGGGAAAACGAAATCCAGTACTCAACACAACATACGAGTTGTGACAAACAGAGCATCGTATGTACTGTACACACATGTTGTCACTCATTTACATGTGCGAGTGGGCAATGTCATGGGTGATTTACGGTAAGAATGATCCCCAGTGCTTCGCCCACTCGTCATCATTCGTTTTGTGGAGATGCGTGGATTTTTTTCGTGGCGTCTTGAATGGCCTCCACGCTCCCCATCCAGCGACCTTTTAGGGCCCTCTTCACACGACGAAACAGGAAGAAATTGCCTGGGGAGAGGTCGGGCGAGTGTAGCGGATGGGGAAGTACAGTAATGCTGTGCTTAGCGAGAAATTTTGTCACGCTGAGAGCAGTGTGCGGCCTTGCGTTATCGTCAAGAAGGCTCCACTGTCTAGCTGCCCATGAGTCAGGGCGATGGCGTCGTAGTGCATCACGCATGTGTCGGAGCTAGTGCATATCAAACTCCCGATTCACCGTCTGCCCATATGGGATGAGGTGTGTGACACCTCTGGCATAGAAAAAAAAAAAAAACTGTCAGCATCATTTTTGTTTTGGTCTTATGTTGCCGCACCTTTCTTGACGCCGGAGAGCTTGTGGAGCGCCCTTCGACGCTCTGCCTCTTTGTTTGAGGATCGTATTGAAAATACCATGTTTCGTCTTCAGAAATGATGCTGTTGACAAATGCAGCAACCTTGTCTACCTCGGAGATCAAGTCGGCACTCACTGATGCCCGCATGTCCTTCTGGTCCTGTGTGAGGGAGTGCGGCACAGGTCTGCTATTCAGGTTTCGTTTCCCCAAGTTCTCACTAAAAAATTTGGTGGCATGCTTTCTTACTAGTGTCAAGAGCATCTGATAGCAGGCGGACTATAATGGTGTGGTCTTGCTGCACGATCTCCGTGATCCAAGCCACGTTGTTTTCATTCCGTGAGGTTGCAGGGTGCCCCTGCCTTGTGTCGCCTTCCACCGACGTTCTCCCCGAGACGAACCTCTTGTGCCACTCGAAAACTTACACCCGCGATAATGTCTTGTTGCCGTAAGCGTCACAAAGGAGCTCATGCGTCTGTGTGACTGTCTTGTCAAGCTTCGCACAGAATTTTATAATTTTCTGTTTACACACTGTTCGAGTTGGACGTCCATCTTCCCACATTCACTCACAGCAGAATGCGTAGACTAGTGACAACATATTTTCCTACATGTAGTGCCTTTTAGCGGCTGCCACAGCAATTAACATAAATAGCTCAGGTTAGCTTGATAAGATGGCGCTACACATACGCACCAAGATTTGTTTTGGGGAATAATTTCTGGATAAGAAAATAAATCAGTTCCGAAAGCTTATGGACAAAGATTGTATGTTGTAGCAGCCTCATTTGGTCAGTGTGTCCCATTGAATAGCATGCACCCACGGAAAAGAAAAAGACGATGCTAGGCTGTGGCACATGAAGCGACGGCTGGTGTTGTTCTTCGGCCAGCATCAGTTTATTTATTTATTTATTCATGATACCTTACAGGGCCCAATAGGGCATTGAGTAAAGGGGACAAGGACAAAGTAAGTAAGAGAACTAACATCAAGAAATACAGAGAAATAAGTAATAAAAATGCAGGGAAATAAACAAATGGGAAAGAGAAAAAAATGCACATTGTAGTTATTTAGAAATGCCTATACAGAGTAAAACAAGCACCATAAATACATCGCAAAGCATTTAAAATTGTAGCAACAGCATTCCTTGCTTAATTAAAACAGGTAGTGGTCGGGTATCTTGTTCTTGTGTTCCTGAGGCATAAGTGTAAAAGTGGTGGCCTGGGACAAACAATGACTGATCCAACTGCACGTTCCACCGAACCAGCCTCTCATCTCCAACGAGTCTCGATGGTACAGCTGCACCTCCCGCCTTTCTGGCCCCAGAACTCGCAAGTTTGGTTTCACTAGATCAAGGCAGAGTGCTTGCTGCACCGTATCTATGTGCTACTACCCTCAAACTTGACACTGCACACATCCTGCCTTTCTTTGTCCTTGGGATGAGCATGCTGCTTTCGTCTGCAGCGAACCACCTGAACTGCAGCTAAAAAGGGGGTTGCATTGGCTGTTCTACGCAGAGCTCATCAGACCTGCTGGGCCTTATCCAGGTGATGATCATCACATTTGGTGAGACGCCACCCGTCTTCTCAAAACCACAGGAGGATGGCTCGCCTGCCTACCCTGGCGCCAGAAACACAGGTCAGTCTCTTAAAATAAAGTCTCGCACTTGTTATTCTACTTTGGGATATTTTAGCTGTTGCAGTGTTGTGAAGCATCATACGATAACTTTCTTTGCAACCGTGAATTATGTGCGAGATGCTCACACTGAAGCGTCATGAACAAATGTCCATGTTGACAATAAAAAAGCCTGTCTTAATGGCTACAACTTGAAATTGAAGTTCTGTTGGAGAGCAAGCAGCACGAACACAGGGACGAAGAAGAAGAAACACATACCACACCACAGAATTGAAATGGATTGTGTTCAGAACTGGGTGTCTGAGGCTGCTGAATACAAAGCAGCTGTGTGGGATGCTTATTGTATGAATATTGTTACGGGAAGTGTTCATTGTGAGGGAGGTGGCCTGCACTTGTCCAGGCAAAACTGCACAGAATGCATGCACTGCCAGGGCAGTTGAGGGGCCTGTCTTTGTCATCTCTGTAGCGACAATATTTATGACACGGTTCACGGCTGGTGAGGCACTGCGTCAGTGCTTGCTGTGAATAGTTATGAAGTTATGCTTGCTGTGAAGAGTCACTGAAGTGGGTGTGACCAGACTTATCTCATGTGTGACTTCGGTCACCTGCAATGTGACGTGGGCTAGACGTATAAGCTTTTTGTGGTGATCAACATGGCAACATGGGAAGCCACAGAAGGGCAAAGGAACCTGGAGGAAAATTTGTGTCATGATCTTCCACTTTTTTCTTTTCTGGTATATGTTCCTTTCCTCAGTCTTTTCCAGACGTCACATCTTTCTCTTTATCCATGTCCCTTTCTTGCGCCTCCAGTTCTTCTCTTCTTCTTCCTTCTGCTTATCATCATCATCACATTCATTCTTATTTCCATTTCCTTACGTCCTTTTTTCTTCATAGGTTCTGGTAACCATGACTTATGTACCCCTTTTGAAAGTTTTTAACCCTGAGAACCTTGTCCCAAATTCTCGACATTATTGCGGTGTCACTTCCACGTTCTCACAGCGTGGTTCATTATCGCACCCATGCACCATAATTCATCGCTTAATCTAGCCACTTCACGCTACGCACTTCACAGCGCATATCACTTCACTTCACCGCACATATCATTGTTCACATGGCACTACAAAGTCACATAGTCACCTTACTCGGCTTTAGAGTAGACAAAGAAATTATTACATTACACATTTCACAAGCGGTTCATTATGTTCTGTGAAAAAAAAGACTGCTCCAAAATTTTTCTACATTTTCAAATTTTCAGCAAAAAAACTAGGTAAGCTGTGTAAGCTCACCTGCGTAAAAAATGAGGCTCTCTTGAGTTTTGATACGTCCATATATTCATAGGTTGCACTTCTTGTGTTGTGTACATTTTTTTAAAAATTTTCTGTAAAGTATTATGTTGGCCAGACTAAAATGAGTGTGAATGTTAGATACATCAACATTGCTGCAATGCAAAAAATAAGCTATCTACTGGTGTTTTCTTGGTGGCACACTGGTGAGTGTGTGAACCGGATCACTCACCAGTGGTCAGGTTCATTGTAATTGGCCGTTCTGAAAACCAGCTTACACGCCGAATAAAAGAAGCAAAAGGCTATTGCTGAATTAGGTCACGTGTTAACTCACCTTCCATTTCATTGTTGTGAAAGGAGGTGATTTACTTATCTTGTATTAAAACGCGTGCAGGATGAGTTGTGTTTTTGTGCATATGTAAGCACCAGCTTCAAGGGCATGATTGGAGGTTTAGCACCAACCTGTTGTTTAGTGTGTGTGTGTGTCATTGTTTTCTGTATGTGTTGCGCTAGCAAAGTACTTCAGTTATGAAGCAAAGCAAATGAAGAATTAAAAGAAACTGGTGAAACTTGCCCTGACAATGAAACAACACAGTCCATAGGAGATACATGTGAAATAATGAACTAGCACTGCATCAATAAAAATCTTGATTCCAAAAGAAAGAATGAAAAAGCACAAATGTGAAAATAGGACATAAAACCTCAGTGGTCTACTGCATGTCTAAATCAGCAAGTAGCACGCTTTTAGAAGCACCTTCAAATTCTAATGGAAAATTTTTTTCAGGCAGTGAGCAGCAATCAATCAAAGATAGTTTGTGGGAAAAACGAGTAACTGAACAGTTCAGTGCACGGTTGATGTAGAAGTAGATTATGTGCATGCCAATTTCTCGATGTGCTTGAGAAAAATGGCTGAATATACAAAAGGACAGGAAGCTGAGCGAGTTGGTAAGGGTCCATAGTGAAAAGAACAGGCGTGCAAAACACGGGCGCAAGGGGAAGAAAAAGACAACACGAACGTGCGCATTCACATTTGAAGTAAGAATAAAAATTTTGTCAAGGACATAAAGGCCTTGGCACATGCGGAAAGAAGCATGAGGCTGGGATGAGGCAACATGCTCTCTTTGGTCCAAAAAGGACCTTGATATTTGATTCAGTATTTCAATCTTAGACTTCATTTTTTTGCATCTGTAATATCGGGGGTTTGATTTTAAAAATATGAAATTGGTAAACTAATGTTCTCTGATTACATTATTCTAACACCCTTTACAATCTCATTGTAACATAACGGGTAGTTTCATAATTTTTTAATGTCCTTCCCAGAGTGATGACGTTTGGCTCGCGCAGTCCTTCACGATGGCATTTGTAGTGTAGCGCCTTTTCTCCACTTGGGGTTCTTAAACATGCATTGAAAATGCACGGTACACGAGTGTCCAGCATTCCATTGAAATGTGCCTGCCAGAGTGACTGAAGTCGTGTCTTTGAGTTCACCAGCTGAGCACCATAACCGCACTACCACTGCGGTGAACCACATAAGGTTGGGTTAATTCATAATTAATAAAATGAAGCGAAAGCTAGCCAACTCTGTTTGGCTGAATGTCAATTTGCCAACTAGAAGCTGCACATTTGATGCCAGTCTGACATATATATATTCGCTTAAAGCTACACTTCCATGAATCGTGCAGTCTTCATTGTATGACAAACTGGTAGCTTGTGCTGGACACGCCCAGGGTCGCTTTCTGTCAATACTGCCGGCCCTAACTCCCGTGTCTCATTAGTGTTGTTACGATCAGACATTGAAGGTTTCACGGTTTCCATGTGTAGGTGCAAGTGGAGGCTTCTTCCGTCCTGCAACGGGGGTGATGCCGCCAGCTATGGGAGGTCAGCCTCCATACCCAACAACAGCCATGCCACCGTATCCGCCGGGGGGAGCTACCGGCATGCCGACACCATGGACACCATATCGTAAGTGTGTTGTGTCTCATCACTCTGGTGAAACTATACGTCCATGCAAGAAGCATGAAAAGCTGCTCTTGTTTGTTCACAATTAACTCGCAAGGAAAAGCCAGCATACCAAGACAAGGACAAAGGGAAAAGCGACACAACACACCTTCACCGCGCATACAATTCCCAGGTTAAAATTTTCTCCAAGTGGGACCACTTGAAGCGGATTATTCAACTAGTATGACAAGTGGTACCACTAGGCAGCAGGACCATCATTCGAAGTTTCACTGTGCCAGGCGCTGACGGCTCGGCTGGAAGACATGACAGCAGCCACGCGCGGGTCGCGAGCGCGCACAGCCCGCGGCGCTGACGAAGATGACGTTGGATGTTCCAACGTTTAGCGGCCACAACGCCAGTAAATCGATAACCAATTTTTTGGATGAATTGTCTATTTACAGGACGGCTTCTGGTGTCACGGAGCCAGAACTGCTTGAATGCGTCCTGCCAGTTAGTTGCCTTGCGAGGTACCGTGGCACAGTGGCTGTGCCTGCAGCCTGCATTCCTGTCCTGGGACCAATTCTGTTCCAGGAGGAGTACCTGCCGGTAGACTACAACTACCGTGTCCGACGCGAGCTGGACGCTCGAACTCAGCACGCAGACGAAGGTCTGCGAGAGTATGTTCGGGCGATGCAGGAGCTCTTCCAGCCACGCTGATCCTAGCGCCACTGAGACCGTTAAGGTCTCCCATGTCATAAGGCTGTGCCATCCACGTTTCAGGCCATACCTCTTTGGCCGCTCATTTTGCTCCCTTGAGGAGCTTGCACGCTTCGCTCGGCATATAGTGGAAACGCTGTCTTGGGAACAGCATTACACTCCGCCACCACCAGCCGACATTGCTCTCGAGCCAGCCTGAGCATGGAGGGAGATCAACAGCGGCCCAGTACCATCGTACTGTCCTGTGGTATTGAGAAGTTGAAGTTGAAGTTGAAGGTGGGAGACAGACTGCAGCCGTCCCTATGTACAGGCGCTCCCAGAATAATTCGGAACGCCGGACAGGCAACAGCGCGCCGGCAGAGTATGCGCGCAGAAAAGTAGTACGATGGTCTGCGCGTGCGCGCTCTCCCTAGCAAGCAAACATTGCTCCGTATTGCACCTAGATTTGCGTTGTGTTGCTACAAAACGGTGCCCTATGTGTCCCTTAGCGTTTTGATAAGTGGGGCTGGGTGGGTGGTGTCTGACAAGCCGCGTGTGCGCATGCACGCGCGTTGCAGCAGGAACCATCGCGCATGCGTGTTCGTGCACTTGGATGACTTGTATTTTGCTACTTTGTTTCCTATTTATATTTGACGTGATTATTTCCGGTAGGCGACTGTGACTAGCGCTCGCAAAGGACGGTGGTTTCATCTGATGCAACCGTGAGCATATCGGTGGCCAGATTGATAAAGAGATATGAATATATTTGAACCATGCCACTCGCACGAAGTTCACCTTTTACTATCAAGGCAGCATGCATCTCGGTGGCCAGATTGATAAAGAGATACGAATATATTTGAACTGTGCCACTGACACAAAGTTCACCTTTTTTCTATCAAGGCAGCATGCCGAAAAGAGTGCCGATTGATGTGTGGAGAAAAAAAATTGAGCTCTGGTTACAAAAGAAATCTCAGCGCGTGATATGCCGACTCACAGGGAAGTCTGTAAGCGCGGTAAACCGCATTATACAAGTATACAGGGATGAAGACGGCCGACTAACAGATACAGCCATGATCCGGAAGGCACAGATGCACATCGGAAGAATGCGACCTTCTCATTGTTGCTACAGCAGTCGCCGATCCTTTTCAAAGCGCCGGACAGATTAATACAGCAGTGAACCTGCAAGCCAGTGAGGAGACAATCAGAAGGCGCATGCGAGAAGCTGGTCTTCGTGGATTTGTCGCGGCACAAAAGCCACGCCTGACAGATCGTCAAAAAGCTCAACGCCTACAGTTTGCCAGGGCATACGAGCACTGGACTACAGAAGAATGGACGCAAGTGATATTCTCGGATGAATCCACATTTACGTCGCGGTGGGATCAAGAGCGCCGCGTATGGAGACTGTAGAATCGCAGGTTTTTTTTTTTTTTCTTTTTGATCATTGGCACAAAAAATGTTCGGGGACACAAAAAGGTTTGAACTAGAAAGACAAATATTTATTTTTTCTCATTGTGTAGGTACGAACCCGGGTATGTTTCAGAGACCTACAGTAGTGGTGTAATAATCGAAATTGTTCTCTTATTACCAAGCTTGTAGTACCACGGATTGAAAGATAACTAAGCAGGAACTTCGCAGAACAGACCAACACGGTTGAAAAGAAGGCAAGGATGATGTGGCCTTGCCGCTTCAACCGCAAGTAGTATCCCAGAATGGATGCAGATAATGACGAGAACACGCCGTAAGGAATCGACAAGCCTTTATATTTAAAAATTGCGGTGCGCAGTATGACACAGTGCCTAGTCCGTCAAGCCCACCTTGTCATAATGCTAAAGGGCACCTAGCGCTGCCCTTTTGGTGCAAGGCAACGCCAATCTAGATGTACTAGGGAGGGAAACTAGCTCGCTATAGGGAGGCCGCGTATGCGCACACCTTGTGTGCATTTATCCGCCGGTGCGCTCCGCCGGAGAGTGGCTGCGTGCTCGGTGTTCCGAATTATTCTGGGAGCGCCTGTACAAAAAGCCCTCTTTATTTAAATACGGCGATATATATATAACAAAGAATAGAGGTGCCCCCTGGGGGATAAGAACTTAAAATAATAATCGAAACAGTATACAACATATTCCCTCCCTTATTTTTAATGGTTAGTTGTTAGTAGTATTAGTAATGAATACCCAGGACATGCACACTTTATTCACTATGTACACCTATGTACAACCTATTTACACAACGTGAGATGTTTGACAACGTCAGACCGCTAGCTAGTCAGTCTGATAATCACTGAGCCACGCCGGTGGCCGGTGCTCCCGGGTCGGCCGCTTTGGACGTCGCACTTTCGACGGGCTCGTGCACTGCTGCTGCCGTATGCCAGGAGACCGTGAAGGCGTGCTGAGTGAAGACGACTGCATCACGGCAGGAGACCGCAGCTGCGGCGTGGCAGGCTGCGATGTGCCAGGAACCTGCGCCAGGAACTTGAGCAAACTGACCTTCTATCTGTTTGCCGGATAGAACGCGCTAGTTCGACTAGCTCGTCCCCTGTATCGTATATTCGGGTACACGTTTTAGGCACGGAAGCATCCGCGCTTCTAGATAGTGGCGGCAGCGTCTCCCTCATCGGAGATGACATCTTTCACTTGTGCCAAATGCGTAAAGTACTACTCGCACAATGCAATACGCGTTTGAGAGGTGCCAATGGAACATTAATAACGGTGTGAGCTGCAGTGTGCCTCAAGCTCTCCTTTGCGAGCAAGACTTGCAGACAGTGTTTTATTTATTGCCCGGGATTGGCAGTAGCCATGCTACTGGGCCGCGACTTTATCGCGTGAGAGTACATTGTGTTAGACTTAGTGAACGGTGGGTTCCGGGTTAATTGCACAGGTGATATGTATGAGTTCGCTCCAGCGTCAATGCTGGTGCCTAACGCTCATGACTCAGCCACTTTCCTCTGCAGTTCTATGCTGCCATCTAAGGTATTGGAGACTGTGGAAAAAAGTCCATTTCAGAATGCGCACAAGGGACAGCTTGTGCGCACGCTTGAGCCATTCGCAGCCATGTTCACTGTTATGGCCGGACACCGGGCAAATGGTAGAACATCTTTATTCTCGAGGCGCACACCGGCAGCCTCAACACAAGAAGTACAAAACAGAATAATCCCCCCCCAATGTACTCTGAACAATATATACACATACGCTATCTCTCGGCGCATGCGCAACCATCAGTATCTTGAGCATTGATATAAACCACCCGACTGACGTCACAACACTTCCTTCACGCACAATTTCAGAAACTATCATAAGTCAGGCGCTCAGGTGGGCACCGTTGCCTCGATACTCCGTCGTAAGGGAACCGGCTGCTCACGATTGTCGGGAAGTGAGAGCCTCGTTGGTGACGACGGCTCCGAGCTTTGGTTGGTCGTCGATGTAGCATTTGTGATGTCCGATGCATGGGGCAGTTCCACTTCCGGAAATGGGTCCCGTTGTGCCATTGGAACGATGTCCGATGGTCGCAGGTGGTCCGCGTGCACAAACCGCACTTTGTTTCGCACATACACTACATACGTTGAAGATGATTTCACACGCGTCACTTCTCCAGGCCACCAGTTCACAACTTCCCCACGCACAGAACGCACCAGTACACGATCACCAACAGCAAACACTCGCGGTGAACCTCGGCGCCTGTCAGCAGACTTCTTTATTTCTGCGGTCTTAGCGCTCATCGCATTTGTTACGTCTGGGCGCAGCAGCGACAATCGGGTCCGCAGCTTCCTTCGCACAAATAATTCAGCAGGGGTTCTTCCCGTGAAAGTGTGAGGTGTGGTTCGATAGCAAAAAAACGAAATTATCTATCCTGTGTTGCAGCGTTCTATTCGTGCCCTTTTCCGAGTCTTCTAGCACTTGTTTGAGCAGTGCCTTTTTTGTTGTCTGAACAGCGCGCTCCGCCGCACCGTTAGACTGCGGATGGTACGGCGGCGTTAGTGTATGCCTCACACCATTAGCTTGAAGGAATTCTTTGAACTCAGCTGCCCGAAACTGCGGCCCGTTGTCCGTCACTACCTCCAGCGGAAAGCCATGCGCCGCGAACCATGAACGCACTACTTCAACGGTCTTCGCCGTGGTTGTTACTCTCATTATCTTAATTTCAAGCCATTTGGAATAGGTGTCGATAGCGAGGAGGAACGTCCTTCCTTTTTCTTCAGCGAAGTCTAAATGCACGCGCTCCCACGGATTTTGACATATTTGCCATGAGGACAAAGGTACGGGTTGAGCTGCAGGGAGAACCGTCTGGCATATTTCACATTTGCGCACTTTGTTTTCGAGGGCTTTGTCCATTCCCAGCCACCATACTATTGACCTAGCTAATGCTTTCATTCGGGTTATACCCAAGTGCTGCTCGTGCAGCAACTGCAAAACATCCTTTTGCAATGACTCGGGTACTACTACTCTGTTTGTCCATATAACGCACCCGTTGTCTACACTGAGCTCGAGTCAGCGTACCCAGAATGGCTTTAGCTCCTCAGACACGGCTTTCGGCCATCCATGCCAGATCATGTCGCGCACAGTCCTAAGCACTTTATCGCGTCCTGTTTCTCTACTGACATCATTTGACGTTAAAGGCAAGTCATTAAGTGCTGAAAAGTAAAAGATTTCTTCGGACTTGCTACCTGTGTTAGGTAACGGTAAGCGAGACAATGCGTCTGCATGCTGGATGGCTGATCCTGGTTTGTGTTTGATTCTATAGGTGTAGTCGGCCAAAAATGTCAGCCAACGATGCACTCGTGCAGTGGCTACTGCACTGCCCTGCCGTTTAGGGTCAAACAAAATTGTCAGAGGTTGGTGATCTGTTATTATGTCAAAGGACCTTCCGTAAAGGTACTTGTGAAATTTTTTTACAGCAAACACAATACTAAGTGGTTCTTTTTCAATCTGCCCATAGTTACGTTCGGCCGCTGATAATGACCGTGAAGCAAAAGAAACCGGCTTCTCCTCACCGTTCACCACGTGCAATAGCACCGCCCCTAACCCGTAATCAGAGGCATCACATGTGATCCATATTTCTTTTTTTACATCATACAACTGCAACACACTCTTATCGGTCAACAGTTCTTTGCATCTTTCGAATGCATGATTACATTCGCGTGACCAGTGCCATGTTGTTTCCTTTCGCAGCAAGTTGTGCAGTGGTTCCAAGATCGAGGCTAAATTTGGCAAAAATTTTCAATAGTAATTGATCAAACCTAAAAAGGCCTTCAGCTGAGTCACGTTAGTGGGCCTTGGCGCTTTTCTGATGGCTTCAACTTTTTCCGCTGTTGGGTGCAAACCGTGCTTGTCAATCTCGTGTCCCAAGTATGTGACGCGTTGCTGAAAGAAGCTGCATTTCTTTGCGTTCACTTGTACGCCATGTTTACTTAGGCGTTGCAGAACTTGCTCCACCCTTTCATAACACTGCCCGTAGTTCTCGCCAGCAATGACTACATCATCAATGTAGCACGCGGTTCCCGGCAGATTGTGCAGTATCTGGTCCATGACCGCCTGGAAAATTGCCGGTGCGCACGCTACGCCATAGGGCAAGCGGCGGAATCTAAACAGACCTAAGTGGGTGTTAACAGTGAGTAGTTCTTGCGCTTGCTCGTTTAGTTCAAGTTGCAAGTACGCTTTTGAGAGTTCTATGATAGAAAACACTGTTCCACCCTGAAGGTTTGCGAATATGTCTTCAGGAAGTGGCAAGGGATACTGATCGACCTTGATCGCTGGGTTTACTGTGACGCGATAGTCGCCACATAATCTCAGTTCTTGCGTGTTCTTTTTTGGAACAATCACAAGCGGCGTTGCCCATGGACTGTGTCTGACCTTGTATATGACTCCCGCATTTTCTAGCTTGACCAATTCTTGTTCAACTCATTCGCGCAAAGCGTATGGCACTGGTCGCGCTTTCATAAATACAGGGCGCGCGTCATCCTTCAATTCAATGCTGCATTGGAACCCCTTAATGGTACCAAAACCTGCGTCAAACACTTCGGGAAATTTCTCAGGAAGAAATGCTTCCTTAGCCACTACATCTACTGAAAAAACTTCCTGCCAATTTATTTTGATTTTAGAAAGCCAATCTCGACCAAACAACGTGGGCATTCTAGCACCCTGCGTTTCTTTCGCTATGACAAGTGGCAGTTCCAAACACTGGTCTTGGTATTGCACCTTTACATCCATAATACCAACAGTAGGGACCGCCGTGCCATTGTACGTGGCTAGTTTGACATTTGCTTGTCTGCAAGAGGCATTCGGAAAGTGTTTAGCACACTCTGTTTCCGACATTATTGACACCGCTGCGCCCGTGTCAAGTTCCATGGGTATCACTTTATCATTTATGCGAACCTCGATTACAATGGCGGGCATACCTCCTTTCTGGTTCGTATGATACAGAGATAGCAGTTCGTTAGCATTTTCGTTCTCGCATTCTTCGCTCTCTACTCTGTTTACAAGCTTGGATTTGCACATTTTAGCAACATGGCCCTTTTTAGTACACCTATAACAGGTACTGTTCACAAATCGGCAACTCACGGGTGTATGCTGTCCTCCGCAACGATGACACATTCTTTTCGTTTCTTGTTTCGCTGCTGCCTTTGCCTTTTCCCAGCTGGCCTGCATCGGCGCTTCCCTCGAAGGTGCTTTAGTCGATTGTACGACTTTCCGTTGCCAGTGGACGTCTTCCGTTTCTACAGCTGTTCCCTTGGAATCAGTTTGTAGCATTTCTTTCGTGTCTTGGGTTGCCGCTTCCATGGCCATGGCTACGCTACATGCGCATTCCCACGTTACTTCCTCGTCTGGCATTGCCAACAGCCTGCACCGCACCCCCTCGGTACGTATTCCAGCGACAAGCCGGTCCCGCGATGCTTCGGTCAAAAAGGCACCGAATTCGCATGTTGCCGCAAGTTTCTTCAATTCGACTATAAAATCTGCGACAGTCTCATGCGGTTCTTGCTTTCGCTGGTGAAAGCGATACCGTTGGGTGACCAGGGAGCGCTTGGGAGCGTAATGCTTCTTCGGAACATCCACCACTTCCGTGAATGACGCCTTAGCTGGTGCCTTAGGCAGCAGCAAGCTCCGGAGGGTCACGTAGGCTTTCTCACCTATAGCCGTGAGAAAAAGTGACAGCTTCTTGTCTTCCGCGATGTCATTGGCCGCGGCAAATACTTCGAACCGCTCCAGGTATACCTCGAAGTTGCCGTCATCTTGTTGAAACTCGGGTAACTTGCCGACAGTGGTCGCCATACTCACTTCAACCAGGTTGGAGTGGGATTTCTAGAAGCCTGCGGCGGGTCCCACCGTCGTCGCCAGTTGTTATGGCCGGACACCGGGCAAATGGTAGAACATCTTTATTCTCGAGGCGCACACCGGCAGCCTCAACACAAGAAGTACAAAACAGAATAATCCCCCCCCAATGTACTCTGAACAATATATACACATACGCTATCTCTCGGCGCATGCGCAACCATCAGTATCTTGAGCATTGATATAAACCACCCGACTGACGTCACAACATTCACAAGCCAGGCTGCACTCCTGTTCTGCATCACCGCACCGACACAGGAGACATGCAACCTTCGAGCTGCAATCCAAGGTCACTGAGCGTGCAAAAGCAGGCGATCCTGGACGTTGCTCTCCAGGAGATGATCGACACCAGTGTGGTGAGACCGTCCCAAAGCCCGTGGGCCTCTCCTATCGTTCCGGCACCAAAGAAAGACTGCACGGCACGCTTATGCGTTGATTACCGCCGTTTAAACTACATTACGGTTAGGGACACCTATCCCTTTCCCTCGATTGAGTCCATATTATCAAGTATTTACAACACTCGATTGTTCGCGTGGCTTCTTACAAGACTCGACTGGTCCCTTGTGCTGTACACCAGCGACGGCCACGTGGACCTGCTTCTGTCCGGTACACAGCTGGCCGATGTGGCCGGCACCCCGGGGCCCGAACTTGCGAGGCCAAGTGGACACCTGTTCCCGTGACCTCCACTTGCGCCATAACTTCCACCACCATTGGGCAGTATGGGGAATCTGGCTGCTTGCCTCTGCCACCAGTCATCATCGGAACATATGCTAGCTCGTGGCACACACCTCAGGCTTGGGGCGAAGCGCGTGGAGTGCATCCTGGCAGTCGGCGTTGGGCTTGGGACGAGTAAAGTACGTTGTTCCAATGGTTCTTGCCAAGGGCTGTTACTAATGACAGGCTGTATCAAGCCTGGCGGCAGACCGCCACGTCATTTAACCCGTTGGCAAACCAAACAACCTCGTGTATAGCGTAAGACATCATGCCGCATTCTTGGCCATGTAGCAGTCTGACACACACGGATGGACACCCAGAGGGGTGAATCACAACTGACTTTACTTCCTTGTACACGCATGCGCATTTTACAAGAAAACAGGAGAAAACTCAGCAGATGATGCACACCGTATGTGGATGAGCGGATAACAACCAACCCTTTGGTATTACCTATTTTAGGATAAGAATTCACACTCTATCTGGAAGAGAAGCTGTACTAACACACGTCATCACATTTCATGATTTCTTGGGCTTCTGTTATTTCACTTGCTGTCTTATGTTGGTGTCTCGTGAGTATTAAAAGGCCAGTACTCACAGTATCGACATTGAATTCCCAGATGCCCTCTGACAGCACTTTCTGCAACGTTGTACCTGTGCTCTTTCAGACGTTCCTTCATTCATGTTCCAGTTTAAATAGCATGCTTCTGCGTGATAGCGGAATAGAATGCACAAAATTATCAATGCAAGTAACAAAATCGTCTTGATCATTACTTCTGCACTTCTGCTTGGGCTCACTGCCTGCATTCACTTGACACATTTCTTTAAGCTTTTCGGGGACTGAAAAAAACAACTTTTACACCTGTTTGCTTGTCGATGCGCCTTCTGTTGTGACAAATTTGATGAGTGCATAGAATGACGGCACCAATTTTTCTTTGTGTTAGCTTTCTAGCACTGGAAACCACACCAGCATGACCAGCATCCTTGACGGAATTCAGCGTCTTTTTTTTTTTTTTTTGTTCACCACAGATCTCAAGACATTGCATGTGCAACCTGCTGTTTCTAGGCACTCAAACAATCATTTATTGACCACTTCAGCAAGTGGAGGGCATAGGAGGAAAAAGCTCTTGGGAGCTTGACTAAGCCTCCCAAGAGGCTTAGTCAAGCTCATTTAATTTCAGCAGCCTGCAGTGGCAGCATACATAAAGTGGCGCACGTAGAGAGCGTACATTGTTCTTGTACATGGTCACCAAAAGAACACGACAGTTGCACCCAATTCAAGAAAGAAAGAACAAAAAATAAGAACAATATATCAAAGACAGAGTTCATATCTGACACTCTAGATATCAGTTCATGAAGAAAGCATGAAGTACAGATCTACAGCAATGAACAGGTCACTAAAAACGGTGTAGAACAGGGCTCCTGCAACATCCCTGCTCTACATCGTTTTTCGCTCTCTCTTGATTGATTCAGGCCTCCATCTTCGCCTGAGCTTTAGATCTACAATGAGAAATATTAAAACCACCTGGTGATAAAAGATTTAATACACAGGGTAAAGTTACTGTTAACATCTCAGTCCTGTAGTTTGTGCATGGTGTTCTTGTTTCGAATTTTTTCATGATTCATAAATTTTACGCAGAAGAATATTCGGGGCATGGGCACCTACTCGATCATTCCCACCATTATGCTGTCAGAAGCAGCTGAACAGTGATTCAGTGGGGTCACTGTTTAGGCCTCGGGTCAGAACGTAGCAGAAGCTGTAGAAGAAAACAATAAAAATATCATATTTTAGTACCAAACAAAACCTTAGAAATGTGGAATAGGATTGAAAATGGCATTCACTTGACATGGTCATGGAGATGCTCAGTTAGGGCCACTGTTTATCGCGTTGCCAGAACTGTTGCCTCGTACGTTTCTTTTCTCTTTTTATTTCTCAATTTGCAGCCAGAACGTTGAAAGTTCCCCTAAGGAGGCAATAAAGCCTACCTCCAGCCATGTCAATGAGCTCATCATCTGTTGTCGTGAAACACTCCTCGTTTGCTCTTTGGAATTTTGTGCGTTGGAATTGCACCTTGAGACTCCCAGTATCATGAAGAGCTTACCACTTTGCCACCATAAATGCAATGGTGGCATGACATCCCTGAAATTCCTCTGCATCTCAATGGCACTGAGGATTTTATTTTAGGTACTAGAGCATCCCAATTACAACAGTTGCCCTCTTCACTTTCATTTTTCACAGGTTGTTGGACTCTACGTGATACCGTATGAGAAATCTGACTGCTTTTACAAGCAGATGAGTTTGAATCTCCAGCATTTTTGTGGCGTATGTGCCTCCTCGTATTGCTTCACCACCCTCTGCCAACTTTATCAACGTTCTTTATCAAGTGATTTGGATCACACGACAGACAGAGGAGCACCTTCCCACAAAGGATGCATGATCAAGTGTGGCATCTTCAATCAGGCGTTTGAAGAGTGCGACCCTTCTCTGGTTATTGTCAGTTACGATCCTCGCAAGGCGAAATCCCACGTCCTCAACCACTTTCACGACTTCCATCATCATAGATAACAGCTGGTCACTTCTCAGGCGCCTTGTGAAAAAAATGCCCAACGGGGATGATATATGGTGTTGACAAGCTTCTTATTACAAAACACAGTAGCAGTTTGTGACTTGGAGGACTGCTGCTGAGCGCCCTTCCGCACCACTGTCAACGAGACCGAAAAGCTTATAGACTTGACGATTGTATATGACCCTTGGCATTATGGCCATCTCATCAGTAATGAGCGAGATGGCCATAATGACACTTAAATTCGACACACAGTTGCTCTTTTTATCAACGAAGTCATGCCAATCTTACTACTTGAATGGCCTACATATTTTTGCAGCGTTGAGTGGCAAGGGAGCGTAAAGAGATT
Source organism: Hyalomma asiaticum (assembly GCA_013339685.2). Taxonomy (NCBI): domain Eukaryota; kingdom Metazoa; phylum Arthropoda; class Arachnida; order Ixodida; family Ixodidae; genus Hyalomma; species Hyalomma asiaticum. Next base: position 8,498,901 of record CM023488.1, read on the forward strand.
TCTGGATCTTACATGCACATAGCCTTTGTTTGAGCATGCCTTCCAAATTACACACTCGCTTTGAACAACGTAACTATAGTTGGGCTTCCTTGTGCAGAAACTGGGGACTTGGTTTCTAATGGACTTAGCAGTCTTGTCACCTTGATCAGCACCATCGAGTACTTTCATAAATCAGGTAATGTCATTGCTTCATAAAAGCATTTGGTTCATAAAGGTTTTGATGATCAAGTGGCACATCTGGTTGACACGGGCTACTCGATGCATTTGCTGACCGCTGCAGCAGGTAGCATGCTAAATAATGCGAAGAAAGACGGCCAAGAAGCCTCCGAACATGTGACATGTGAAAGGAAGAGGATTTTCATTTTGCCCTACCTCCACACTATGAGCCATAATCTGAAAAAAAAAAAAAAAATTGTGAAACGAGCAGGGGTGCAGGTAGTGTTATCCACAGCGCTGAAATTTTTGAGCTTGTGTGCCAGGGTGAATGAGGGTCCGCGTGAGCCACGAAGTTGCGACAAGATGCACCGCCCCAACCATTTGTTTCCTTCGTGGAAGGAGTGGTATATTCCATTCCACTAACGTGTAGAAAAGTACGCAGGTCTATTAGGGAGGTGCATCAACGATCGCCTGCGTGAGCACCGCAACAACGTTGAGAATTTAACAGTGTCGGGGTCAGTCAGCTGTGCATTGAGCGCACTGAGGATGCAAACCTTTCTTAAAGCATGCGCGGTCACTGGGCGGAAATTGTGATCAGCTGACAAAGGAGATAATTGAAGCGATAGAAAATAGAGATGCTGTTAGTAGCGCATCAATCTGTTTATCGAAAAAAGAAATGCTGTTTTTCTCATGTCAGCTGCCTGCTTGATTGTTGGGTCATTTTCGGTCGTGTGTGTCCTCCCTCTCCTTAAATTTTCCTTTTTTTTTTTTTTGCAGTGTGCATATGTATGCATGTGACCACATGAAATAAAAATCACTGTGTTGCTGGTAGTGCTGTGTCCTGTCTCGTTCTTTTCTTCTTCTGTGTCTGCTGTACACTAATACTTGAAAACCAGTGTAAAGTAAGCGAGAATGCAAATATGTAAAATTCAATATGGCTAAGATGAATTAAAACATTGTTATTTGATGTCATTGAAACTACTAATTAGTTATATATATGTAATGCAAATAAATAAGCATATACAAATATTGTGAACAAACAAATAATAAACACAATATAAAAAGGTGACAATTCGCCCCCTCCCCCCCAAAAAACGTTCAGGAGTCCCTGGTGAAATGCAATTTTCTTTTTTCAAGAAATTTGTGCTAAATTTTTCTAAATGAATGCATGAATGAACCCTTTATGAGCAGATATTCGCCCACCTCATATATAGGAATCTTGCTGGAAACAAGAAAAAACTGGACCCCCCCCCCCCCCCCTGTTTGTCTGTCCCCATCTGAATGCACCCAGCTTCACTGTTGAAGTTCCCGGGTGTTGTTTACGCATGGCTAGTGTGATGCCGCTTACATCGGTGAGACGAAAAATTATACTGACAGGATTCGTCAGCATAAAGAGTTATGTTCAGAGGCTCAGTGTAGAATGCAGTGCATTTGCAGAGCATCGGGAAAAGCTGGCCCATTGTATAAACTTACACAACAGTGGCTAATGGCTTCTTTCGTAGCTGAAATATGGCAAAAGACATCCTCTGCAGAAATTCCTGGTTACTCCAGTGCACGGCATAAATTTCGACCTTGTTTTTCGTCTGCACCAAGCTCTTATGCACCATGGTCAATTCTACAGATCTTATGCATTGTGGGAATCAATCTCATTCTCTGGTATAGATGTAGTGTAATGTCAACAGTTTTGTGCGAATTTAGCAGTCTGGTTTCATGGAAAAAAAAAAAAGAAAGCGCAGACCCCACGCATCTTGGGAATCAGTCATGCAAAGCAGTCAGCGAGGAAATTGCCTCTGACAAATGGTTTTGCATTCAACCAAATGTTATCAACAGGGTGAATGTATTTGCGCAGTGTGCATGAGTGGGTGGGAATCTGCTTAAACCATGGCTACTGAACGGTAGCTCAAGTTACGATGTAACGCGAGCACTCTTGTTAGTGCACAGATGTCCGATCCATGTTCGTCATACGCTTGTACCATGCCATGCAAACTTTGGCGTACACCAGGTGAACGAGACTACCGGGAAAACACAGAGACATAAGCAGCTAGATGAATAGATAGATACGGTGAAGAGTTACCTAAGTTTGCCAAGAAATACTTTGCGTTTAAGCGATATATATGAAAATTGAATGATCCTGTGACTGGCAAGACAGAAGGTCCAATGGGTCACGTGACAGTTGAGACTCGTGAACGTACGAGATGCAGTGTCCAACTGAGATGGAATGTCCAGCGAGACAGAATGTCCACTGTTGGATATTTTCTCTCGGTTGGACATTTTGGCTCTTTGGACGTTGTGGCTGCAAGTGCCCAACATAGGGTGGTGCTCCTTCCCTCCTGTGGAACAGTCTCTTGAGAGCCCCTGGGTACCTAAGAGGGATAAAGCGACCACTGCCAACTAGTAGAGCAGTCAAAGCGGTGGAAAACGACGAGAGAGCAGTATATCTTAAGACTTCTTCTCGGGCACCCTGACTCTTCTTTGGCACCCTGTTTGTCTGTGTGTCCCCCTCTTATGGCTGGTGTTTCAGCGCCCTGTAATTGTGTGTTCCAACAAAGGAGGATCCCACAAAAGGGCATAAAAAATATAAAAGGAGTGAACACTGCTTTGTATACTTCCAACAGCGAAGTGCACAAAGTTATCCTGAGGGGGAGACAGCCATAGAGGTGTCCTTGTGGCCATGCATGCTTATATGGGAGTGTCCTCAAAGATGTGCCACAATGTCCAACACAAGTGACACGTCCACTGAAGAAGTGCTTGAGGTGCCTTTGGAGGTAGTACATGCCTGGTTCAGTTTCCTAAGGACAAAAGGACGAAAGTTGAGTGAGTTGGTAAGGGTCCATAGTCAAAAGAAGAGGCGTACAAGACTCAGACACAAGGGGCGAAGCGAACAACACGAACGCCGGCGTTCGTGTTGTTCACTTCTCCCCTTATGTCCGAGTCTTGCACGCCTCTTCTTTTGACTATGTTTCCTAAGGAACTTTCTCCAGCGTCATGAAGGCGCTGGAGGATTTTTAAAATGATCGGGCAAGATGTATTTACAGCTGCTTGCCTTTTTGCACAGCAGTGGCGCATGATCCATAACGGATACCAAGCACCAGTGCTTGAACACAGTTTTCAGGTTGGACCAAATAAATGGTTTTGTTCGTAATTTTTTCCTAGTTGTAAGTCTACCTTATTGACACGTTGAAGTAAGTAAGGTGTTTGGATCCACCTTGGCGCATGACCAATCCTTTCTTGGAGGGCACTCCTGGCAAGATGGTCCCGTTTATCTTAAAGAGAATTTAATGCACCATTATTGTTGTTATTCACTTGTGGATGGCATGCACTTGCTTGACAGAATTGAAATACTTTTTTGTCGGTGCCCAGCAGCTCCTGCAAGTGGTGCGCCATCTTCCAGCACAGTGGGCAGCGGCATGCCTCCGTACCCAGTGTTTCCTTCAGTGCCATCCGGGGCGTACCCACCCTATCCGACGTCGGGCCCTGCCACTGCCAGCACGGGCGGCTACCCGTACCCACCAGCCAGCACTGTAAGTCCACACATCTGGGAGTTTTACTGCAGCTACTTGACCCTCATTCATTTGCTGCCACAGTGTAGTCATCTTCTTGAATGCTTTTCTGTTTGTGGAACAGTCTCATGGAAGTCAATTGAGGATTCAAAGAGTTCAGAGTTAATTACCATATTTTTGTGCATATAACCCGCACCAAAAATGCAAAAATCTCAGGGGGAAGTAGAGGTGCAGTTTATGCATGGTATTTCCTTAAGTGCAGCTTCACAGCAATGTGCACATTGTGCTGTGAAGCCTCTGTGGCAGCAGTAGTGACTGAACCACTCTTATCCCACAGCTAGTGCTCATTTTGTACACACAGGCCAGCAGTATAACAGCCTAAGCAAAAATATTGGGCAAGTCAGCTTGAGTTTTCCTCAAAAGAAAAGCACCATTTAAGAGCAGAGAGCGTGAATGCCAATCAAGTGCCAAACTTAAAATATCCGTGGTGATGATAATAGGTATCGGCTGAATTTTGTTTGAAATGAGGCAGTAGCTTTCGACACCATGCCATAGTTGATTGTTTACATGTATTTTAATGTCAAATATTCCTAGCTTTTAGTTTTTGCTGTGTATAAATTGTGTTCTGCTTGTATACAAGAATGACAGGTGGTGACACCGCTTGGGAAGTACGAAAAATGCTTGGATGACCTTCCTTCTTGCACCTAACACCATTCTGTTTTGACTGCTGGTTTGGTAGATGTAAGCCGCATATGGGGACGGGGACCACAAGTCATGAGCACTGTTCGGTGGCAGTCGTTTACTGTGCAGTAGCAATTGAAAATTATAGCTGTTGCCGAGGAACTAAGAAACCGCAAAGCAAGAAGACGGTGCGATGCAGATGAGCCCTGCGTGCGGCAGTGGAGAAAGAACAGAGAGAACCTGCGTGCTGTGAGCTGCGACCGTAGGTCGTTTCGTGGCCCCAAGACTGCCGCCTACAGTGAGACACATCTCGGGAAATTCAAGAAAGAAGTAGCCAGGGTCACACTGTGTCTACTGAAATGGCCAAGTTGAAGCGAGGTGACCATCCTGAGAACAAGGCCTACCCCTTGAGTTATGTGCGAGTCGTGGATGGTTGCCCCGATTCCTGGAATGGCAAAGATTTCCAATGGGGCGACGGACGTCTTTTAGCCAGCGCTTACCAGTCGCTTATGAGGAAAAGCTTGTGAAGTATCAGCGTTACATGCTGGACCTCAGAAGGCAGCACAGTTATTTATTTTCACAGATTGGCAACGCCGATCAAGCGCCCGTTTATTTTGAGATGCCATTGGAGACTATGATTAAGAAGATGGGTGCCAGTACGGTGAGCGTGTTAATTGGTGGGAACACGAAGTTGCGCTGTACAGTGACACTGTGCCCTCGCTGACAGCATGAAAGTGCCTTCTTAAAGCCGTCCTGAAGCGAGAAATGCTCCCAGAGATAATGTTGCCAGCTGGTGTGGTGTTGCATACACAGGATAACTCTTGGATAGCAACTTGGTCGTGGACTGGATAAAGACAGTGTGGGAGAAAAGACGTGGTGTGATGCTAACACGCAGGTCTATGCTCATTTTGGACCCTTTCCGCAGCCGCACGAATGAGGATGTCAAGAATCACCTCTCATGCCACGGCACAGATCTTGTTGTCATACAGGGAGGTATGACTTTTGTCATGAGTAAAGAGGCCTAAACACGGCGGAAAAGAGCGATCGGCAAAGTGGCGCAGAAAAGCACGCGCTGTAGACACGTTGAGGCACATTATTGGTGGGCAGCGGGCTCGTGGTGCACGACTTGAGTTAGAAAGAGGATGAGCTGGCATTCTCTGCGTGGCACCGGTCGACGAAGGTGGACCTGCCAGCTACGGACTGGTGACGAGGAGGCGAGGGCGTTGGGCTCCGGGGTGCCTGTCTACCAGGCTTACGGTCGAGCGTGAACTTCGGAGTGGCAGCGGCCGAACTGCAGCAGTTCCCGGTATACCCGCAGCGCTCCACCTTCGCCGGCAGAATGGGACGACCAGTAGAGCAATCACAGCAGAGGGCCAGGTCACTTTGGAGACCGGGCATCACTTCCAAGGAGAGGCTGAGGCTGCGGCTAGACCTAGCAGAGAGCCGGTGATCGCCATGTCACACGGGAAGCAAGGCGGCGTAGAATGACATGCTCCGCGTGAGTGGAGGTTACCACAAGTACCGTTTGTCAACGACGGCTATGTGGACGCGACACCGCCGAGAGGACTGTTTCCGACCCCACACCGCAATCAACATAAGAGCGTCCAATTTGAGCTTTTGAGCAGCTACTGCGGACGTAAGCGTGAGGCCCAGTGTTGACGGACTCCTGTTGGGGCTGCGCCCAACGCGAAGGGAATGTAGAGTTTTTACAAATTTGGCCATTCAGATTGTTCACTTAACTTTTTGTTTTCTTTTTGTGTGCGACTTGATGTTTTTCATGTTTTTCATGTTTTGGGGTGCACATGTATAAAGTAATGTTTTTGTTTTTGTCAACGCCGCCAGCGTCTCTCTCTCTCTCTCTCTCTCAATCCATCGGAGCAAGCACTCCCTGAGATCTCCCCTCTCACACTCATGACAACTTCACTGCTTCATCCTCTTGATGTTCCACTAAATAGACCATTCAAAGCACATGTCAAGCGTCTTTATGCTGAATGGATGGCTGAAGGCTTCTATGACGTAACGCTGACAGGGTGCATATGAGGACCTGATGTGGCACTGTTTTGCAAGTGGATAGTCAAGGCATGGAAGGCGATTCCAGGTGAGATGGTTCACAAGAGCGTCAAGAAATTCTGCATCACAAACAGCATGGACGGAACTGCAGATGACATGGTGTTTGAGAGGGACGACAGTGGCCCAAGCGATAGCTCTAGCAAGAGCAGCAATGATAAGTGAGTGATTGTAGCTGAGGCCGTGCTGGAAATGTATTCAGTGAGTAAAATAATATTTTTTTTTTCATCTACGAATGTGCTGTGTTGGATGAGAGCTTTGGTCCAGCCTATCCGGCACAAAATGTGAAAAATGTGCGGGCAATATGTGACGATTTTTTTTTTAATTCATGGTCGAAAAGGGGAGGTGCGGATTATATATGCAGGGGCCGGTTATACACGCGAAAATACAGTATACCAGTGTGAAAAGCATTCAACCAACGTGGGAAAAGGACACAGGGCTGGCACTGGTAATTAAACATGCGTAACTTCCAACTCTCCCATCTATCTACCTTTATCAGTGCTTCTGCTGCTGCATTTCATCAGCACCCTTGTTTGACTGCGTCCAAGGATGTCTCATACACCTTTTTTGTTCTTTTTTGTGTCCATAAAGCGTCCCTGTTCATAAAACACCCCTGTAACCCCAGTTCGGTAACGTTGCAATTACTGAACAGGGATTATGCATAAACAGAACTGAGAAAAGCTGCAAAGAATACCAGCTGCTTATTTCCTTCATTAGTTCCATATTGACTGAGAATTTTTGCATCCATAAATAAAGTAAACATCATACCACACCTGATAAAACAGTAATTGCTTGCACGAACATGTCAGTATGCAATAAGCAATTATGAAACTACTATGCTAAACCAACATCAAAGCACGAAAGCCAGCAAAATACTATGATGATTCCGTGCAAAAGTATAAGTAATAAACAAATAAAGCATGCAGAAAATTATTTATTTACTTAATTATTCTGTGTTGTGTTGTGACTTTGGTTCAGCTAAATGTTGATAAATATATTTTTGCTCAAAAGGATATGTTGTTGAGCTAGTTGGTTCATTGCTTGAAGTAAAAGTTATGACGCTAAAACAACGGGACACAGAGAAGACAAAACACACACTGGTGCTTGCTGGCGTGGTTTGCTTAGCATCATATGTTTGCGATTTTTGTTGTATATTGAACTTGTGTTTTTTAACAGTTACGCAAAGCTTTTGCGCATAAAGTGGTTGGTCTCGGTGCAGATTAAACCGTCCGTTAGTGCTTCTGATATGGCTATTTGTGCAATGTCTCAGTCGTACTGTACCTGTGAATAACTGTGAACTCCTGCTCACCTAAATCAGTCTTGGTGTCGCATCTGGCCAGCTTTTCCCACACCCTGCGCATGATGCACTTCTTAAGCAACACACGACACCACGTGAAAAAATAAAATGGCAGCCACAAGCTGTACTAGAGTGAAGAACGTACACTCTTTAAAGGGGCCCTCACACAGCAAGTTTTAGTTATATTGTGGAAGTTGTTCCAAGCCCAGTAGAGAGTGTTCCACAGAAAGAATTTTTCAAATTGATTCATTACATGCACAGAAAAAAGAATGTTTTGAAGCGGTACGTGCAAGAAAAAAAGACACGATGCTAGGAGATGAACACTACACCATGGCCGCTTGATTAGCAGTGCACGAGGTGCAGCCTGCTACGTCGCGTGGCGAACAAAAGCGCAGCTGTGAAGCGAAAGTTGACAGTTTTCGCTGCTTTTTTGAAGGGGGCACCACTGCTACGGGAGAACTCTCCTTTTCCTTGCACGGGCCCGTTTTTCTGTACATGTTGGTGAAATTCTACACGTCACTCGCACACCCTATGACCGCATGCACACTTGGCAGTATAAACGTGTCGAGGTAGTTCTCGCGTTGTGTCACTGCCTCCTATAATTTTGGTTGTGTGTGGCATTATGCCACGCAACTATTGCATGCCGTTGTGTGGCACAAATGGAAGGAAGGACCCTCGGATCCGGTATCGCGAGTTTCCGTGCGACGCAGAGCGCCATAAACTGTGGCTAAAAAAACATTTCTCGACAGGGAATAACTGGCAAAGGAAGTGTGTGGGATCCAAGTAACAGGTTGTTGGTGTTCTCACGCCACTTCACTGATGGAGAGTTCAAGTGCACGCGAAGCTAAAGATATTGCTTTCAACGGCTGTTCTGACTGTTTCCCGGAACTATCCAGCATGCATGCGCAAAGAAAATGGACACCGACAAGGATAGAAGGTATGCCGGAGTGGTGACCATGTTTTTGGTGCAGAGGGAAGAGCAATAGCTAAGGAGCAGGATACTGGAGTAATTTCACCTGCCTCATTTTCTTGTGACCTCGAAGAGCAGCGAGGGCTTGTTATTGAGATGCCAGCGCAAATTTGTTGCGAAAGTGTACTGCGCTTTGACAAAGCATGTGACACAACACTAGACCTTGTGAGCATGTTGAATGACCTGAAAAGGACAGTGCACTGGCTCCAAGTGAAAATTAAACGCCAGCGCTTCAGAAGCAGCATGTAGAAAGTGACTTGACGAGGCAGTGATGCAGGTCTATGACAGGAGCAAGCAAGAAATCAGCCAAAGACAGTGATAAGAAACCAATTTTTATTAAAGACCAAGTCCGCAATTACTCCTGTAAGAAGCCAACATATGAGTTAAATGAGTGTGTCCTTTGGAAGGCATGCTCTTCCAAAGGATACGAGCATGTTAGGACGAGGAAGTTTTTGACCTTGCCGTGGCGGGCCACTACAAGCCTCTGTCACGGAAGGTGCTACGATTTCGATGCAACGAGCCGCTTTTCCATGGATGTACATCATCATCATCATCAGCCCATCTTACGTCCACTGCAGGACGAAGGCCTCTCCCAATCCTCTCCATTCTTGCCTGTCCTGCGCGAGCTGATTCTGTTGGACGCCTGCGAATTTCTTGATTTCGTCCCCCCATCTTACTCTCTGTCGTCCACGGCTACGGTTGCCCTTTCTTGGTATCCATTCCGTCGTTCTAACTGTCCATCAGTTGTGTATCCTTCTCATCACGTGCCTGCCCTTGTCCATTTTTTCTTCTTAACGTCGGTTATTATGTCAGCGACTCCTGTCTGTTCTCTGACCCACTCGGCCATCTTCCCATCTCTTAATGTAACACCTATAATTTTTTGCTCCATCACCGACACTGTGCGGTTCTTAACATCATGTTGAGGTTCTTCGTAATACTCCAAGTTTCTGCCCCGTATGTCAGTACTGGCAAAATGCAGTGGTTATATAGTTTCCGCTTGAGTGATAGTGGTAGATTTACTTTCATGAGTTGAACAGGCACACTGACAGCCGACGCTGGGTGTCTGTCCTGCCTCACTCTATTCGGAATCAAGTCCTTCAGGCTTCTCACGACCATATCACTTCTAGTCATCTTGGTTTTCATAAAACCTATGACCGCATCAAAGCTTTCTTCTACTGGCCAGGCTTGTCTGCCAGTGTAGTGAGGTGTGTCACTTCTTGTGCCCGTTGTCAGTGTCGAAAGCTTCCTACAACACCACCAAGCAGACAGCTGCAACCGGTTCCGTGTCCGTCTGAACCGTTTGAAGTCGGCATTGACTCTACGGTCCCCTTCCTCTGGCTGCGAGCGGTAGCCGATGGATCGTGACAGCCGTGGACCATTTGACATGCTACGCCAAGACTGCTTGTGTGCGTTCAGCGTCCGCTTCTGAAGTCTCTGAATTCATACTTCAATCTTTAATACTCTGTCACGGTGCTCCTCTTGTCATCCTGAGTGACCGCGGAAAAGCATTCCTCTCACAACTAGTCGATGAAGTTCTCAGAGCCTCCGGAACTATCCACAAGACAACCTCCAACTACCACGCGCAGACCAACGGCCTAACTGAGCGATTTAACCGCACACTCTCCGACATGATCGCCATGTACATTCAGCCAGACCATAAGAATTGGGACACAATATTGCCGTTTGTAACTTTTGTGTATAATACGGCTGTACAATGCACAACCGGGTACTCGCCGTTCTACCTCGTCTATGGCCGCTCGCCCCCTTACTTACTTGATGTTTCTTTCTTCGCGGCCCCTATCAAAGAACCTTCATCGACTCTTGAAGAATATTTGTCCCGTGTCCTGCGTTCTCGCCAGCTCGCCCGCATGAACACTGAAGCTAGGCAACGTGACCGTAAGGATCACTATGACGCACATTGCCGCGTCGTGTCCTTCAGCCCTGGCGATGAAGTGCTGCTCTGTACAACAGTTCGCACCCCTGGCTTATGTGAGCAGTTTCAGTTTCGGTTCATCGGCCCCTACACCGTCTTGGCGCAGACCTCTCCCGTCAACTGCCGCGTGGCACCTGTTGTCGTTCCAACTGACCGCCGCTGCCATGCTACCGAAGTGGTCCACGTTTCCCGTATGAAGCCTTTCACCTGGCGCTCTACGTCCCCCTAAAGGGCCCCTAATCCACCCAGAGGTCGAAATTTAGTTGTGGTGTTGCTTTTGTGCCAGTGTCCGCAACAAAGACATAGCCGCAAGAATTTTTCAAAACTGTGCCGAAATAGCCGAGTTACACGCGTTTGATTATTAAAACGCGACGCTTGCTTGTTTCGCTCTCTCCTGCGCCCCACCGACTGCTTGCCGGTGCCACCTCCTCGCCGAGTGCTCCTCCGAATGTCACGTGACATACATCGCTGATGACGCGCAGTCCACTTCTGGTTGACGCGCCTCCGCCGGGCTCCCGCATTTGCATAAGTGTTTTGTTGGTGCTGTGCCAACGCTCTGTACTAGCGCTATCCGTTGTGTTCTGACAGTTGCTGCAGTTTCTAGTCAGCTGTACCTGACCTGCACTTGCGTAGCGTACTGCAGTTATGAATTCACAAGCTTGCACACGCGAACACCACGCGAAGGACACACAACGAGGAAAAACAAACAGGCAGGGGGCGCGTGCATTTGCTAGCAGACTAACCAGAAGTCGAAGTTGCTCGGATTCTTCTGATGTCACCGAAAACCAGAATGTCGTCGCAGCGAACTTTGGCATGTCGGAAATGGCCCGTGAGGCACACGGGAATGTTTTTCGAGTTTGTGGCGCGGCCGCGGCGCGTAGCGCTGCCGCATTTGACATCGTACATCGTAGCACCATTCTCAATTTGATGCGTGTGTTAACTTGAAATGTTAAAAAAGAAATGTCGGGGGTGGTTTGGGGCCCTTTAAACTGCGGCCAGGATGGCCGCTCTCGCGCGCGGGGAATCAGTGTGGGCAATCATTACGCCCTTCTACTTCGTGTGTACATACTCATCACCTAGGTCTCTTCATATTTATCTGTGGTGGGTTGTCATCTAGAGTCAGATCTGTGCCTTGGGGTAAGCCATTCTTTGTAGCCTCAAGGCTTAATAAAATGGCGTTATTACCACTGCTTCACAATACATACATACAACACTTACATACAAAAAAGAGGCATCTGTATTGGTTCGTGTGTGGCGCCCAGTCTGTGCGAAATTTTCCTAGCCAAATTTGACCGTTTGCTGTAGCTGAAATTGAACCTGGACTACGTTTTGAAATTGCACAGGTATGTTGATGATTTCCTCGTCATTTTATTTATTTATTTATTTATTTATTAAGTCAATATTGCCGACTTATATGTGAAGTCATTGGCAGGAGTGGGTGACAGATACACTTGATAATACATTTTCCAAAGCAAGAAAACAACAGAAGCAGCTTAAAAACAAACAGTATATCGGGGAAAACATGGAAAATAGGAATTTACAAACACTGAACACATAAGTTTTGAGCAGGTTCAAGGCGCGCGCGCAGTCTTTATCTTATACGATGGAACTTCCTGCCAATGATACGCTGCAGTTTTTAGATTTAGCATTGTATTTTAATCGCGACGATCACCTTTGCTGGGAAAACATGCCGCGTTCAAAGAAATCCATTTTATCCCATGGCTCATCTCACACAAAGTTAGTGAAAAGGGCCATTGCCTCATTGTGTCTGAAGCCTGCTTTGACAAAGTCATGTGAACACCGGCTGAGCGACAGATTTGACCCTCAGGTGTCTCGGCTAAAAGCGCCAGGTTTCCCTTCTAGTCTACTGGTGGTAGTAGGATCAGCACTGTTAACGAAGCTTCAAGCCCCACCCAGTGCAGTTTTATGTCAGAAACCAAATAAGTACGTTGTGAGGCCATACATCCACACCATTTCTCACAACCTCAAGAGGATTGGAAAGAAACACGGCGTTGACCTTGTTTTCACAGCTCCTATGAAACTCTCCAGGCTGTGCGCGTTCCAAAGCAGCGCAGGCAAGAGAAAGGCATGTAATAAGGGCCACACGCCGCCCTACGTGCCCTGTACCGCTGAGGTGGTCTACACGATCCCACTTAGTTGTGGCAAAGTTTATATAGGGCAGACGGGGCGGTGTGTTAAAGGGACACAGAAACGGTTTTGACGATTTTGTGCAAACATGGTGATCCGGTAGAGCGGGTCACTAGGACCATTACAGGACAGATTTCAGCGCTGTGCGTAAAGTGTGTAATTTACAATAAGGTTTTGAACACGCGTATCGCAAAAGGTCGCAGCGGCTCGCCAAAAGGCGCTTTCAAACGCCCCCGTCATCGACCGATCGAATACGAGACCGCTGATTGGCCCCCTAACATGTGACGTGCACGTAATGTTCCCAATCTAAATGCAAGAACGTGCTCCTACAACGTGCTCCTTCGTTTCAGCCAACGGTATCGTTGCGGCATCTGGCGGCGTACACACGAGTCGCCGGCGCTCTATTGCAGAGGCTAGCACTGCCGAGGCTGGGGAGCTTAGTAAAGATATCGAGGCACTATGTCGCTGCGGAGGGCTCGGCAGGGCGGCTGACGCGGGAGGCGCAGTCGTCTCTAGCGCGCACTCCGCAGCTGATCGAGTTGAGGAGGAACAGCAGTGGTAAGGAGGAAGGCGACAGAAATAAGCTCATAGCTGCCTTAGCGCATGGTGCTTCGCTTTATTTATGGTGTGAATGATTTCACAATTGTGTTGCCTAATCAGTGACGCAATGTCAAAAAAATGTTTCAGGGACCCTTTAACGAGAGGTTAAAGGAGCATGTGTATTTTTTAGGGGCCGTCAACAATGCCGCGCACCTACCAGAGCACTCTAGGAAATGTGGATCCACCGTGCTTCTGTACAACACCAAGGCCAGTGGGAGGGCTAAGGGTCGACTGGATAGGGAAATCCTTGAGGCTTATCAGATTAAAGAGTACGGTGATTGCTGTATTAGTGCCCCGTCTGTACACCTGAAGGACAAAGAGTTGATGTTCTTTGACATAAGTTTGAATTGACTAGTGCACCTCTGTTCCTTTCATCCTGTTGTGTTATTCGCTTGTGTAGTTCCCGCACGGGCTAGTGATTAACAAAAAAATCTCGCACCTTGTGCTACTAAGTAGCGACACATGCTTGGCTCTAGGCCAGATTCATATTCTTTTGCATTTTTTTTTCGCTTTCCTCTTTTTTCCAGTTTTTGGGTGCGGTCTGACGGCATTTTGAGACGTCATTTACAAGTGAACGTCTTTCCTGTCCACACTTAGCCCTCCGAAATTTTTAGCGCTGTCTTCCACAAGTATGGCTTACCAACTAGCCCAACACTTTTACTGTACACTCCTGTATTTACTGCTGCATGACACCACAGATTATACAGACGGCACAAACGTGGGACGCAGTGTTATTCCGACTGGGCACATTGCACGTTCCACATCTTGACTTTTGAAGGGCGGCACAGTATGGAAGACACAGGACCATTGCCTTCTGTGGACAGTGGAAACATTGCGTGTCTGTAGTGTTTAACTGATGCTGCGAAAGCAGTGGTTTATTGACCGTAGTTAATACAAAATAACATTTGGATCAATATCATTGATGCAGACGAGCACATCTGTGAGCGCAGCGGCTGTCTCCCAGACCGGCACCATCACCCAGGAGCACATCCGGGCCTCTCTGCTCACAGCTGTTGAGGAGAAGGTCAAGGCTCGTCTGAAGGAGGCCCTCTCTGGAGCACAGGTCAGTCTAGCCTGCTGATCCGGGACGTGTAGCACTTTTTCTATTGCCTACCTGCTGAGAATGTCGCAAAATTACACACCGAGTACAAATTTCTTTGTCTCGACTTGCACTGCTACTGCTACCAAAGTGAGGCAGATGAGTGGCGCAGCAAATGATTCCTAAAAATGCCCTGTGTAAGGCCTTTCTCTTTTTTTTACCAAAGCATGGGGAAAGCTTAGGCTTTCTTGCATGTACGTCAGACAGCAGACAGCGATATTGAAACTGCTGCACGGTTGAAATAACGAGAGGGAAGTGATCAAGGGCTCGTTTCGTTGTCATCATCATTATTTAATGACCCTTAAAGGCCTTTCAGGGTATTGCACAAGGGGAGGGTAAACAAATAGGTTTGAAAAATACAGTATGCATGTCTTATATTCGAAACTACGAAAGAAAGATAGTGCAACAGGTAGAACAAACGCTATGAATGCCATTACAAGAGAATAGTACATGAAAAAACAGTGTAGTGGTGTCGGAATAAGGGTTTAAAAAGCATGGAAGTATGTGCCTAAATTTATTGGGAATAATTCATTCGCTGTATTGTCGGGTAGTGCATTCCACAGCTCAGTGGCAGCCAGTAAAAAGGATTTGTTGAAGGCTTTAGTGGTGCTGTGCAAGCGTTGTACACTGAGGTTATGAAACAGACGGTGTGCAGTGTGGTTTCGTGGAAGCAAGCAAGGGTATCTGAGGTGAGGGAACTTCTGAGATGAGGGAACAGTAGTGAAATCTTAAGGCAAAGCGTTAGACTAGGTATGCTTTGGAACGATTTGGTGTCAGTGATACTTGTACGTCAGTCATAGTTTGAAGCAATAAAACATGCTGCATAATTCTGCACTGCCTCAAGTGAGTTGATAAAACAAGTCTGGTGAGGGTTTCGAATTGCTGAGGCATATTGAAGTTTTGTCCGAATGAATGTTGCGTAAGCGAGCTTGCATACGGAGATTGGGGACAGGAAAAGTGATCGTTTGTGAGGCCAAGTGATTTGGAGCAGTCTTTTATAAGGTTTGTTATGTGGGCGCAGACTACGTGAGTTGATCAGCGATAGTAGCCCCGAGATAACGGCAAGAGTCGACTTGGGTGAGTGTGGTAGAATTGAGGGAGTACTGTGTCACCGATCTCAGGAGCATATGCAGAGCGTGGGAAGAAGAGACATGTTTGACGACGATAGCGTTTTTGGCATGGCAAACCAATTTATAAACAGCACACGGCAAACCAAAATGAACAAAATATATACAGACAGAAAGCTAATACAGAAAGAGAAGTACTAATCAAGACCAAACTCCCTTAAGTGACAATAATTTTGAATTCTCAATTTAGCGCTGCTCTTAATCCTAAGTCTGGCCACACTGACTCCGCCGACGCTGTCGTGATGAACAAGTTGAACGTTCTTTCTGGGGTTTGCGCTGTCCTTGTCACTGCATAGTCCGGTGTTGGTCTGGAAATCCTTTGGGCACCTCCAAGTAGTTGCTGTCGTCTTTTACGTCGGCTGGAAGAAACCACCTGCTTCTGTAGCCGTCACCCGTTCTCAACTGCTGACGTGTCACATCCTTCGAGGGTTAGGCCTAGGGCCTAAGTATGAGCTCTGTCCCCTGCTCGAAGTGGTGACGTGTCGTACCGGTGAATTGCTGCTGGCCGATCTTCGAAAGGGGATTGTTGGCGGTGCATCCGGAAACGTCAGCTGCAGCACCTCCGCGGAGCCTCGCCCAAACGTATTCGAGGTCCACGGCTACGCCACGGAGTACCAGCGTCTCCGGCTCCCGAGCTGAACACCCGCTTTTCCCGTCGACAGAGCGGAGCTGCCGATGTGTCCTTCTTCTGCCGTAGCCACGCAGACCATCCCCTTGCTCAGCGATGCTGCACCTTTTTCACATCTCGTCTCACACGCCACGAGCGCTCGTGCTGTTTCAACGGAGGATGGTCTTCGTCGTCACCTCCGTGCCGCTTGCCTTTGACTCATGACGTACTGGTAGTTCAAAATTTTATGCTTGCGAGTCACACATGTACTTGCACTTATACATGTTGAGGGACATAAGCCAAAGAGAACAATTTACAGTTTTGTTTAAGTCTTCCTGCACTATTAGCTTGTCATTGTGGGAGGATATGCACCGATAGAGGATCAGCGAATAACCAAATGGACAAAAAAATGTTGTAAGGGATGTCATTTATAAAGATCAAGAACAGAAGAGCTCCAAGCACAGAACCTTGCAGTACGCTTGACAAGACAGAGCTACTTGATGACTGAATGTTATCGATGACAGTGTGTTGGGAGCGATTTGTGAGGAAGCATTCAATCCAGGACAATACTTGGGGATAAGAATATGACAAGCAAGTTTCGTAGTTAGACAACATTGGGCGACCTGATCGAATGTCTTTGAAAAGCCAAGATAACATCAGTTTCATAACAGGAGCCAAGGTTAAGGTGAAAGTCTGTGGTAGACTCACAGTTGTGTTTCACATGAGTAGCCTTGTCTAAATCCATGCTGTTTGGCAAAGAAATAAGAGTGCTTATCTAGATGAGATGCAGTGTTGGAATACAGAAGATTGTCACGAGCTTCCAGAGGTACTTGGGGCTTTATTAGCAGCTGAGGGGCTGGCTTCGGCAAGACATGTCCGTCGGGGCTGGCTCTCGAGCGGAGAAGAAACGCGCGGTCTTCTTCGTTTTGTCTGGCGCCAGTCTTGCACTCAACCCACTACAGTCAACGACCGATTTTTCGGACCCCCTAGGGAACGCAAAAACGTCCGGAAAATCGGGCAGTCTAGAAAGACGAATGCATGCAAAAACGCACTAACTTACCGATATTTTTCTTATCAAGGGGGTCAACGACGAAATACTATGCTTCAGAAGCACCAGCCCCATGCTGCCAGCAGGTGTGACGCGCCTGCGGGCCGCGGTGGAATCGCTACTAAGAGCTCCCACCATGTGTATGAGATCGCGCGCATTACACTGAGACAACACGAAATTACTGCTCATTGTCACGCTTCCTGCTGTCAAGGGTTACTGATGCGCCGTTTTGATGGCATGGGCGCAGCCAACGCGCGCAACGCCCGGGCGGAACCGGACCGAATTCTGCCGAAAATCGCGGCTTTGTTGACGAGTTCACAGATGGCGGCTGCCACACACACAAAGTACATGTGCATTGAAAGCTCTGCAGACAAAATCGCGATCGCCTTGATTACGAACGCCAGCGACGCAACTCTGAAAGTACGCGCGTGGCCAATGCCCGAACGGAGGTTCTACCGTTCGCCCGTCTCAAAAACCGCGGTTGCTACCGGCGCGGTCTTGTGCGGCCACCACCAGCCTGAAAGTGTGCGTGCGCCCAACGTACTACAGTGAGTCGAAGCAAAGCTGCTTTCCGCAAAAGCTGCGAAAGAAACCGTGCTAGTCGCTATCACGGATAGCGGTAACGCAGTTCATAAAGGCACGTACGCGAAAACGGAACTACGGGTTAATGTCCAATGCAGACGAGAACAGTCTCGCTGTCATCGCGATTATCGATAGCGCCTATGTACTACCTCCCAAACTACGCGGCCATCGCAGCGGTAGTTCAAAGGCAATAGAGCCATAGAAAGGCACGAAGCGTTATAGCTTTCCTGTCGATCGCTATCGCTAAGGTGGGGCGGACTTTGGCACTACGTTTTCGGTTGGCCTCCGGCGCACGCAATGCGACGCGCAGCCGCAGCGCTCTCCACTCGGGAGGCTCTGAGGGTCGTGCGTTCGAACAGCGAATTGTGCGGCTGAGTAAATCCAAATTAGTGAGAGTTCAATGCCAATAAACGAAGCGGGTAATTGCGGGGAACAAGAGGTCAAGTCATAACAATCATATTTTCCGCACTTGCCTGGTATTCTAGACAAAATTTCACTGCGACGAAGTTCCGCGGCCACGAATTTTTCGCGCGTCCCGTCACTTTCTTCGAAGCGAGATTTGAGGGTACGCAGTTTTGACGACTTTGGACCTTTAACCGCGTCAAAAAGTCCGAAAAATTGGATGGCGGAGGGTTCAAGCATCCGAAATTTCGGACTTTTTTATACATTGATTCTATGGGGCTTGTGGCAGTGCCGCGAAGACGTCCGAAATATCGCGCATGTCCGAAAAATTGGGCGTCCGAAGAATCGGTCGTTGACTGTACATACATGCAGGTGGCATTATCCCCCCCCCACTGCAAAAGATACAGCATCTCCTTGACGCTACAACATAGCCGTAAAGAAAGGGGAAAAAACAGATAAAGAAGAAAGGTAAGCATGGGAGGGTCAAGCAAGAAAGCAAGCTCATGAAGATAAATGCACACACACGCACACAAACAGAACGATGAAGGATGCAACAGTCACACATGCGCAATGTAAGGTTTCGTGTGCACAACATGAAACCTTACATGTCTGAACTCGGTGGACGTCGTGTCGTGGTCAGTGGCTGCGACGTTGTGTGTGGGACCATTTTGTAGTTCACGTCACTGACGTGGCCTAGGACTTTGTAGGGGCCAAAGTACCAACGCAATAGCTTTTTGCAGAGGCCATGGCAACGAACGGGGGTGCACACCCAGACTTGGCCTCCAGGGTTGTAGGACACTGTTCTGTGATGGATGTTGTAGCGGCATGTGTCTGCTTGCTGCTGCTGACCGATGTGCAGCCGCACGACTTGCCGAGCTTCCTTGGCACTCTCAGCAAATTCTCCTGTGTCAGGTGTCGAACGGCCAGCGTCTCGACAAGGCAGCATAGCATCCAGCATGGTCTGGACTTCCCGACCACACAGAAGGCAAAATGGTGTGAATAGTGTCATCTCTTGTGCGGCGGTGTTATCCTGGAAGGTCACATAAAGCAAGATCCGGTCCCATGTTTTGTGTTGGACATCAGTGTACATTGAGATCATGTCTGTGACAGTCTTGTTCAGTCGCTCTATAAGTCCGTTGGTCTGCGGGTGGTACGTTGTCGTCTTTCGATGTCTGATGTTACTGAGGTCAGAAACTTTGTCCATCAGCTGCGCTGTGAATGCTGTCCCTCTCTCTGTGCTAACAGCGGAGCGAGCACTGTGCCGCAAGACGATGTGGCGCATGAAGTATTGTGCTACGTCTGAAGCTGTGGCTCATGGTATCGTCTGCGTCGTAGCTTAGCGCATTAAATAATCAGTTGCGACGATCACCCTTTTGCTGCCATTGGCTAAACGGTCCGATAATGACCATGCCCACTTGGTCGAACGGCATGCAAGGAGGTTCATTTGACTGAAGTAAGCCGGCCAGCTTAAGAGAAGGTGTCTTTCGATTCTGGCATTCACGACAGCTTTTCATGTACTGTTCGACACTGACCGAAAGCCCGGGTCAATAGTACATCTCACTTACAGTGTTGCAGGTGTTCTTGAGAAGCCTAAATGGCCAGATGTAGACTTGTCATGGCAAGCAAAGAGGACACTGTCTCGCATGTCTCTTGATAGATAGGCACAGATGTTCAAACGGGCATTTTTCTTGTACAGTACATGGTCTCGCAAACAGGAAGCCATCGAGCGGGACAGATGGCGTGTTATTGTGGCATCACGGCCTTCGAAGTGACCGATGGTCGGTCGAATATCTGCTCGCTGACATCTGATCAAGTCCGATGAGCTAATGGCGCCAAGGAAACGGTCGTCATCCTCAGCTTCCATATTGACCGGATGAACAAGTGCACGTGACAATGTATCAGCATCTTCGTGCTTACAGCCGGACTTATAAATGATGCTGCCGTCAAATTCCTCTAGCCGCAAGCTCCACCATGCTAGTCGTCCTGACAGTTTGCGCATGTTTGCCAACCAACAGAGTGCATGGTGGTCCGTCACTACTTTGAAAGGACGACCATAAAGGTAGGGGTGGAACTTGGTAATCGCCCACACGGCTGTGAGGCACTCTTTCTCCGTGGTCGAATAATTTACCTCGGCACTGGATAGTGAGCGGCTGGCATATGCTATGACTCGTTCCATTCCGTCCTGACACTGGGCGAGCACTGTGCCAAGGTCAGCGCTACTGCCGTCAATATGCACCTTGTTATCGGCATCATTGTCAAAATGAGCGAGAACAGGTACTGATTGCATTTGCTGTCGTAGTTCAGCAAAGGCTTCCTGTTGCTCATTACTCCAGACAAATGGCATGTTGTCACATGTAAGGTGAGTGAGGGGTTCGCTACCTTCAAAAAGGCATGGATGAACCTGTGATAGTAAGTGCACAAACCTAGGGAGCGTTGAACGGCCTTCTTATCGGTAGGAGCTGAAAATGCGGCTACAGCGGCGAGCTTGTCCAGATCATGCCGGACCCCTCTGGCGCTTACTAAAAAGGACAGAAAGTTGAGCGAGTTGGTAAGGATCCATAGTAAGGATCCAACCGCACGCCTCTTCTTTGACTACGGCGCTTACTACATGGCCAAGAAACTTGAGCTCGTCATAGCCAAAGTGGCACTTCTGTGGCTTCAGTGTGAGGTCGGCCAATTGGATAGGTCCACAAGCGGTGAAGATGCTGCTCGAACGTTTCAGAAAAAACTACCAAATTGTCAATGCACACAAGAAAAGTCTGCCACTTCAGTCCAGTGAGGACAGCGCCCATCATTCGCTGAAAAGTTGCCGGTGTGGCGCACAAGCCAAAAGGAAGCACTCGAAATTCGCAGAGACCGTCTGGAGTCACGAACGCGGTTTTCTTGTGGTCTCGCTCAGTACTGACGTTTGGGGCAGGAACTTGGAGAATTACAAAGAAGCTCAACATCGATGAACAAATCACAAAATACGATTTAGAACAGCAGGAAGTTAAGAACCGCACAGTGGGCGATGGGGCGAAAAATGATAGGTGTTACATTAAGAGATAAGAGGATGGCTGAGTGGGCCGGAGAACAGACGGGGGTCACCGACATAATGAACAATGTTAAGAAGAAAAAATGGACGTGGGCAGGCCACGTGATGAGAATGATAGATAACCAATGGACAGTTAGAACGACGGAATGGACACCTAGGGCCAAACAACGAAACCTTCCTCTCTTCCGACCACTTCTTCAACTTACATGAGGCCTCCTTACAGCCAAGTACCGATGGAGGAAGCAAGCGTACTCTGAAAGCTCCCTTCGCCCGTCCTCGCGGGAGGTACAGTTGCAGTTGCGGGAGGTACTCCTGGGTTCGAGATTATCCCATATAAGCTTGACACATACGCGTTTATTCAATAAAAGAAACTTGGGCCATCACAGTATTTCAAAACTGAATTGTGAATATAGAGACGCTTGTACGCTTTCTTCCTGTTCTGTTTATGAAATGTGAACAGCCACCATAGTCGAGCACAGAACACTGTGTGGATGAAACACTGTGTGGCTATGTGGATGAATCACTTGTTTATTTTGGAATGCCGCTGAGTACAATAATTCAGAAGACGAGCAGCAGTTCGATGAGCTTGTTAACTGGCGGAAACATGAAGCTGTGCTGCATAGTCTTGTTTTGTGCCCCCACTGACGGCTCGAAACTGGGACTGTACGTCATCCTGAAGAGTAAAACTCTTCTGGAGCTCAAAAGGACAGAAAGTTGAGCGAGTTGGTAACAGTCCATAGTCAAGAGGCGTGCAAGACACAGACACAAAGAGAGCAGTGAACAACACTGGAGATTCCTTTGCCTGCCGGTGTCGTGGTGCGTGCACACGAGAACGTGTGGAGGAACGGTCATTTGTGGACTGGGCAAAGACGGTATGGGAGAAGAGGTCCGGTGCGATGCTCGCACGCAGGTCCCATGCTCGTTCTGGACACGTTCTGTGGCCACACAACTGAAGTGGTGAAGGACCGTCCTTCATGCAACGGCACCGACTTAGTTTTCATACCTGGTGGAATCACATCAATGTTGCAGCCTTTAGATGTGTCACCGAATAAGCCCTTCAATGCGCATGTCAAGCGCCTTTACGCCAAATGGATGGCCGAAGGCCTCCACAACTTCACACTGACAGGATGTGTCCAAAGGCCTGGTATTGCACTATTCTGCAAGTGGATTGCCAAGGTATGGAGGTCGATTGCAGGTGATATGGTGCAAAAGAAGCTAAAAAAAATGCTGCATCACAGAGAACATGGATGGAACCGAAGATGACCTTGTGTACAACAGGGAGGGCTGCGGCTCAAGTGATAGCGAGAGCAGTGGCAATCAGTGAATTGTGCCTTTGGGCTTGCATACTGTGTGTTCTACTTGTTAAAGGGCCCATGACAGCCATTTTTTGTTGGGGACATTTATGTTCTAATGAGTACAACAGTGCCTTGCAATCATGGGATGGAGTGCCAAATTCTTCAGCATGAAGTCTAATTAGTCACAGCATCGTTAATTTTGTTCAGTTTTAACGAAGCTTCGAAACGCGTGCCAAAAACTGCAAGAAACCAGCGCCGCGGGGCTAGCGCGGCGGCTGTCGGAAGTGAGCGCAGGCACTGATTGCGTGAGCTGAAGATTCGGTGACGTTGCGGAGAGCGCGAGCGCCAGACCAGTTGCTGAATTCGTCTGCTCGCCACACCCGCTTTGCATCATAGCATGTGTACAATGTATGCTTGAGCGACCAACACGGAGAGGAAGCAAAAAACTACGGCTTTTGGCGTGGCCTTTGGATCGGCTGTGACAGCCAATCTCTGAGGCCACGCTCGGAGGCCATAGCGCGGGGCGCCCGTGTCTCTCTGTGACGTCACGATGTCAACTTACAGAAGTGAAACGTCACAGATGGCCCACTAACCGCGTCATACTAGTGGCGATGTCGCGAGGTGCTGCAAGCTCGGATGAGCATTCCCGCTTACTTTGAAACCATATTAAAATTACTTAGAGGAAATGTTCGCCGCTAACACTCGGTCAAGATTGCCTTCGTATGCAGGAAAACCAATTAACGCAAGCATCTTGCGTTTGAAATTTTGGTGTCATGGGACCTTTAAATATAAGCTGTTTCTGTCTACATATGCGCTGTGTTGCCTGAGCAGTAGTTGTGGTGCAGCCTTTCCTGTATCAAATGTGCGGGCAATACGCAAGGATTCTTTTTCTTTTTCGGCGGGCTGAAAGTGGGGTTCCGATTTATATGCAGGGATCAGCTATACGCGCAAAAATAGAGTAAGCTGTGCATCTTCTTTGCCTCAGTGCTCTTCTTCAGTTGGCGTTCGTGTTGTCTGCTCCTCTTCCCCCGTGTTTGGCATGCCTTTTCCTTACGTAATCAGCGAAGATGTTTTGGAATTAGCAAAAAACACAGCTACAGAAGCTGAAAATATGATTCTGAAAAAATGACTTCTTCGGCATCTTTTGCGATTTGATCACACCCCCTGCATATGCTCTCTCCAGTTGTTCCTAAAAGGCAATTTGGTACATTTTATCTGCTACATTTGCTATTGTAAAGCTTCCACATGTTCACCCTTTGGTTTCCAATTAACAGTTGTAAAATTGTACGTACAGGCATGTAGCCAGAATTCTCTTGTTGTGTCTCTGTTTTTGGGAGCTGAATGCAAGGCAAGCGCTGAGGGAGGGAAGCTGTTTGGAGGGAAAGAAAATGGAGGAGGGGCAAAGGTGGACGTTGTGGGAAATGGTGCCATCACCTAATGTTTGTCTTTATGAGAATCATAAATCTGCTGGTAATTATTCGTAATGATAAGAATTTATGATTTCAGGTTAGTTTCATTACTCCGGAAATGATAAAAGTTGTTCCTTAAGGAGTTTATTAGAGTGCACACGTACTGAGACACTCACGAGATGTAAATGTAAGTACTGATAAAATGTTTGTCAGAAGGTCTGTTTATTCCCCCTGCACCCCCATCTCAAAACGGTAGACAGGTCCTGTTGTGCCCCTCCCTGTTTTCTGTGCGCCTCTTGTGTATCTGTGTGTGCATAGCAGATAATACCCCCACAGTCAAAGTGGGCCACACGGCTGTGCATTCCACATGCAGCTGTCTAGAGTTGTATTGACGCATAGTCTAACGTTAAAAAATAATTTCCGCACTGATGACAACACAATAAAGTTCTTGACTGACTGACTTATGACAACGTTTTGGCATCTTGGGTGTTATGGGCACTTTTAATGACAAAGTCAAAAATTCTGCATGTATTGTGCAACTATAATGTGCTCTTTTTTTTTCTCTCTTTTTGCCTTTGTAACAGTCACTTCCGTGCCTAGCGACGCAGCAGCCTAGGTGCTTCTCTGTCAGCAGCCATCCCTGAACAGTGGTGTTGCAGATGGTGGAACCAGGCCCGCTATGCAGTTTCAGCGGCAGGCAGCGCACTACACTGTGTGTGTTCTATGCAGCTGCTGTGTAACTGCATTGCGGAACGAACTAACCTCTGTGCCCCTCTATTTCTCTGCTGTGTAGAATTGTCTTTCCTGATGAATGAGGTGCCTTAGCTAATGGTCTGTTTGTACATGCCTGTGCGGTTGTTCATCCAATTGCTAACTGTGATGCTGAAATTTTGAGGCTGTTGAAGGTAGAGACGCTGAGTGATGGAAGGTCAAAGAAGTGACCAACTTGTTCTGTTGATGTGATAGAAGTCTTTGAGAAGCCTTCCAGAGTACACGCACGATGCTGATGATGAAACCCTCGATGTTTGCAGGCTGAAATGGATGTCCTGAAACGCACTCATGATGAGCTAACGCAGGGGAAGGCCAAACTGGACGACATGATCAACCGGATGGACAGGGAACAGGTGGGCATCTTCACGTGCGCATGCTGTCAGAGATGGTAGTCTACATGTTGCCAGCTCAGACGCACCATGGCGGCAAACTACTTGTGCATTGCTTACCGTGTCCAGAAAATGTGGTTACCATGGAAAGCAATTAATTCTTACCATGCACTCAGCTGTTCGTTCAAACTTCCTTCTGGGCTTTGGCAAATACCAATTTGTTCACTTGAGGTGCAGTCACTAGGAATTGGTGTCACTCTCAGCGCTTACTCGTGCAGTGAAAGCTAATTTTTTTTCCTGAAAAACAAGAAAATTTGGGGGGCATATTTAATATGCAGGGCATATTTTATGAAAATGTATTTGGCATAAGGTAGTAAAAGAAAATGCATTAGATGGCTCACATATACTGCACACACTCCTCTTAACAAAGTTGAAGGAAGGCCTGGAATTAAATTTTTTTCACCTTAAAGGCCCGGAGGCGTTACATAAGGGCGGCATGTACAGGTTTCGAAGCAGTACAATAAATGTACCGTATTTACTTGATTCTAAGCACCCCCTTTTTTTCACGATCGCGATTCTAAAAGTTAGGGGGGTGCTTAGATTCGAGAAATCGGAAAAATGACCGCATGGCCCAACGTTTTTTCGCGGCAATATTACAACGAGACGGGTGTGAGAAATCACATTTTATTTCGAAAATAGTAAAAATAAAAATAAGTGCAGGCAGTGAACCCACCACTTGTGTCTGCGGTCAGTCACTCTCACTGCCGCTGGAGTCCGTTGCACCACCCAGCCGTGGCTAGCACGGAACACCACGCGGGGAATATCCATTCTCTTCGCGATCTCCATCGCTTTCGTCTGGATCGCATCGGCAGTCACATTGAAGCCCGTTTCTTTCGCTGCGAACAAGAGCGCAGACCTCGTCTTCAAGTAGCGGATGTCGGCACTTGCGCAAGTCCCGTGAACTTTTTATGTGTCGCGGCGCCTTTAAAAATCTGGTCCCGCTGCTTCCTCCACCTGATGATGCAGGCTCTATCCACGCGGAATTCTGCTGCAGCACTGTGGTTGCCATTGTCTTCGGCAAACACAATTGCAGCTTGCTTGAACTTCAAGTTGTAGGAAGCCTCGCACTCATACTGACCGCCGTTGGGATTATCCAACAAACAACTGACAAAGCAACGTACGCCCGCCCGCGACTCGGCGCCCGCGATGCCAGCGCAACCTGTCCGGAATCGCCGAGCGCCGCCGACTTCTGTGCTGCCATCTCTTGTCTGAACGTAGCAAACAAGACATGGCTTCCGAGATTGGCGGCGAGAAAGCGCGCATGGCGGCATTATTGACTGCGCTATGCTCGCAGAAAAAGAAAAAAAAAAAGAGGGGCGCTTAGATTCGCAAGCAAACTTTTTCCCAATATTTTCTGTCGAAAACAGGGGGGGGGGGGGTGCTTAGAATCGGGGGGTGCTTACAATCGCGAAAATACGGTAATTCATAACAAATCAAACAAAAGAAAACAAAACAAAGAAAACAAAAGAAAGAAAAACAAATGTAGGATCTGGTAGTACAAGGACACTGAACAACATGCTATGGTAGGCGCATATTGTTAGAGCAAATGGCGAGTTAGTTCTTCGTGAGCGTTTATCGATTTGTGCAGAAAGCAGTGGCGTTAGGAGCCGTGTTCCACAGGGTTATCGTGTGTGCAAAAAAAGAAGAGGTATTCATCGCCGCTGTACAACGAGTTATGTGTGCAATAGGACGTGTGAGCCAATCTGAAGATCATCTTACAGGTGGAATAAGAAGTGTATGCTTTGTATGCGACTCATAAAAGAAGCCATGAAGCAGGCAAAGACAAGCAGTAGTATGACATGATTCGAGAGTTGGAAGTGACAGAGTATGTTTCAAAGCAGGTATACTAATGTACGTTTAGTATTCGGATGGTATAAAAAGTGCCACGCGGTTCTGTACTGCCTCTATTTCACCTGCAAAGTATGATTGCGATGTGTGCTATGCGATGTCAGTGCATGTTAAAGGACCCCAGGTGGTCGAAATTTCCAGAGACCTCCACTACGGCGTCTCTCATTATCGTAGCTGGTTTTGGGACGTTAAACCCCACAAATCAATCAATGATTGCGATGGGTGCCCGATGGATGACGCGCACTCGAGCTTTGCTTGTACATATGTTAGGTATGCGAACGTCTTGATATCAGCGGATGCGGATATAAGATTGAAGTGTAGGTAGCCAAGTGTCCTAAGGGCCTCAGAACGGATTGTGTGAATGAGTGATACCCATGATAGTGAAAGCGTTAAGTGCACTCCCAAATACTTATAAGTTTAGGCTGAACTGATGGGGAACGAATTTATGTGGTATGTATGATTTACCGTAGCACGTAAAACGCATGCAAAACACGGACACAAGGGAAGAGGAGTGGACAACACAAGTGCCAGTCTATCAACTGAAGCAGAGCACTGAGGTGATAAAGAAAGAAGACACACAACTTTACTGCGCATGCTCAGGAACGGTAGTGCCACCTGTGAAATGGGCACATGTGCTGGTCCACGCAACAGACAACTATTAAGACTGTCAAGGAGTGTTCAGATTGACTACACTGCCCGAATAGTAGTGTTCGCTAGCGAGAGGTGGCACAGTTCAAGCTATGCTGCAACAAGGTCCAGAGACAGTCTCGTCGTCTTCGTGAATCTTGGAAACTGGGTTGCCCATTGCCCACTACTCATTCATTAATAGTACAGTTCATCTCCCCCGGGGAAAAATAAGCCGCCCCGGCGACCTATGGGTAGGATAGCACAGGCGGATCATAATACCGCTTCAGACTATCTACGTGTACAATTTCGCGGCCTTGACGGCGCTTATCCGATGGTGGCTCAAGGGGCTTCACGGAAACGTTAGCACGAGACGTCTGTTTGATTACACGGTAAAGACCGTGGTACTTAGATGCTAGCTTGGGGGACAATCCAGGGGTAGGGGCTGACACCCAAAGCCACACTAACGAACCAGGAGCGTAGGACACAGGGGCGGTGGAGATGTCTCGATGGTGCTTCTGGCGCTGCTGGTCTTCGGAGGTGAACATACGGGCAAGCTTGCGGCACTCTTCGGCGTGTGAAGCAGCTTCCGAGATGGTAGTAGATTCTGTAGTGTCGGGACTGTATGGATGGATGGTGTCCAGTGTGCAGGTAGGCTCGCGTCCGTATAGAAGAAAGAAGGGAGAAAATCCCGTGGTGGTCCGCGTGGCCGTATTGTAAGCATACGTTGCAAAGGGCAGAACATGGTCCCCACAGCTTTGGTCAGAGGAGACGTACATGGCCAACATGTCACCGAGGGTGCGATTGAAGCACTCAGTCATCCCATTAGTCTGCGGATGATACGCGGTAGTGGTGCTGTGAATTACGCGGCATTTTTCTAGGAGCGCTTCAATTACGTCGGATAGAAAGACGCGGCCTCTGTCACTAAGTAATTCCTTCGGGGATCCATGGCGAAGTATGATGTGGTGGAGGAGAAACCAGGCAACATCGTGGGCAGAGGCGCTGGGCAGCGCTGAAGTTTCTGCATAGCGTGTAAGATGGTCGATGGCCACGATTACCCAGCGGTTGCCTGATGAAGTGGTTGGCAGTGGTCCATAAAGATCGATGCCAATGTGGTCGAAAGGATGTCCCGGGCAAGGCAAAGGTTGCAGTGGAGCGGCTGAACGACGAGGCGGGTCTGTGCGCCGTTGACAAGCGAGGCAAGAGCGTACATAATGGCGCACGAAACGGTACATGCCGCGCCAGTAATATCGAAGGCGCAGGCGTGTGTACGTTTTAACTACACCCGCATGTGCACACTGTGGGTCATCATGAAACGCCGCACAGATATCGGAACGTAGATGTCGAGGAATGACAAGCAACCACTTGTGACCAGCCGTGAGGTAGTTACGGCGGTAGAGGAGGCCATCGCGGACGGCGAAGTGGTGCGCATGGCGACGGAAGGCACGAGGGGTGAGGGAGGACGACGGTTGGGAGAGGAAATTGAGCATTGAAACAATCCATGGGCCTTCTTCTGCTCCACGAGCATGTTAGTAGCACTGAGATAATGATGTCGTCGGGGTATCAGTCGCGTCTCTAATTGGGGAGCGTCGGAGTGTTTTCTGCCAGAACGGTACATCACGCGAATGTTGTACTCCTGTAGGCGAAGCGCCCATCAAGCGAGACGGCCGGTAGGTTCTTTTAAAGAAGACAGCCAGCACAGGGAATGGTGGTCGGTTATAACGTCGAATGGACGTCCGTATAGGTAGGCACGGAATTTAGTTATAGCCCAGATTATAGCCAAGCATTCTTTTTCAGTAACGGTGTAGTTGGTCTCAGCTTTCGTTAATGTGCAACTCGGAAAAGCGACGACGTACTCATCGAAGCCAGCCTTTCGTTGAGCAAGAACAGCGCCGAAACCCACGCCTCTGGCATCCATGTGTATCTATGTCGGTGTGCTTGGGTCGAAATGGCGCAGGATTGGCGGCGAGGTGAGTAGGCGATGCAAGGTTGTGAATGCGGCATCACAGTCTGGTGACCAAGTTGAAAGGTTGCTGTCAGCGCGGAGATGCTTCGTCAAAGGTGCTATTTCGGTGGTGAAGTTCCGGATGAAACGTCGAAAATAAGAACATAACCTGATGAAGCTACGAAGTTCCTTCGGAGTCCTTGGTCGTGGGAACTCTGCAGCAGCACGGAGCTTTGCTGGATCAGGAAGTACGCCATCTTTTGAAACAACACGGCCTAGGATGACAAGCTGCCGTGCGGCGAAGCGGCACTTCTTCAAATTGAGCTGCAGGCCGGCAGCAGCGATGCATGTGAGGACGCGTTCAAGGCGAAGTATGTGGGAAGGAAAATCAGGCGAAAATATGACAATGTTGTCGAGATAACAAAGACAGATCTGCCACTTTAGGCCACGCAAGATATTGTCCATCATTCTTTCAAATGTGGCGGGCGCGTTGTACAGGCCAAAAGGCATCACGGTAAACTGATATAAACCATCAGGTGTAACGAAGGCTGTTTTCGGGCGGTCTTTCTCGGCAACTGGAACTTGCCAATAACCGGACCGCAAATCTAAAGAAGAAAAGAATTCGGCACCTTGGAGGCAGTCTGACGCATCTTCAATTCGTGGAAGAGGATAGACATCTTTGCGTGTTACCTTATTAAGTCGCCGATAGTCCACACAGAAACGCATTGTCCCATCTTTCTTTTTGACCAGCACTACAGGGGAAGCCCATGACCGTGTGAAGGTTGTATGACGCCACGTTTTAGCATGTCTTGGACGTGCTCGTCGAATACGCAGCGCTCTGACGCAGAGACACGGTACGGCCTTTGACGTAGCGGTGCGTGGTCGCCTGTGTCGATGTGATGGACAACTGTTGTAGAACGGCCTAAGGGTGCTTGCTAGAAGTCAAATGAGGAGCGAAAGTGGTTGAGAAGGTCGACAGTCTGAGTGCGTTGGCTCGGAGTGAGGTTGCAATCAATGGAGCGCGAGAATATTTCTTCACATAACGGTGTTGTCGAAGAAGGGGAAATTTCAATGGCGTCAAGTTGTGGAGGAGCCGGCTCGTCAGGCACATAGTAGACAGAGCGTTGGTCAAGTTCTTCCCCATAGTGGAGACACTTGTCGTGATGCAAGCTTGCAAAAGAAGAAAAGAGGTTCAAAACATAAAGCGCACTGGAACCATGTTTAACGTTTAGAAAAGAAAACGGAACTAAGATGGGATGACGACGAGTAGCAAGATGAGAGGGCGTGAAAAGAACCGTGGTGTCGGCAAACGCAATGCAGGAAACGGGAACAAGGGCGGAAGAGAACAGAGGAATCTCAGTGTCGGCGGCGACGCATACTCGAGGAGAAGCCTGCGAGGAATCTTCAAAAAGATTGCTGCCGAATGGAGATAGTGCAAGTTCTGCACGTGCGTAATCAATAACTGCATGATGCGAGGACAGGAAGTCCCATCCTAATATCATGGCATGAGAACAGCGGGATAGGATAACGAACTCAATGTGGTATAGAGCAGCCGCTATGACCACATGGACGGTGCACTTTCCCAAGAGTTGAACCGACTCTGCACTTGCTGTACGTAGCGAAACTGCAAGAAAGGGCATCGCGACTTTTCGTAGTTTAAGGCGAAGCTGGTTGGAAATAACTGATACTGCAGCTCCCGTGCCGACAAGCGCGTTAACGGCAATATGTTCAGCATAAACAT
Source organism: Hyalomma asiaticum (assembly GCA_013339685.2). Lineage (NCBI taxonomy): Eukaryota > Metazoa > Arthropoda > Arachnida > Ixodida > Ixodidae > Hyalomma > Hyalomma asiaticum. The sequence continues at coordinate 8,530,174 of CM023488.1, forward strand.
CAATAACGTTCGCAGGGAATAAACGAGGGCTTAAGTAGTTCGCTGAGGTCGCACTTCTTGCCTCCGGAACTGCGACCTTTAGTTTTCCTCTTGAACGGCTTCAGGGTGACGGATAAGTGGGGATAGAGAACGTCGACGGGGAGATGGGGACCGGCGGAGCATCAAAGTGCGGAGTGGCAGCACGAGGACGGTGGGGGCAGCCTACGCCGCTGTTCTGTGCCCTCGCAGAGTCTGAAGGATACCAAGGGCGCCAGCGGCAGAACCGTGCTACGTGACCAGCGATGCCGCATGAGAAACATATCGGCTTGTTGTCTTGGGTGTGCCATGGGTTGAAAGCACGGACTGCAGGTGGAGCCAGGTGCAGGGGCTGCGGTGGTGGATAGTAGGCGCCCGCAGGGGTGTAGTTTACAGCCGCAGGCGGTGTTGATGAAAAGGCGCTGGTAGGTGCGTATTGCGCAAGTGCAGAGAAAGGTCTCTGCCTGGCAGCAGCGGCAGCGTAAGTAAGCGGAGCTGTTACAGGGGGTGGCTGTTGAACAAGCGGAACGACGTCGGCGACTTAGTCGTGTATGACCTGACGGAATTCGGGCGACAAGGTCGACTCACACGCTTGTGCAGTTGGCAAAAGAGAAAGTTGACGCGCAACTTCCTCTCGAATGAACTGCTTGATTTGGTCGAATGGTGGTGGATTGCTTGTAGCAGCAATGTTGCTGTCCGTCAGAGCAGAAATCGCGCCATCCGTAGAGAGAGTGCGCCGTGTTGAAAGCCGCTGTTTGCGCAGCTCTTCGTAGCTCTGGCAAAGTGCAATTATATTTGTGACCGTCCGAGGGTTCCTTGCCAATAGCATTTGGAAGGCATCATTCTCTATGCCTTTCATGACATTCTTCACCTTTTCATCTTCAGTCATGGATGGATTAATGTGCCGGCATAGGTCCACTACATCCTCAATGTAGCTGGTGAAATTTTCTCCCTTTTGTTGAGCGTGACTGCGCAGCTGTTGTTCGGCCTTAAGCTTGCGCACGGCAGGACGGCCGAAGACTTCTTGGAACCTCGTTCTAAATTGTGCCCAGGTGGAACAGTCAGATTCGTGGTTCCGAAACCAAAGACTGGCTACACCGGAGAGGTAAAACAGGACGTAACTGAGCTTGTCGACGTCATTCCACTTGTTGTGCACGCTCACTCTATCGTACGTAGACAGCCAATCGTCCACGTCCTGATCATCAGTCCCACTAAAAAGTCACAGTTTCGCCGCAAAGGCGAAGCAATGAATGCGATAGCAACAAACTGTAATGCTTTACGAAGTGAGGCTCGCAGCTTCAGGAGCAATATTAATTGTGGCAAACATGCACTTGCTAAGTGAGCGCCTCCCGTGGGCAGTGCGTGCTGGTACGAAGGTCTTTATACGTTGTGTGTCACAAAGCTACACATACAAAGCTAGGGGAGGCCGCCAAATGAACAAACTGAAGATGAGCGCGAACTGTGAAGTGAAGCACGCATGAAACGAACGCACAGATATACACCGAACGAGCGCGCATAAGCTGTCACAATGGATACTCTCAGTTTGAACAGCGCTGCTATTGCGAAGGCGGCCGAAGCAGCGAAGGAAACTAGCGTGTTTCAAGTGTCGAGCTGTGACACTTGATAGTTTGCGCTCACCTTCTGTTTGTTCGTTTAGCGGCATCCCTTCAGCTCGAGTGACTTTCGTATGCTCCCGTAACATCAGCGCGGACATCACGGTCAAAGCTCGAAACATCCCTCTTCCTCTCACCACGAGACAACCGCACGAGCAGACAGCGGAAGGGCATCTCCTTGTGCAAATATTTAGAAGCGAGCGAGCTGTCCGGTGACTTTTAAATGCGCCCGCTGCGCTCCTCGCGCCATCTCGCTGGTAATGAAGAAACGCTTATAAGCGCCTGCTGTCTCTGAGGCCTGCCAGCGGTAAAGGGTGTGTATATAAGGCTCACCGTTAGCTCCCTGAAGGATCTGCTATTTGTGGCGTAGTGGTTAGCGCCGTGCACTGCGGAGCGAGAGGTTCCTGGTTCGATTTGGCGCTTCGGAAGCATTTATCTGAATTATTTTTCTTTGGGATTTTTATATATATATACATACTAATACATATACGGTTCATGATGGCGGCGACGGGGACGGCAAAAAGCAGCCGAGACTGTCCATATAATTGCTATCGCAATAAAATGGGAGGGTCTCGCTGGCGTGGCGTACCTGAACAAACGACTGCAGGCGATGGGGCTGCCTGGGGAGGGTTGGACGGCCCAGCGTCTTCAGGCATGGCAGTCTTTGAAGGGATTGTCTGGCTGCGTAGTTCCAGGTTTCGGGTCTAGGAAAATACCCAGCACTTTCCACCAATTGTCGAGGAGTGTTCAGATTGACTACACTCCTCGAATAGTAGTGTTCGCTAGCGAGAGGTGGCACAGTTCAAGCTATGCCGCAACAAGGTCCAGGGACAGTCTCGTTGTCGTCTTCGTGAATCTTGGAAACTGGGTTGCCCATTGCCCACTACTCATTCATTAATAGTACAAGACATTCTATCTCTTCTCTGTTTAAGCTAATTGCATGCTGACTCGTGCACATGACACTGTTATAGATGTGCCAAGCTTCAACCATTAAACGCACTTCTTCTTTCTTTATGCTTGCACAGGATCCACATTTTGCATGATCCGAGTGCACATGGGCTGCAACCGGCGCAAACGACCTGTACAGTGTCGTAGCAGACGACGCAGACGGCGTGCATTGCGAAACAGTGTACCCATTACTGAAAGTAATGACACTCGGCACCAGCTATGCTGCTATGCTATCCTCACACACATTTTTGGTAGCATGAAGTTCTCTCACATCATCGCACAATGCAGCCAGAATAACGCTGCCTCTCTTTCTCAGCATTAGCAGTGAGGAACGTGCGCCAAGCACATGAGAGCATGTATTTCAGTAAAACCATTACTCCACGATCCCGTAGTGAAACAGTTGGTGTAATGACGACAGGGATACGCAAAAGCAGAGGTCCAGCAATATGCATGATCACTCGGAACGTCCCAGTAAAGAAAACTCAGCCAGCTCGGCAGACGGTGCCAGCATGTCGCCTCTTGTATTTCTTTGGCAGCATGAATGTAGCAGCACCTTTCAGCAGTGGAGGACAGATACTTCATATAATTCTGGGAGTTGACGTATGGTTCAACTCATTAAACATATGATCGCGTACATACATGTCATCCCTGAACTATTCATCGTTCGTTGTTGCAAGATAACACCGTGATTCACTTCCTGCGATGAATTCCTCCAGCTGCTTCTCGTTTGGCGTTTTCATTGATCCTGTCTCTTTGTACATCCGTTCGTGACGGCGAACAGAAATGCAGGTGCTCTGTGACTTTAACAAAGGGTACTGTGAGAAACAAGGATTGAGCTCTGGCAAGCTCTGTACGCTTATTTGGAGAGAAACTTTCCCGAGTTGCAAAAGAGACGGCACGTCCGTTCACTTTCAGTGCACCAAGACGACTGGTTCATTTTCGAAGGAAGGAACGGAAAGGGGGCAAGCAAAAAACAACAAAATAACAAATAACACAAATACAAAGTGTCAGCAAAAGGTATCCCCCCATCTTTTAGCAGCTTAGCAGACCTCGTGACCTTGACCACAGCCCTGCAAACTTGCTTTTGAGGGGCTTTAGCTGTTACTGTGCCTGTGGTACCACAGACACATGGGTCCTGTGTTAATCCCTGGTGCTTTTATGCCGCATCCCCACACTCCGCGTGGGCCAACTTCCATGCATTGAAGAGAACAGCACATCCGTGAGCTTACAGTGCACCAAGAAGAATGGTTTATTTTTGCAAAGAGAGACAGAAAAAGGGGAGGCAAGTAACAAAAAACAGCAAAAATATAAAGAGTCAACAGAACTTTGTGTCTTTTACAGCACATGCAAGCACAAGCCTAGCCAGAATATTGAGAGTGGAAGCAGTATTGTTTATGGTGTTGTGGGAGGCAGGCCCTTGGGTTCTCTCGGATGCAGGTGCGTATGCTTTCAGGCGATGTACCTGCACTTTAGGCATGTCATCTCGAACAAACCGGATTCCACCTCTCAACTGAATGTTCATGTGGAAAGCGAGTGGCGTTCGCTTTGCCTTTCGCGTTCGGGTGGCATTTTTTCCCGTTTCTAGACGCCAAAGGCTTTCTCAGGGGTGGCTCTTTTCGCTGTTGGAGTTCACAAAGCCGGCGAGGCCTCCCAGGAGCGGGTACAGTGTTTCAGATAAGTATGACACTCGCTATGTGTGTCGCTGCCCAACCGTGTTGTACCATAGAGAAACACTGTGGTAGCAGACGACAGATTCGGCACGACGCCGTACATCTTGTTTTCCCTCCCGTGTCCACGAGAGGGCACCACACAGACATGCAAAAGGCGGATTGCACTTTCGTCTGAATGGGACGTGCAGTTACAGTCCCGGCAGTGCAATGCTAGACTAGACAGCGTTCCACCAGATAACGACCTCCCATGTTCATCTAACCTCTGATTATCACAATGTGCTGTTTGCCCCGTGTACAATCATTTGTAGCTAAAAGGAATCTTATAACTATACGCATGTGACTGTCGATAAAAATATTGTTGATAGTGCACTGTACAGGACAAACATCGGTTAATGTATGGTTGTTGATAGTGAATAGAAATTGAATGTTGGTAAATAGTTATGAAGATGGTGGAGTTTAAGTTTGGCACAAGAAGAACGAATTGTTAATTTTGAAATACATCTGCCATTTGTTAAGTATACTGACACTGAGCAAACCACAGTGATAATTTTGATGTGGCCTTTGGAATGCGAGATGCAAAACGACTCAACAAGCAAGAAAAATGGTGACCTGCAGCACTAAACAGCATGCTGATCTTAACGGAGGTGAATTCATGGATGGATGTATCATTTGACAGCATGAACCTAATGATCGGTGCTGCTCAGACCCGTAGGCTACCAACTTGTGTGTCCAACTCCAAGGAGTCATTTGACGGCTTGAAGAGCAGTCACCTTGAATAAGAAGAGTAAATGAACTGATTCCGCAGATATTAATAAAAGAACCACTCTGTGTTCTTTTTTATCTTTGGCAGTTCCACTGCTGTTTTGAATTTTCATTTGCGACCAAGCAAGGCCCCCCCCCCCCCATTAATTTGTGGAGTTATCTCTAGCCCTGTACTGTGCATGTCAAGGTATCAAAAAAATCATTGAAATGCATTAAGGAGGGTAATAAAATGCTTGGGCATTATCTGTTTCATATATTGGAAAAGCAACGGACAGCGTTTATCGCAACAAGTTTCTATGATGGCTGCTTGTCTGAGAAGGTTTGGCTGGTGCTGCAAATGAGTCAGCAGAGATGAAATCATGGACTGTGATGGCACGGTTGGTGGCGCATGCTGTCTTGCCCACTCGAGATGTGCCCAGCAATGCAGGCATTTTGGTATAGTTTAGCTGTACATTGTTGCCTGACTTGGGCAGACAGCACAGTAGATGTGTCGTGACATTCTGTGTAGCGTTGTTGGGCAGCCACACACGCCCGATGCTGCACTTGAGAGCAGGCGCTGAAAGTTCTTGCCTCCTACCATTTGGGCTACGGGGGCCTATTTTTAGTATGACCAGTGATGTGCCATATTTAAGCAATTGTAAATGAACTCGAATGTAAGTAGGCCCCCCTTCCTCTCAAAAAAGAGAAAAAGGTGGCCATACACACAAGGAAAATTTATTCATGTGGTCGCTAAAGACTACTAATCGTTGTTGTAGTCGTCCCCACTGATTCTGCTGTCGTTAGCTGCTGCAGCCCCACAGCATGTCATTATCAAGCGTGAGTCCATACTTGATAATGTATCTTCTTGGAGGGTTTCGACACTTTGTTGAGAGCAGTAGTCACTAAGTTGTCACAGTATGAAATGCTTGTGTCAGTGGCCTTGAGATGTGTCCGGTTTTGAAATGTGTCCTGTAGAGAGTGTATGTGGAGTCGAATAAGGCAATGTACTTGCGGATGAGCTTGCGACTTCACTATGGACCAAGGATGGTAATCCTTCTTCAGCTGCAGACTTGAAACTCATCCGCGGAACAATCGGGGCATATTTGCAGCGCTCTTGCGACCAGGAAACCTCAAGTGAACTTCACTTACCTGAACCGCATTTAGAGCACTGGTCATCGTCATCAAAGTCACATGGACATAAAGTTGCCATTTATCGCTTGCTCATGGCCACGCATTTGCCACTCACAACCATTTATTGAAAGGGGATGATCCTCCAATCTGTCAGAAATGTGGCAAGAGTTCTCGTGCAGCATCGGCAAGCACAGCCTGAAAGAAAAAAGTATTTTCCGATTGGTTACAGAGAAAACATCCCCTTTCATTCTTCATTGTTTTTAGGGAATGAACCATTTCTTAACACAGGTAGAGTTAGATTTTACTAACACAGTCCAACTACGGGTCATCCGCCCTAACAATTCATAGCACTGGCTCTTTTGAGCGGCCATTGTTGTGATGGTGTCATACATAAGTACATGCCTCCAGGCCCTTGATCACAAGGGTCCTGATGCGGTATAGTAGTGCCTGGCACTGATCTCGTGCCATGGTCAACGCCCCTATGGTACATTCTGTATCCATCCCACTTTTGTGCCACCGTCATTATTTTACTAATCATATTTGTTTTAAGCACAGAGGATTTTAGGCCCATATACAGCCACCTTCACTACCCATTCTCATTCAACTCGCCATTGAATTTTCTCTCTAGAATATTTGTGCTGGCGCGCTTTGGCCACAGTCGGCCCTTGCACCATAAAACATCATCATCATCATCCTGCTTAGGTCCACTGCAGGACGAAGGCCCCTCTCAACGATTTCCAATCTACCCTATCCTGGGCGAGTTGGTTCCACTTTACACTCGCAAATTTTTAATTTCATCGCTCCATCTAACCTTTTGCCTGCCTCTGTTGCGTTTTCTCCCTCTTGGTATCCATTCCGTCACCCTTACCGTCCATCTGTTGTCTTTCCTCCTCATGACATGTCCTGCCCAGGTCCACTTTTTTAATTGATGTAATAATATCAGCTTCTATAAAACGTCACATGTTATAACAAAAGGGAATGAATCAAGGCTCGTTTATTTGTTACACAAAATCTCACAAAGCTGACAGAGCCCAAGGAAGGCATAGGGGAAATTATGTGTAGTTTTTAGCTATATTGTAGTAATTATGACAGAATCAAGGGCTCGTTTATTTGTTACACAAAATCTCATGAAGCTGACAGAGCCCAAGGAAGGCATAGGAGAAATTGTGTAGTTTTTAGCTATACAGTCGACTCTCGCTACAACGAACACCGCTTCAACGAAATTTCCGGTACAACGAAAAATTCTCGGATCCCCGTCAGCAGTCCATAGGAGTCAATGCATAAATATGCTCGCCACAATGAACACATTCTTTTGTCCCGTTTCGCTTCAACGAAATTTGATGATGCAATTCCAGTCTCGAAAATTCCATGCTATGCAGTAAGCACAACCCGAAAGATTTTGGTGCATTTCAGAAGATAAAAATGCGTCTACAAAGTCGAAATCGCGTGTTGGCACCACCAGAAACGGCCGCTGTTGATTGCGTGATTGATTACCGATGTCTGCTGTTTGCCGTCTACCGATGTCCGTCGAGATAGCGCGCGCAACCGCCCCTCTCCCACCGGCGCCCCTTTTGGTCCTTCGCCCGATGAAAGAAGGGCTTGGCATTTCCTCTCTGCTTGAGAAGCAGGCGATGGCAGCCATCAAACGCGCGGTGCGATGTTATCGCATTGTTCAGTTCGTTCGGCCGTGTCGTTTCATCTCTGCCTCGGCCGTGTTTGTCCCCAGTGTTAGCGCGCTTTTACTCACGCGTAGAACATACGATGCGCAGGCGGTGTTATCGAGTTGCGCTTCGTACAGAAAAACGGCGATTGCAAAAACCCGCTAACAGTGTCCATATCATTGCAATAACTCCTCCACCTGGGTCGACAACTTTATTTTTTTATGGCCCAAGCACCCCCCCCCCCGCCCCCTCCGTTAAGTACCGTATTTACTCGAATCTAACGCGCACCTTTTTTCCGATAAAACGTGTCCAAAAGTCGTACGCGTGTTAGAATCGAGTGCGAATGAATGACAACGTTACCATATCGCCGTTGGCATCAAAATGGCCGCCTCCTACTTGCTTCGGGCACTGTCGAACGGTCACCGGCGAAAAACGAACTAGCGACGTGGCGGTCTTTGGCGGGCATAGTTTCTTTAGTTCCTAGTGTCGCCGCACATGATGCATAGACCGACGATACCGCGCCGGCTTCGCCGTCTTGCGGCCAATCAAAGTCGCTACGTCGCCGATGCAATCTCTGAGACGCCCAGCCGCAGCAGGTGGCTGTAACAGGGGAAAAGATGCTCTCATAACCGCACGGAAAACGGCTCATCATCGCATTTCTCCCTCATATCTGCGCTGAGCCTGAGCTTCTCAGTCGTGCACGCTGCATGACGTCCGAGATTGGCACGGGCACGCCAAGTGCCATGGAGATGACGACGCGGATCAAGTGAAGCGGGAAAGCCACAGCACGGCCGTTCGAGGAACTGCAGGGGTCTAAAGTCGATGATCTGTTTATTATGCGAGTGCATTCATTATGCGAGTACATTTGTTTTTATGAATGTGAGAAGGTTGATTACTCAGGTTTTTTTTTTTTTTCGAAGGTGCGCATTACAATCGCTGTTTCACTTCTTTTTTTTTTTTTTGGTCCCGGGAAACGGGTGCACGTTACTATCGAGGGCGCAGTAGAATCGAGTAAATACGTAAATCTCCCGGATTCTGTTTCTCCAAACTTGGCAGGTATGGTTTCAGTACTAGCGGTTTCTTAACCCTTCTGACTACCGCCGTGACGCCGCGTGCCGCGCGCAAGATTGAGGCATAAAAGTTTCATTGTTCTACCAGCTCAGGTCAGTTACATTTTTTTCAATTTCACTACAACGAAATTTTCGCTTCGACGAAATTTTTCCCGCGCACCGTCAATTTCGTTGTAGCGAGAGTCGACTGTATTGTAGTAATTGTGACATAAACAGAAAGGAATAGGTGCGTTCAGCTTCGTAGTGTCTTTCCCAGGAGTTAGAGCTTGGCCTAAGTTTAGCAGAACGAAACAGATGCTTCTTTTTGCTTTCCAGTTTCTTTAGTGTATTCGTGAACCATGGTCTGTTGCGATTTGAGCGGAGTACGGTTGTCAGTACATACTGTGCAACAATGTTGGTGAACTTATTTTGGAAAAGCCTCCAGTTTTCGTTAAGGTGCGGTTTTCGAAACCACCTACAAATGTTTCGTAAAGTGCCTCTAACTCGTTATTTATCACGGCAAAATTTCCTTTGTCGTACAGAACAAAGGAAATTATGCACATTTTCTGATCTTATGACATTTTTCTGATCAGATAAATGTTTTACAGGCAAAAAGGTGAAGACCACATGAATTACCTTGTGGGCACTTATTTCTCGTAAATAGCTAATAGGAGACACACTGTCAGGATGAGTGGTTAGTATGAGGTCTAGGATGTTGGCTGTATCATGAGTCACACGTGTTGGTTCTTTTGCCATCTGCGATTGGGTAATTATTTAGACAAATGTCTAGGAGGTCATTCACTCCCGTGTTACCAGTGACTGCACTAGAATAATTATGCCAGTCAACCTGCGGGTAATTGAACTCATCGAAAAGCAATATATACGCGTTCGGGAATTTTTCTACTAAATACGTCAAATTATTATTGAGCTCATGGGTGAAGTCAGCTTTACTATTGGGGGGACGATAGGAGACACCGATTAGGAAGCAGCTGGGCATTAGTTCGACATATAAGCCATACATTTTCTAATTTATTACCCACCTGGATAGTGGAACACATTAGCTCTTTTTTTTACAGCAATAACGCCGCCACCCAGAAGTTATGCGTGAACTGCCGAAAACATCGAAGTTCGGCAGTTCACGCCAACGTTACCAGAATAAACTCAGTTTTGGAGCTCCGTATCTCCGCCAGCGGAGGAGGGTGGTCCGAACGGCGGTCGCGTGAACTTGCGGCGCTGCAGTCGTGTCTTCCGCTACTCTCGGCGCGTCGTCTACTACAACGGAGCACAGCGGCGGTCCACCGCACATTTCGCACGGCGGCTTTCTAGTGCTATTGCGAAAGTTAAACATTTATCGTCCGTCCAGTCGACGTTCCCGCATCCCATTTGTGCACTATTTAAGTGGATATGCATAAGGTCGTCTGTATGCATCGACCCGCATGCATTGCTCATTGGATTGCACGGGTGTTGAATTTTTATGCCTGGTCTCTGAAATGGCACCACTAACGCCAAACTGCTACCACCTGAACTTGTTATTCTCGGCACCGTCTCTCACCGCGGCAATAACGGCCGCACCGTACCTGTGCAGCTGCATAACGGCTTCGAGCACAAGCTCGACCAACTCACGGCCAGTTGCTGCGCCCTTTGTGACAGAACTTGCTGTAGACTGTACCCATCCTTCAAACATGGGCACGAACATCACCACCAACGCATGGTCGGCTAACTGGCAGCTGCGCCTTCCTTCACGATCCCACCATAATCAACAAAGCCGTCTATTTTGTAGGTAGTCTTGTTGAACTCGTAAGAATGCCTAAGCTTCATTTTATCGACAGCGTCCCCAAGCTGCTTGCTCATTTGACGTTGTATGTATTCCAGACAGACGGCTTCAAATCCATATTTACATCAAATTCCCTCCAGTATTTGTGCCAACCGGTTCGTGGTTGGCAGTGGTAGCATATTCAGGTCTATCAGCAGCCTTTAGGCCCGTGGGCTGGCGATTCGTACAAGCATGCAGTTAAGCAACCATTCTGCATTGTACTGAATTCCGCACGGTGCTTTTGCTTTGATTCTTCGAAATGCATTTGCAACCGCCACCTTTTCGAGTGGTGGGAGGCAGTCCAGCTGCTTGTTCAGGCACTCTCCTCCGAGGTCGTTTCTATCGCTCCTTTCAGTTCCATGATTTGATTCTCCTGCTTCTCGCGAGCTGCTGTGGCCCAAGCAACGTTCTTCTGAGATTCTTCATCTTAAAATTTTTAATGGTTGCCTTTGCTGGTGTCTGCAGTATCATTTCTATGGTGCCTTGAACAATTCGGACAGATGTGACATGACGTTAGAACCAAGCAGTTTTTTGCGCGTACTCTGTCGCTATCGCTCACACACCTTCAGTTTGTCAAATTCGCAGTACGACAGCTGTTTGCTTTACGTTCTGTAGCTGTTCACTGTGCACTTAAACTGCTCATCAACTACAACTGTTTTTTTGCACAAGGAAGTTCCCATTCACAAGCTGGCGACTGTAAAATATTCCGCACCCACTCTTCATTAGCTCGTCGTAAAAACACTCAAAAAGCCATTGCTTTGAAGGTAGCGCGACAGTTGACAAGTGATCGAATGTGAATGTGATGCGAGGGCAATTCTATGTCCCTGCAATGTTAGTAATCGCTTGTCCTTTGTCTTGCTGTTCTACTTCTGGTGGCTCCTCCGCCAACGAGCTGTTTACTGGGCTTTCGCGGGATGCCATGCGATTTTTCGGGGGATTTGCACCTTGACCCTGAACATTTTGGCTTATATGGGGTGGAAGTGCTGCAAACAAGCGTACCAAGCGCTAGCTTCCATTTTCCCCGAGGGATCAAAACTTATTATCCAGCAAAAACGTGAATGTAGCGCTTTATAATGTTGCCGTGCTCAAAAAGAAGGTCGCGGAGTTTGCATTTCGGAGTAAGCTTTCAACTTTGCGCTGTTAAGCTTGCTCCCACCTTCTGAATTCCATAAGGTCTTTTGGTGGTTCGAAGTGGCGTGAACCGGGGTCATCGTTGCGGTGTCTGCAACGATGCACCCCGATCTTGCACCCCGGCGCAAAGCAAGTCGACATACCGCGCATAAATGATCCTGTGGCTCCTCGCTAGGCGCCGTACACGACGTATGTGTCTTAATCCAAGGCACTTCGCATTGGGCAAAAGTAGTTCCAAAATTTATGAGTGAACAAAGTGTACCAGTTGCTGCAACCCACGTGCATGTCGACTGCGCTGTCACAACAAGCGCCGGTGGCGGGAGCCAACGGCAGGCGCAAGACGTGACTGCAGCGCCACTAGTTCTCGCGACCGCCACGCGGACCGCCTCTCCGGTGGAGCTTTGAAACTGAGTTTATTCTAGTAACGTTGGTTCACGCATAACTTCACTGTCTGCGATATCACTGGTAAGCCGCGTTTCTGTTAGAATAAGGAACTCGCTTTCAGATGAAGATACTAGATCGGCTATTTGTTGCTGTTTCAAAAGGCAACCTCTAATGTTCGTGAAGATAGTGGAGGTTGAAAAGCATGTTCGAGGAGCAGGTAAAGCATGGCGATGTGGTAGCAGGTTTAGGCGCGGCAGCTATAATTCCTTAAAGGGACACAACGAAAGGGAAGGGGTCAAGGGCTCGTTCCTTATTTGTTAGAAACAACTTAATGAGCAAACAGACAGTGAAGCCTAGGAAGGCATAGGGGAAGTTAATTGTGGTATTGTAGTTATGGAGAAATTAGAAAGGAATTAAAGTGGACGAAAAGACGAACCCACGACCTTTGGATGTCGCGTCCGATGCTCTACCAACTGAGCTACGAAGGCGGTCGTCCCCCCGTCCACTTTATTGTGTATTTATGTACGTATTATCCTGGGAGTGTTAGGCAGCGCCACTCGCGGCCAAGGCGGCGTGCGTGGAACGCACTTTCTTGCCAGGAGGCGTCACGTAGAACGTGAACTTAGATGAGATGGCTGCTGCCCAATAAGCCCTCGCATGCTACCTAAGGCACCAAGTGTGCCGCAACGAGGCCCAAGCTATGAAATAACGAAAGGGAAGGGGTCAAGGGCTCGTTCTTTATTTGTTAGAAACAACTTAATGAGCATTCTCCTGGAGAAAAGCTTCTCCCCCCTTTTGAGCCAACCACCTTCATCACTACGTCCGGAGGTTCTGGAAGCTTTACACGATGATCCGACAGCCGGGCACCTTGGTTTCTCCTGCACACTCGCGATGATACAAGAGAAGTACTTTTGGCTGCACTTCAATTCAATTCAATTCAATTCAATTTTATTTACCAGAAAAAAACAATCTGGAGGGACACCTGGGCAAAAAGCTGTCGCAGCAGCTTGACGAAGGCCCAGGGTCCCTTACATGGCAATAGCACACACATGACACATGTCACCAAGTGTTTTTACATAGCATTCGCATCGAAAGCATTATACATACAGATCAGCATACATCACACGTATACATAAAATGTAACAATGACACTTCACTGCCGCTATCCCATTACGTAAGGACATGCAGATGTCAGCGATGCAAGACACCGCCAACTAGGCCAGCCGGACTTCGGCAGCCCATGGAACCACCTCGTCAACCATTCCAGCAAATCGTTATTGACTTGCTAGGGCTGTTCCCGACGTCGACTTTATGCAATAAATGGCTCGTCATACCAACTGAGTACCTCATCCACTACCCTCGGGGTAGCTGGTGAGGTAGTCGGGCGATCAAGGCTTCAAGACTTACCTTTAAGCCAGAAAAGTGCCACTTCACATACGAGGAGCTCTTGTTTCTGGACCACATTATTAGCAAGTGTGGAGTACAGCCATGTACACATGCCTTGCGGCATACCAGAGGTTACAAAACAGGTCGGTGAAGACTGTGTTAGATTGTAGAGGAAACACTCAATTCAGGTAAGTAGATGTGGGTCACTGTTGAAGCTTCAGAAGAAGGAGGCAGTGGCAAACCTTGTCAAAGGTCTTTTTCAAAATCCAGAAGAATGCAGTCAGTACAAGATCCTCCATCGAGAGCTGAGAACAAGTCATTAGCAAGCATAAGTAGTTGCGTTTCTTAGGAGAAGTGCTTTCAGAAATCATTTTCTTGCCAATCTCCTTGCGGAGACCATTGCAGCATGCTCCATAGAAACAAGGTGTGACCTAGAAAACTTAATTTCCTTTTGTTATGCCCGTGTTCATTACACTGACGTTGGGCTATGCAAGCTTTATGTCTCATCTACCGTGACAATGTTATTTTGAGAGCTGGGAGCACAAAATGTGACGCTACAAGTAGAAAGAGACACCACACCACGTGCGTGTCTTTCTGTGCATCTTAGTTTGCACTCCCAGTTTCTGAAGTGATGCAGTACCATGTATCCGTTCTGTGACAATGTCCCTGTGAAAACTGCCTGGTCCAAACAAGCATTTCTTCTGACTGCAGGCGGAGCTGGAGGCGAATCTTCAGAACCTGCGGGAGCGCAATGATGAGCTGAAGGAGCTCATACACAAGGTCGAGAATCAAGGAAGCATCAATGTTGATGAGGCTGTCGTCACCACTGCACCTCTCTACAAGCAGTGAGTGATGCACTTTACACTGTTAGAAAAATGCAGGGCTCTGACACCGTGTTTTCTGCAGCTAAGGTTCCACTTGCAGGTTAACAAAATGTTGATACGCAAGTTTCAGCGTTGCTTAGAAGGAGCCTCCAATACACTGTAAGAAAACACTCGCATTTTGTAGTTGGCAAAGAGGTCATGCGGCAAGCCTAGACGACTGCTTTTCCACCTGTTGTGAGGCAAGCGTACGAACATTCAGCTGGCTTTTCAGAAACTGACAATATGTTTTATGAAAGCCAGCGTTTCTACCACCACACAGTTACTTCATGCACTTATGAAATGCTGGCAAACCTGAAGCTTGCAGAAATGATCAAAAGAAAAAATAATCTATATCATTCCTTCTTGCACATGCTGTGTGAATTAGCATTACAAGCATTCAAAAAATTGAGAAATGGGCTGAACGCTGAACTAAGAAAGGCAAAGGTGGCGTACTATGAGGACATATTCGCAAACGTTTCTAGGACGATACGCACCTGACATCGATGAAGCTGGGCTCATGTGAGATAACAGGCAGAGCACTTTCTGGCTACTTCAACCACTACTTCGTAACTGCGCAAAGCGATATTCCTGAAGGCAATTATAGCATAGGGGTGGCTTTCCATAGCGATGCTGTTTGCGAAAGCGCATTCTTTGTGCATACTGATGAATATGAAGCATACAGTGTGTACATGAAGTTGGAAAACAGTAAATCTTTAGATGTAAATAATTCACAGATTAAACCTATAAAACATGTCTTGCAATTTCTTGTACTTATGCACATTTACTACTTAATTTTAGAGACTGCAGTTTTCCAGATGTATTGAAACACGCAAAAAATTTTGGTTATTTATAAAGGTGGTGATCGAAATACTGCCGATATCGGTACTCCCAGTCTTTTCAAAGGGAATAGAAATGCATATCTTTGCTTGAATGATGCAATTTTTCAATAAAAAGAGTGTGCTTACTGGTTCACAATACAGATTTTGGAATAACTGGTCCACACAAATGACAGTTCTTATGCTGAAAGAACACATTTTGCAGGGCTTTGAAAATAACTGCTACACAGTCGGCATTTTTATAGACTTCAGTAAAGCGTTTGACAGCCTCAGTCATGAGATCCATATTCGGAAGCTTTGTTTATATGGAATTAGTGGGAAACCATTAGGATTATTCAAATCACATCTGACGCATTGACGCCAATACATTTCTATTAATAAACACAATTCGCCCCTCTTACCTATTGTACGTGGTGCGCCTCAGGGAAGCATTCTTGGGCCACTTCTGTTTAACGTTTTAATAAATGATATCGTAACCATAAATGGTGAGGCTCAATTCATTATGTACGCGGATGACTGCACATTGTGTGTCTCAGGTCCTGATGCGAACAGGCTTGCCATAATTTTATTACATTTTTGTACAAGTTTGTCCGATTGGACACAGGCAAATAAGCTTAAAGCAAATTCAAAGAAAATGAAAGTTGTAATATTTCGCGCAAGCAATAAACCACTTCACCTTGATCATGCTACTTATTTTCAGAACCAATGCATCAAACTGGTTGAAGAATTTAAAATTCTTGGTATATATTTTTCATACAATTTATGTTGGGATGCCCATATCAAACATATCAATCACATTCACACTCGATGACTACCAACATGCTGCTTCGGCGTGGAACTGCAACTGAGCTCTCGGTGACGCATAATGGAACTCGCTGTGTTAGACGCAAATCCGGTGATACATTGCCGCAGTTAGAGAAGGTTACCAAAAGGTCTCGCAGGTTTATTACGGCTTCATGTTCCCGAAGAAAATCCATACCCAAAATTATTTCTCTTGAACAGTGGCAAAGTATGATGAAAGAGCCGATGAAGGTTGAGTCTCGGATCTGAATTCAGGCTGTGCATCGTCCTGTCGGTGTGACAAGGCACCCATCAATTGTGCACAACTGTGGCACTTCCCAAGGTGTTGTAACGTTGCGTACTGTGGCTGCGAGCGCGCCGCTTAGAATCGAGTAATCGGCACCGATTTCTACGAGGGCAGTTACTTGATGACCATCAACAAAAACATTAATGTCAGCGGAAATTTTGGAAGCAGGTCATAATCAGTCATTCGATCATTAAGAGGTGTCTCGGGAGTCACATGTTGCGTCAAGGGAGGAAATTTGACATTTCGACGTACAGCGGCCTTACCACCGCAGGTCGCTGTTTTCAGTTTCATTGAGGTGGGCTGGAGCCGCTGCTTCCAGCCGAAATGAAGAGGTTTCTGTTCCGGTTGGCTGACACCAAGCGCGTCGGTGATGGCAATCGAGACTGTGTTCGCTGTGGAACCGGACTTGGGTACCATCCTGCGAGGTACTACTCGATTTCCTGGGGGCACTCCCCATAGTGAGGACGGCGAGCATCCGGGTGGAAGCCGCGGAGACCCATGTTGCAGTACTGACAGTCGCAGTACATATGGCCAGCCTCCCCGCAGTGATAACACAGCGTATTATCGGCTATATGCAGCACGCTTGCCTTCATCATGCTGCGTCGAGGGTCACTGTATGTCATCATGAACGGTGCAGGAGCGGTAGGAAATCTTGGTGCCGTCATCTGTGTCACTGGAGTCTGTCACGAGAAAAAAGACGGAAGACACCAGGAACAGTGATGATGGCAAGGATGATGATGATTGTGGGTGTACATGTGAAACGTGTGGCAATATATATATATATATATATATATATTATCGTTACACAGAATAAACTGACACGGGACCACAATGCAACAAGGCAGAACTCGATCTGTATTCCACAGAGGAGAGACTACTGGAGCAGCCGCAACAACTTCATCTGAATGCCGGTGGGCGCAGCTTGTGCTTCTCGGTGGTCTGCAAATGCCTTCTTGTCTATCATAGCCGTAACGTAGCCTCCCTTTCCAGAAAGCATCATCCCAATGTGTTGTCGTCTCAGCAACAGAACTTGTAAACACTGGTTTATAGTGGATGTCATTCAGATAGGTAGGGCTTCATCTGGACCACGGGAACAACCTCCGGTACATGCTGCTGGCGCCTTGTGCAATGTGAGCCCTCGGGGACGACTTCATAATTAACATCGCTAAAACATCGGAGAACTTTATAAGGCCCAAAGTACCGCCTCAGTAGCTTCCCGGAGAGGCCACGGCGGCGAATTGGTGTCCAAACCCAAACTCTCTCTCCCGGTTCATACAAGACTAGTCGGCGATGAAGATTGTAACCTCTCGAATTGGACTCCTGCTGCCGATGAATGCCTGTGTGCGCCAGCTGTCGGGCTTCTTCAGCACGCTGAATACTGTAAACAGCACCCATTCTGCCGCTATCGCATTTATGTGGTAGCACTGCATCTAGCATGGTGGTGACTTCGCGGCCATGCAAAAGACGGAACGGCATCATTCGTGTGGTCTCTTGCTGGGCTGTATTATACGTACGTGAGCATGACATATGGCAAGACCTCGTCCGAGTTCTTATGCTCTACATCAACATACATGCAAAGCATATCGGTGAGTGTCTTATTCACACACTCCGTCAACCCATTCGTCTGGGGATGATACACCGTCGCTCGACGGTGAGACGTGCCACTGAGTCTTAAAACTGTGTTCAACAATTTGGGTGTAAGTGCAGTACCCCTGCCGGTGATTATTACTCTTGGAGTGCCGTGCCTCAGTACAATGTTCTCTATAAAGGATCTGGCAGTTTCGCTTGCTGTACCCTGCTCCAGAGCTTTGGTTTTGGCATAGCGAGTAAGATAGTCTGTCGCAACAATAATCCACTTACGACCCAAAGCAGAAGTTGGAAACAGGCCTAGGAGGTCCATGCCGACTTGAGCAAATGGAGCTACGGGTTCTTCAACAGGTTGGAGGAACCCTGCTGGTTTGGCTGCTTGCATTTTGCGCTGCTGGCATTCAAGGCATGCGCGGACGTACTGTTGAATGTTCATTGCAAGCCTCGGCCAGTAATATTTCTGTCTCACTCTACATAACGTTCGGGTATAACCTAAGTGACCAGACGTCGCTTCATCATGACATGCCTGTAATATTTCCCATCGGAGAGGCGCTGGGACGTCGAGTGTTGCCGTTAGGAGAAAAGTTCACCTTGTACAGGACATCGTTATGAACGCAGAATGACGAGAGTCCTCTTGTAAATATCTTCGCAATGGTGGAAGTGTGACCTTTCAAAAAGCTAATAACTGGTTCCATTTCCAGGTCATCACGTTGCTCTTGGGCGATTGTAGTTGTGTCAACAACTCCCATAAACACGGCATCATCTTCGTCCTCTGTGTTTGTGGGTTCGAGGGGGGGTGCTTGAAAGACAGTCGGCATCCGTATGCAATCGTAGACTATAGCCATGTTGAATTCTTGGACCTTAATGCTCCAGCGTGCCAGTCGTCCTCATGGATTTTTTAAGTTTGTCAGCCAACAGAGGGAGTGATGGTCACTGACAACATTAAAAGAGCGGCCATACAGATAAGGGCGAAATTTCATAACCGCCCAACCTACCACAAGACTCTTTTTTCCAACATAGAATAATTCTATTACATACAGGAAAGGGTTCTGCTTGCGTAAGCAATGACGCGTTCGGCACCGTCTTGCCACTGCACCAGTACAGCTCCCAAGCCGACATTGCTGGCATTGGTGTGGAGAGCTGTCGGCGCGTGTTCGTCAAAGTGTCTGAGGACAGGCGGCTTTTGAAGGCGATGCCGTAGCTCGTTGAGCGCTCTTTGCTGTTCTTCACCCCATACGAATGTGAAGTCTTCTCTGGTGTGAGGCGTGTCATCGGCGACGCAAGGGGTGAAAAATTGTGAATGAAGCGTCGGTAATAGGCGCACTGACCTAAAAACCATCTGACTGCCTTTTTGTCTGATGGAGTTGGAAAATTTGCAACTGCAGCTATTTTTCCGGCGTCAGGCCCTTCATTGCTGACAACATGGCCTAGAAAAAGCAGCTTTTCAAAACCAAAATGGCACTTCTCCAGCTTTGGCATCAGACCAGGAGATCGTATGGCTTGAAATGGCACTTCGCTCGTAATAATACCGCTTGTAATCGCCTCAAGTGCTCGTCAAATTTCACAGAAAATACAATCGCGTTTCAGCAGATCGTATGGCTTGAAATGGCACTTCGCTCGTAATAATACCACTTGTAATCGCCTCAAGTGCTCGTCAAATTTCACAGAAAATACAATCGCGTCATCCAAATATACTAAACATGTTTGCCACTTGAGGCCTGACAACACGGTGTCCATTAACCGCTGAAAAGTTGGAGGTGCAGAGCACAAGCCGAAAGGAAGCACCTTAAATTGATAGACTGTCAGGCATTATGAATGCTGTCTTCTCTCGGTCCCTCTCGTCAACTTCTATGTGCCAATATCCACTCCATAAATCCACTGATGAAAAATAGCGCGCGTGCTCAGTCAGTCCAAGGAATCGTCTGTACGAGGGAGCAAAAACGTAAGCTGCCATCTTTTTTCTTCACTAATACAAATAGCGACACCCACGGACTCTTCGACGGCTGAATAACGCTATCTTGTAGCATCTTCTGTACTTGATTTTCTATGGCCTCACGTTCCCGCGGGGCCACACAGTACAGGTTTTGTCGAATTGGCCTAGCTGTTTCTTCTGTGATAATGCGATGTTTGGTCAGCATCGTTTGGCCAACCCTGGACGACGAAGAGGAACAGTCCTGGAACTGATGGATGAGCTCTAGGAGGCATTCCTTCTGTGCAGGCATAAAATTAGGGCCAACATCGACGGATAGGAGTGCAGGCGGCTGGTCGGTTGTGCCATCTTCTTCCAAAGTCATGCAGTTTGTCACTCGAGTGAACTCTTCTACATAAGCAATGGTCACACCTCTCGTGAGGTGTCGGCGCTGAGGGCTAGAGTTTGTTAGCAGAACTTGTGTGCATCCGCGGTCTGTGTCAATGACGCTCCTTGCAACAGGGACGCCGTGGCTCAAGAACAATGCTGGAATATTTCCAGCGATGCTGTCGGAATTGTTTCGAGCATCGCATGTGACGGACACAAGAATGCTTGATCGTGGTGGGATTTTTACACCGTCATCACAAATGTGCAAAGGCTGGCACCACTGGTCTGTACAGGGTTTGACTGAATCTGGGCCTATCCAAAATGTGACAGATCTGTCAGGAATGTTTATAACAGCGCCATATTCCAAAGATTACCGGCAGAATGACAAAATTTGCAACGAAAGCCGAGCTACCAATTGTAATTCCAGCTGTGCACTTGCCTGTGGGCGTCATCACCTGACCCCCAGCAGTTCCCCCATTCATGTAGTCTTCACTTTCTTAAAGCATTCGGCAAGTTTCTGACTTATTATAGAGAAATCCGCTCCAGTATCTACAAGCTCCATCACCGGGCGTCCGTCGATGCAGACAGTTATTTCAGCGGTTAAGATTTCCTTTTTAGTCCACCAGGTCATGTCGTTCGGTGTTAAGGTTTCTTTTGTAGTCGGCAACGTATCGTTTGGTCATCCTGTCGGTGTTGGGGGAGTTGTGGCATCTAGACGGGCAGCAACCTTTTCCCCCAAAGGTCACTGCTGTTAGTTTCTCCGGCGAGGGTTCGGGGATTGGCTTCGGGCTGTATCGGTGTAAGGGCGATGGTTCGGTGAAGAGCTCGGACCAGGTGACGGAGTGCTGGGTCGACGATAAAGTACGGTGAACGGCTGTGCTGGCGCAGGGACGCTGGCATCACTTCTCGTTTGAAAGCAAGCACGAGGGTAGGCGGTTGTAAAGGAGTATCCAGGGTCGTAATAGGGGCTAAAACTATAGATGTGGCCTACTTCGCCGCAGTGGTAGCGTATGGGACGGCGGTCGATGGTCCGCCAAAGCTCTGTCTTGTGAACAGCTGATCAACTGATGGGCATCCTCTGAGACCAAGTTACATTAGCCAGTGGAGGGTAGTGAGGTGACGTTTCCACAGGCTCACCTGCCTGCTGGGTCGGCCATGACACGTGTAAGGCGGGGTGAACGTCTCATTGCAAGGACGGGCAATGGGTGACGAGCTCTGCGGTGTTGTTGGGTGACGACGAACGGCCGACACGTAGTTTATAGACCGCTGGTCTTGTAATGGTTCAGGCACAGAAAACGCCTTATTTCTTGGCGCACAATCTCAGCAGCTGAAGCCACAGGTTCTTGCGGAGTCACAAGGTTGCGAAGATCCTCTCGAACAATCTCG
The DNA here is from genome assembly GCA_013339685.2 of Hyalomma asiaticum. Classification (NCBI taxonomy): domain Eukaryota; kingdom Metazoa; phylum Arthropoda; class Arachnida; order Ixodida; family Ixodidae; genus Hyalomma; species Hyalomma asiaticum. Next base: position 8,551,771 of record CM023488.1, read on the forward strand.
TGGATGAGCTCTCGCAGGGAACACTTGCTGTTGGCAGTTACTGCAGAGACGCCGATGGACGTGTTGTTTGGTCTGTCATACTGGCAGCACCATTGCTGAAGTGCTCGTTCAATCGTTGTAGCCTCCTTTATAAATTCCGCAACAGTTGCTCCTTTACACCTCTCATCAAATGCTGGACTTTCTTGGTTTCGGGTATCTTGGGGTCTGCACGGCGAAAAAGGCGGGTCATGTCCTCCGCAAACATGGCAACGGTGTCATTCAGTTTCTGGATGTGTACCTTGATGAGCTGCTGAGCTGAATTGCGATGGTCGCTGCTAGCAGACGCATCCAACAGCTGTTGCCTAAATTCACTCCAGGCAGATAGTGTGCCTTCCCGGTTCTTGTACCAGGTGCGAGTGCTGTCGGCCAGGGCAAAGTAGACGTGCGATAGTTTCTGGTCTGGGTTCCATCGATTCGCCCAGGCGACTCTCTTGTACTGATCGAGCCAATCCTCAAAGTCCTCATAAATTTTACCGTGGAAGGTCTCGGGAATTCACGGGTGCTGAAGAGTCACCTGTGAGGCGGCTTCGGTTGCCGTTCCTCCTGATGGAGGAGAGCTCCTTGACGGGGGAAGTTTCAGTGGAATCGGCTCAGGGCTTCGGCCTCATTGTTGGCAGCCGTATCGGTGGACACGGCACAGCAGGAACTTCCTACGCATTCTGACTAGAAGTGCTGCTCTGCAAAGAAGTCTCGAGCATCAGGGGTTCAAGCGCAGCACCTCCACCAGTGTCGCGATGCAGAATGAACTGACACGGGATCACAATGCGACAAGGCAGAACTCAATCTGTATTCCACATAGAAGAGACTACTGGAGCAGCCACAGCAACTTCATCTTCATCCGAGTGCCAGTGGGCGCAGCTCATGCTTCTCAGATGGTGGTCTGTGAATGCCTTCTTGCACACACACAGACTCCTCTTAAACGGAACGCAAAGGGGATCCAAAAAAATCAGAAGTTCCATTTAAGCAACATACACATATTTCATGAACGAAAAACTTTTAGTCTGTACCAAGCCCACCTTACTCATCTGGTTGAGTAGGGGGAAAAAATGAGTGAAGTGTGGTTTACTTGCCCTGCTTAAGCTGATTTTTCAAAAAGTAAGTGCCCATGTCTGACAAGCTAGCCGAAAATTCTGGACAACCCTCCTGCTCAAAATAGCACTACAAAAGTTTGACAGTCTCTTAGCTGCACTGTCCGACGGCACCACTACACTGGCAATAATGTCATCACATTCATCGCTGGAGGAAGGTTCACCATCAGCTTGCACTTCAGATTAGAGCACTGCACGGGCCGACTTTTTCCGGCCCGGGCCCGGCCCGGTGTTTTTAAATACGGTGCGTACCCGGCCCGGGCCCGAAAGGTTTGGGCCCGGCCCGGCCCGGCCCAATTCAACCAATTATTCCTTGAGCGTATACGAGGGACTGTCCAGTCTTCTGTTATAGTGAACTTATCAGCCGTACTCAAGATAGTTTCTGGAGAGGGTTGTGAGAACTTATGACAGTGCAGTGTCAGGATTTGCACTGGTACTACGTTTACCTTCGGTTAATTACGCCCGTAACACTTTTGCGAAGGAATTGCAGGGGGATATATGAGGAGGCGTAGCTGGCTGTCTCATGCATGCAGTGCTAACCGTGCAATGTGCTTATTTCACTGCAAAGAACGACTAAAACATACAATGCCCACATAAAGTGGGAAAACGGCGGACATTTATAATTAAGTTTGCATTAATTGCTGGGACTATTGAGTAAATAGCGCAGAACTTATCCTGCAAACTTCGTTTATTGCACAATGCAACAAGAGAGACAAAAAAAAAAAGCGCCCTATCTACTCCTGGGAGGATTCGCCACGTTGAGTAGCGTAATTAAACCTGTCGTTTCGACTCCTCGGTAGGCAACTGTCTCCAACGTGCGCTACATTTTCGTGCTAAAAAGAAGGGAGTCCTCTCCCGCACCTTTGTTCGCCGAGTCACCGCCACCGCAGTGCCACAGATCTGTCAAAGCAAGCCACACACGTTAGCGAGCAAGGATACCGTCCTCGCTGTTCGCTTTAGATGCCTATCTCGTCGCATTTGTGTGACCGTGCTCGGTCTTTCCGTGTTATACTTTAAATCCAGACCAGACTAAGGGCTTCCGAAATAACTGCTTATTAGAGCGCCGAAATGAACTAGCCGGTGGCTTCTTAAGCGCTCCCCGTCGAACGCGGCGGGTCAGGTGTCCGGAGCGCGATCCCACGCAATGACTGAAATCGGGAGAGTGGGTTGCCGCCGAGGGCCGAAGGCCTCGGTGTGAACAGGGGAGCCAAGTCTGGCTATCTGTGGCTCGCAGTTTGTGGTTGCAGTCTTCCAGCTAGCGGCTGTGACGGTGGAGACGATGTTTGTCAGAAAGGGAAATGCGGTGACTACGGTGGGCAGGAAAAGGTGGAAGGTAGAGAAAGCACAACCTTCTGAGAGGGGTAGCGCCCACGTGGAAGGACATAGCATGTGGATCAGGCATATTCTATTGCTTCAGTATAGCCTTCATTTCAGAAGGTGTCAACTATTCAGTCAATAAAATAAGTTATGTGTTCCATCATATGAATGAACTTGGGCCCTTCTGCTTTTGTTTCAACATGTAGGGTGTTAAGCATTTCAGTTACGGCGCAGAATACTCATTCTGTTGCTCTGTATATAGCTTCCACAAAACCTGTATTCACTATAATCATCTTATGTTAGCGCACGCACCGAGCTACCCGTGCCACGATTTTGGATCGTGGTACATTTAACACGCGACGGTTGATACCTCAGCTGATAAAAATCAACAAAAAAGTAGCGCACATGTCGCACACCGTCTTAGTGAATCTGCCTTACAAATTCTACTCGTGCCGGGGAAACCTTACTTGCTTAGCACAAACATTGACGTCATTGACGCTTTGGTCAACGGAGCAGCGGGAACTCTACGAATGGGAATTTGGTGGGTGGCCGTGCTCCGCACTCCCTCAGGTTTCACAGCAGCGTAGCTGCCATACGTTTTTTTGACTAGAGGATGGGCTCATGTATCCTGTTTTTGATGTGTTACTTGACTGCTAAGATCTAAAAGCAGCAGAAGTTCTAGGAAAGATGGAAGGTTGAAGCGATGAAAAATTCGTTGACACGGGGTGTCGCTGGACCCATTAGATATTTATGCGGTAAAGGGTCCCATACACCCGCCTGTTACAAAGGGTAGTGCAGTAAATTATCTTGATTATCGCCTTCCTTAGGTTCTTGCTCAGTTCTGTCGCGGGAGCGCCTCCACGATTTTGAGTGCCATGAGAACACTTGTGCTCCGACGAATGAGGAAACTTATGAATTACTGACGAAGTGTGACGAAGACGAAGGTGGCCGTAAGGATCAGCAAAAACATACTAGATATGTTGAGCATCCGAGTTAAATGCTAGTTCTGATTTGCTAATTGTCAAATCATAAATATTTGCAACTGCCTTGCTAGCACAAAAATCGGCAACATCTGCGTGGATCGGCGAACCTGTGAAAAGAGTCACTTCGCGTCTTGAGCTTAAACTGCAGGAAAAGCAGCTCCTCAGGTATTAATGACTCACGCATTGCGTTGACCAGTCTACAGAGTCACGAAGGTGGAAGCAGGCGCGCCAGGCATGCAAGCGTAGCTGCATACTCGAAATGTTTCCCATGATACCGATGAGTACATCTTATATGCGCTAATCTGGGCAGTGTACCGTTGCTTCGCACTTGCCACAGTGCTGCCTGACTACCCTTTCTTTTGATACACGGTATGCAATAACGTGTTTCACTCAATATAATGGCGGGAACTTATATAAGGCAGTTTCCCGAAATTGCATGTAACATAGCGATGGAGGCAAAATGCTAGACTTTTCGTATCGTGCGATTTCACTGCACGCTAATGCACATCAGGTGGTCTAAATTACCCGGAGCCTTCCAATACGGCGTCTCACATAGCCTGGCTAGGTTCGGGACGTTCATTCCCAAAAAACAACAAAACCACGCACCATTACCGACACGTGTGAGACCCGGGCCTGATTCGGGCCTGACCCGGGCCCGATCCAACAGCTACTTACCCGGCCCGACCCAGCCCGCGGGCTTTCGGGCGCGGGCTTTCGGGCCGGCCCGGGCCCGTGCTGTGCTCTACTTCAGATATCAGTTATTCAAGAGTCTCCTCACAACAGGGGCTAACATTTTCATCAGTACTTTCATAGTCCTGTTGTTTGAAAGGGGCAGAGGGCACAGCGTGACTGAACATTGCATCAACAAGGCTTTCCTCTTCATGAGCTACTGGTTCTCGTGCTTGAAAAGCCCGCATGATGAAAGCACCTTTGTATAGTTGTTGCCTGCACTTGCTCCCAGGCATAGAACAAAATGTGAATGGCGCCCAACAAATCTAAATTGTAGGACTTTTCAGTGTCTGCACAAAGCAGCATTCGGTGGAGCAGCTGCCTGCAGTGATGAACTTTAACATTCTGAATTACCCCTTGATCCATAGGCTGGATCACTGCTGTTGCATTGGCTGGCAAGAACTCTAGGCTGATGGAATTGAGCTCTTCAACATGGCCATGGGCAGGGCAATTATATAGGATAGAGACAACCTTCCCGCCTTACCTCGCAAACCTTGCATCTTCCTCCCACAGCAAGTTTTCAAAAATTGCCATCATCATCCAACTCTTCCGTTAGCATAGTAGGTAACGGGAAGGTGTCGGAAAGCCCATAATGCAGCGTGGGTGCTTTGACTTTGCAGTCACCAACAGCTTCAATATCCGGCCATGTTTGCCCTTCCAGCACAGTAATGTGCCCCTTACTGTGTTTCCCTCCGCTACAGGCTTCGCCTTTGAAAGCGAGAGTCTTTGATGGGCGCGCATTTATAAAAAGGGCCCATCTCATCGACGTTCAATACATCTCGCGGCTCATAGTTCATCAGAATTTCCTTAAGCCATCCCTGCTGCCAATTGGTAGAAACATCCCGGGTGACTGCAGACTCTCGCCTGAGATTGCCTTGAAGGCAAGTCAGTGGCATTTCTCGAACCGGCTAAGCCATCCATCGCTTACGGCGGAGTTCTCAACACCCATATGCAAGGCAACCTCTCAAGCCTTCTGCTCCAGAATGGGTCCGCTTATTGGGAAATTGGAACTCCATGCATGTTTGAACCACACAAGAAGTTTTTTTTTAGTTCTTCATACAGCGGCGTCCACATCCACATAGAAGTAAACGTCCCATTCTTTACGGCACATTCGATCGTTTCTTTGTTTTTGAAGATCCACAATAGCGTTGACTTGGGGATGTTGAATTTTTTCACCACCTCTGTCAAGGACAGGCCACTTCGATCGAGCTCCTGAAGAAATTGGAGCTTCTTTTCAAGCAAAAGTGCTTGATGCGGCCACTTTGTGCTTGCTCTCCATCATGCCTATCCACCACACTTAGTCATACATGTACGCCTAATGCACAACTGATTCAGCTTGTGAGCTCTAGCCCTCCTGTTGCAACACAATCCAGTATGCGTACGGCTTCTGGATTGGCTTGTCTCATTGTGGCGTTGACTTTGACAAGTACATTTCATGGTTGTGAGGCTACTTTTTGGTGTGAACAAGCCTGTGCTGTGCTTAGTGTTTCTGCCTTTTAACCGTAGATGTGTTTCGATTAACTGAAAACTTTACTCTGCCGGACATAGAAATCCAGCCAAACAGTCCTATTTAATTCCGTTAATAAGGCATTTTCATTTAGCCGAGTGTCGTTTATTGGGAGTCCACTGTGTGTGTGTGTGTGTACATATGAATGTGCATATGTAAGTTATGACGTAACAAACTGTGTTTGATAGCGGCATGCGTGTTATGATACTATATAGCTCCTTTAATTTGTCATACTGCCCCGCCACGGTGGTCTAGTGGCTACGGTACTCGGCTGCTGATCCGAGGGTCGCGGGATCGAATCCCGGCCGTGGCGGCTGCATTTCGATGGAGGCGAAATGTTGAGGCTCGTGTGCTGTGTGATGTCAGTACACGTTAAAGAACCCCAGGTGGTCTAAATTTCCGGAGACCTCCGCTACGGCGTCTCTCATAATCAGAGCTGGTTTTGGGACGTTAAACCCCACAAATCAATTTGTCATACTCTTGCTCTATTGGCTCTATATTTTTCACTTATATGTGTAATTTTAATCTGCCAAAAACATGAATAACTACTCTCATTACGTAAATTTTCTAATTCACTTGCTGTTTTTTCCTTAGTTGCCAATTTGTGTTCTACATTTTTTTACACATTTACTAACACAAAGTCACCCTGACAATTTTTACTAGGGGACTCTTTCTGTATTATATTCGTTTTATAAACAAGCGTTTGACGAACACTCGTCTGGTGAGGCGGCATAATTGCAGAAAAAACACGCACTTGCCAAGGTAGAGAATAAAAATGCATTGACATTTTGGGCCTCATACGGGCCCCTTGATCACAATGAAAAAATCAGCATTGGCATGTGGCTATTTATGGGTGAGGTGGCACAGTGTGCGCGCGTGTCTCTGGCAGATTATCCTTTGTCCTGTTTATCGTGCAGTCAATCAACTGAACGTCAGATGATTCTTAAAGCAGGTTTTTCCATTGTTGCGTCCCTGACAATAATATGTCCAGTTTGATTGTGATGTTCCACCAAGGCACTTGCAGTTGTGTGGACCTTGGCTATGTCATTTTCGTTCTGTTTCAAACACCGTTTGAAATCCCCACTCTCGCCAACGTATGACACGTCACATCCCTCGTATGGTATCTTGTAGACAACCTGCAGAAAGTCTGAATGTTCCAGAGGGTCTTCTACGTGAACTAGCTGTTGACCAAGTTTTCGGGCGGAGTAATAGCCCACATGGAAATTATGTTGTTATGGCTGATAATTATTATAACAAGGTAGCATGAAAACACACTAAATAAGGGGACGCCAGAGCATTTTGTGGGTGGAGGAATGGCTGAAAGCCTCTTCCCCTCGCTGTGTCTGCTTTACAAAATGACAGTGCGTACAACAATCGCCAAAGGTAAGCAGCCCTGAAAAGACCCATGCCCCATCCTTTTTCCCTGCAGCAGTGCTATTTTAACCCCCACCCTTCACCAGAGGGGATAGCACTGAGGCCTTTCTGGAAAGCTAGGTGCGATCCCTGAAGGGCACCTGTAGGTCCACTGTTTTAGGGGCGAAGCTCCTTAAGGTTTGGGTATGCCCGTCCGTTGTAGTAGCGCATTACCTACTAGGAACCTACTAGGAGGGCGCGTGTGGGAGGCGTGCCCTCGGCGCATGCCTCCCGGCGCGTGAGCTCTCTCACTCTTCCATCTGCTGTCTTGTGAGAGAGAGAGCGGAAGGCGCACGTTGACGATGGAAACGCTCTTTCTTCGATGAACGAGCTACCAGCTCACAAAGAAGGAGAACGCGCCCTCACCCGCGAGAGACAAGCTTGACGCAGGCAGCGTCTTCTAGCGAGTTTCTTGATTGAAAAATGCCGACTGCTCGTGCTTGAGAACCGTTCACTGGCCACCCATATATATATAGGCACTGTATCTTGACTTGCAATGAAGTGCCGGTGGGAGATTTCACTTGTGCGTACTTGAACCATAAGGATTCGTAGCGTGCGCGTTAACTAAATTAATCCGGAACTTGGCATGATCTACGATGAACCTCCGGAGCTTCGCCCACTCGTCATCATTCACTCTGTGGATATGCTTTGAATTTTTTTGTTGCTATGTTTTGTTGGGATATGGCTCACGTTTGGGAGAGTGACAGAGATGCCCTGGAGTAAAAGCTGGTTTCCACTGTATGACAGCGAGGCAGCGGGGAACAGCAATTGTCCACTGGACAGAGTTTGTTTTCTTTTCAAAGATTTCATACTTCGTGACATTCTGCACTATCACAGGGCACACATAGCAGATAGAGTTCATTGCTATAACCAATAATGGGGTGTGGGAACATTGTTGTAGCTGTTCACCGTAGAAAACATATAAAATTTGGTCGTCTAGCAGCTGATCGAGTGGGTCGGACCAGCAGTAGTAAGTGGAAGTAATGAAGTAGTAGATGGTGGCCAAAGTGATTTTGGGTCTTTCTTTATAATGAGGATTTACTGCATTGCAGGCTTCTCAATGCATTTGCGGAGGAGAATGCCACAGAGGATGCAATCTACTACTTGGGCGAGGCACTTCGCAAGGGAGTCATTGACCTCGATGTGTTTCTCAAGGTATGTTCCTACTGCTGCTCGTGAGAAGAAACAAATTTTTACAGTGTGTCATTACGTAAGAAAAATACATGCAAAACACGGACACAAGGGAAGAAGAGTGGACAGCACATACGCCAGCTAACAACTGAAGAAGGGGCACGGAGGTGAAAAAAGAAAGAAGACACACAACTTATCTGCACATGCTCAGGAAAAATAGTGCCACCTGTCAAACGTACCGGTCAGTACGAGACACAACTATTAAGGTATTCTATCTCTTTTCTAATTGACAGCTGACTAACGCATGCACTTCCACTCTTATTGATATGCCAGGCTTTGGCAATGAAACGCATTTCTTCAATCTGAAGCCTGTACTAAATCGCACATTTGTCTAGGTGCAGCCTTCGTTTACAGTCCCGAAAGTGAAACGATAACGACATTCTGTATTCATTTCATCTCCAATTAATACAACATGCTGTTAGTCCTATGTCTAATCGTCCGCAACAAAAAGGAATCTTATAAAATACACCCATGCGCAGTCTGTAAATGCGTTGTTGCCAGTGTGATTTACCTCACAAATGTCTTTTCACTTGTCTTCCTTGCAAATGCTCATTTTTCCCATGCATGCCGGCACATACCTTACATAACTTACTGGGAGCAGTAAAAACAATAGTTTAACAAAACTTGATATGGTGCATGTTCATTATCACGCTTGTCCTGTCTCCTCGTGTCACTGTGACTGTTGTTCCTGTGCCTACATTTCAGTGGTAATGTAAAAACAATGTTAACACACCATACCTGCTTCCGACTTTCTCAAGCGTGTGCAAAACGGAATGGATATACGGAATACTCACAACTCTTTTCTAGTTCTTATATTGCTGTCTGCTACCGCAGGCGTTCCAGGCAAAATCGACTTCTTTAGGCATTCAGCTTCAGTGGCTACAGCTAAGCTAGGGTAACCTGCTTCTAATAGCCGCTTGACCTGCACATGTAAGCTTGCATTCATTTGGTACAAACATGATTTAGTTGGGGATGACTTCAGGCAGGACATGACTGCTCTGTGTTTTGCTACTTTCCAATGCTCGGAGTGAAAATTTAACATTGCCTCAGAAGCCCTTTGGGAGTACAGCCAGCAAATATCTTGCTCAAATGTTAAAGAGATATAAAAAAATTGTAATTATGTTTCCTTGAGGCAGTTCTTTAGTAAATCTTCAACCATCTCCATTAACTTTAAATTGTTCACTTACAATGGTGATGGCGGATTCAATGTCGTCCTTACTACAGAAATCAAGTAGTCATCCGTGTAGCGAACTACCATAATCACATGGTCATGTAAGGCGTCTTTTAAGTGACTATCAAACTTGCTTAAGTAAATATCACTAAGAATACGGGCATCTTTTGAATGTATAACAATCCCTGATTTCTGTAGAAACAGGTTTTTTCTATACACATCCAATGTTGACTTTGAAGGGTAACTACGGCAGTTTATCATTGCCCCAGAATCTCAATGAAATTTTCACTATAGTATGTTCTCATCGGTACTCATAACATATGCAAAGCCATGTTTTAGTCAGGGAGGCATTTAGCCGGGCATTTAGTTTTCCGGAAAATGAATTTTAAGATTTTTTTTCCATAGAGCCACCCTGTGTTTTTGACATCATTACCTTCAGCGCAGCCTGCCCGAGCAGGCAGTCTGTGAAGAGCAAAACGGTGATACTTCAGCGCCAAAATTGTCACTGTCAAGTTCATAAAAAGATGGCAACTCAATACGTTGTCGTGTGTCATCGCTGCTTTCATTTCTTGGCACAAGTTCAATATTTCTATTTGAAGAGAGGCTTTATGTCATCGCAGACGCTGCACAAAGCATCTATCCGTTTTGGTTTCAGTTTGAGCATTTAAAACTATTGGTGAGTTTGGGAAAATTGAACCACAGGACAATCAGTGCCATTGGAAAGCGGCGATATCAAAATATGGTGAAAAAGCCACCAGAGTTCTGCTTTCAGTACATAGATAGAATTTCTAGGTATGCACCCGTGGATACTCTCGTCTGTAAAAACCAACACTCTTTTATGCCATGGTTTCTGCACGTGAGACTTACGTTTTTTCAGCAATGTGTATGTTGGATGTATGAGCCGCGAGCACACAAGCTTCTCGTATCCTATGCATCTGTCCATAAAAAGAGGAATTGCACATGCCTGCTTGCTTCATTCTTAGGGAAAATCCTGTCACCGCTCGGTGCATTTAAGCTTTAATTCTCGGACCATGTGGCTCAAGGCAGCCTTCTTGTTTCCATCTCAGAAAAACTGCGCAGTGTGCCGAATGATCATTCCCAAGATTGCAGGCTCAAAGAAAGTGACTGGCAGAAAAAAAACTGCTGTTGCGCCATACATTCATGGTATTTCCCACAAGCTCAAGAAAGTTGGGCTACGGATGGCCCTGTACATGGTTTTCAGCTCCTACGCAGCTTTCACAGCTTTGTATTATGGCCAACCCTGTTGTTGTCAAGGCACACACTCCATGTGGCATAGATCAAAGAAAAAGAAATATGTGGATTGTGCAAAAAGAGTTGTGTATAAGATACCTCTGTTGTGCGGTCTGTCCTATGTAGGGCAGACAGATAGCTGCATCAATGTTTGTGTACAATAACATAGCGAAAAAGTGAGAAATGGACATGAAGGTGTGCATTGCACACAATGTGGCTCGTCTCCAAATTTTGAAGAAGCACATGTAGTTCCAAGGAAACCACACAACTCATCACAGAGTCACTGAAGGTGAATCAGTTAGCAAGACTTGGACAGTGTAAACAGAACAGGAGCATGCCTTTTTGCGCCCACATGTGCGCTCTTGTTGTCAATGGGTGGAGTGTTCTAGTCTGGTATGTGTAGTTTTTGTGTGCTTACTCAGGTTGTTTTCGTGATGTGAAAGAGGCCACATTTGTAGATCATGCCGGTTTTAATCTTGTAGTAACTATATGCTGGTGCGGCTCGGTAAACCTTCAGCTGAAAGTCAGTGCTTGTCTTCGTCTGTGTATCTGTCTGCTGTGCAAGAAAGTTGACGCTGGTATTATGATCAAAATAGAATACCATCTAGCCCATACCTAGAGCTTCTAAGCCATTGTTAAAGTTCCACTCCTAGCATTATAATGTAGTAAACTTTCACTCCTAGCATTTAAGGTAGCAAAAGGGCACACAACTAGCACTAGGTCGCACAAGGCCAGATCACAGTGAAGCTGGCAGATAGCCTACTGATTGTGGCTACTGCAACGTTGAAGGTGTAGAACTTGACTATACCTGGTGTTATCTCAATTGAACGGGTCCACACCTGAATGAGGCATTTGTACAATTTAGTATAACTTATAAGAACTTCAGTGTACTTGCGAATACTTGACTACATTTCACTATATACTGCTAAGTTATACCGAGTATAACTCCTAGACTATGTAACACCAAGTTGTCGAGTTCTACCCTTGTGATGTTATAACCACTATCAGTAGACTATTGGCCAGCTTTGCTGTGAACAGGCATTGCACAACCTAGTGTAAGCTGCACGCATTTTTTCTTCAGCTCGAACATGTGCACCCGCCAGCTGCAGTTTTGTCAGTGTAGTGGTGGGCCAAGGTCAAGTGCCCAAGAGAAGAAAGGCGCACATGCGAATGCCGCACATTGGGCATTGCATAGGAAAATTGCACGTGCACTCTTGGGGGCCTGAATGGTGACACTTTCATGGTACAGGCGCACAAATGGTGATAGCCTCAAATTCCTCGCATTTAAAAACGAAATAGTCATGTCCTGCCTGAAGTCATCCCCAACTAAATCATGTTTGTACCAAATGGATGCAAGCTTACATGTGCAGGTCAAGCGACTATTAGAAGCAGCTTAGCGTAGCTTAACTGTAGCCACCGAAGCTGAACGCCTAAAGAAGTCGATATAGCGTGGAACGCCTGCGGTAGCAGACAGCAATATAAGAACTAGAAAAGAGTTGTGAGTATTCTGTATATCCATTCCGTTTTGCACATGCTTGAGAAAGTCGGAAGCAGGTGTGGTGTTAACATTGTTTTTACTGCTCCCAATAAGTTATGTAAGGTATGTGCTGGCATGCATGGGAAAAATGAGCATTTGCAAGGAAGACAAGTGAAGACATTTGTGAGGTAAATCACACTGGCAACAATGCATTTACAGACTGCACATGGGTGTATTTTATAAGATTCCTTTTTGTTGCGGACGATTAGACATAGGACTAACAGCATGTTGTATTAATCGGAGATTATATGAATATAGAACGTCGTTATCGTTTCACTCCCGGGACTGTAAACGAAGGCTGAACCTAGACAAATGTGCGATTTCGTACAGGCATCAGACTGAAGAAATGCGTTTCATTGCCAAAGCCTGGCCTATCAATAAGAGTGGAAGTGCGTGCGTTAGTGAGCTGTCGATTAGAAAAGAGATAGAATGCCTTAATAGTTGTCTCTCGTACTGACCGGTACGTTTGACAGGTGGTGCTATCTTTCCTGAGCATATGCAGATAAGTTGTGTGTCTTCTTTCGTTTTTCACCTCCGTGCCCCTTCTTCAGTTGTTAGCTGGCATATGTGCTGTCCACTCTTCTTCCCTTGTGTCTGTGTTTTGCACATCTTTTCCTTACGTGATGAGTCCTTACCAGCTCGCTCAGGTTTCTGTCCATTTAAGTTATGTTGTGTTACCTGCTGCAGCTTGGTAATACCAGAGCCCTTCAGTGCCTCTCGGCACAACGTTTTATTTGTAGACTTGGCGTCAGTTTCATATATTGCATGCAGCTGTGCACAAGGGGGCACACGTACTCTGCTATCAGTGAGTGGTGGTTTGCTGGACTTCTGGCTTTACAATCTGCCAGTTTGCTGTCACAACGAAAGGGAAGGGGTCAAGGGCTCGTTCTTTTATTTGTTAGAAACAACTTCATCATCATCATCATCAGCCTGTTTAGGTCCACTGCTGGACGAAGGCCTCTCCCAACGATTTCCAATCCACCCTATCCTGAGCGAGTTGGTTCCACTTTATGCCCGCAAACTTTTTAATTTCATCGCTCCATCTAACCTTTTGCCTACCTCTGTTGCGTTTTCCCTCTTGTGATATCCATTCCGTCGCTCTTACTATCCACCTATTATCCTTCCTCCTCATGACATGTCCTACCCAGGTCCACTTCTTTCTTTTAATTGATAAGATAATATCGGCCACTCCTGTCTGTTCTCTGATCCATTCCACTCGTTTTATATCTCTTAGCGTTACCCCTATCATTTTTCTTTCCATTGCACGTTGCGTGCTCCTTAGTTTCATCTCTAGTCTTTTCGTTATTCTCCATGTTTCTGCACTGTACGTTAGTACTGGGAGAATGCAGTGATTGAATACTTTTCACTTTAATGCGCTCCAGCCCAACCTTATTCTACGGAGAGTTTCTTTTTCATGGTTAGGAGTTCCTGTTATTAACTGTCCCAGGTATACGTATTCGTTTACACATTGTAAGGGTTCATTGTCGATTTTAAATTCCTGTTCCCTAGCTAGGCTATTGAGCATAACTTTGGTCTTTTGCCTATTCATTTTTAATCCAATTTTAATGCTTTCCCTGTTTAGGTCATCAATCATGTTTTGTAATTCGTCACCATCATTGCTAAAGAGCAATGATGGGGACAACTTAATGAGTCTGTTTGCTGATTAAGTTTGCTGTCACAGTAGTTTATTTTTCAACTGCTCTTGTTTCCTCAGTGAAAAATTTTTCCAGTTTCACTAGACGAAGAAGTCATAAGGTATTCAGCATATATGCCCTTTATTTTAACATCTCTTCATGTGATAGAGTTTATTCAGACAGTTTGAGTTCAACTAGCTGCACTTAAGTGACGTAATTTCACCCACAAAAATGCCAGCTCTATAATGGCATTGCCAAGAGAGGCCCTACATGACATTGCATTGTGAAGTTTCAGGGGTGCCAGATTGTGCCACACCCGTTCATAGTCGCAACAAAACCTGAGGAATTTGAGTGCAGCACTAACTCTTTGGGCCAGAGCTGCTTTGTTTGTGTTCGCGTAATGTTCTTCCGCTAGGGCAGTCAGACTACGTGCTGGCCGAGTTGGGGCACGTCCTATAAGCCGTTCGTTGTGGTCACTTCTCTCTGCTGAACAAGGCAAGTTTCATCATTCAACCGCATTGACTGAGCTCACTCGTGGTTGGTCTTATCGCAGCATGTTCGAGAGCTCTCCAGGAAGCAGTTTCTGCTGCGAGCGCTGATGCAAAAGTGCCGGGAGAAGGCCCAGCTACCGTAGTCAACAAACGACCGTCTCAAACCTTGAAGACACACAATGGGCATGCAAGTCCCACTGCCCTGCAACAGCATTGCAAGTGACGCCTTCATACGGACTGTATAGAGCTTCGTGCACTATAGAAGTCTGGTGCTAGCGTCTGCTACCGATACGTTTCTCTGAACTGCATCCGTGTGGTTTTTTGCACCACTTCCAAAGCTTCTTTTCTTTTGTCGCAGGTTGTCCATAAGGCAGCAATATATTGTTACTTAACATCAAGCTCTGTCAATTTGGGGACTGTAGACAGATCTAGTTTTTCTTTCTCTGTATTTTTTTTTTTCAAATGTAAGATACTATTGCGAATGTGAGTCTTACTGGCCAAGAAAAATCTAGATTTGCAAGCGGCATACCCGAAAATATCCCTGTCTTGCTTAGCGTGGCAGTTTTGCAATGACACAAATTATCAGCTTAAAGAAGCAAGTTAAGGCTATCATCCCCACCTTTTTGAGCCACAGTGAACAGTAAATGAATGTACAACAAACTCACCTAATGCGTTCATGTCAAAATGTTGAAAAGTCCTCATAATTTGTATGGAAGCCTCTTGACTGGAGTGCCATATTTTTGCCTGGTAACCTCAGTATGCATGCACTGCATGTGTCACCTGCAGGTCCTATTTGCAACCTCTCAGATGTGTAAAAAGGCCAGCAGTCAGGTTTTGATGAAGGACTGGCTCTGACAGCTTGTTGAAAAAAGAAAAAAAGAAATTATTTCTATAGACTCTTTTTTTTCTTAGTGAGTATTGTTGTCCTTGCTGCTGAAGTGATTAAAATGCAAGTATTATACGCTATGCCACCTGCATAGTAGCACAATTGTTCGCTGAGTGAGATCTTGGTGCCAGCATATATGGCATGGCGAAAATGGCTTGACATGAATGGCCCATCTTCAGTTTGACTTTCCCTGAAATGCTGTCATGGCTGGTGTAATAAAGCTTTCTTGTAATTCAGTCAGCATAAAAATTTGTGTAGACTGTATTGGAAATGTAGCCATTGGGTCTTGCACTTGTTTCTGAGGGTTTTTATGGGAACAGAGCAAAAGTTCATTGAAAGCACACGTGGCATTTATAGAGACACTTTAAGGGACTGTCTACCACACGGAAAAACATTGTCAGTTGGGGCAAAGTTGAGACCATTCCTTACATTGATGGTGACGAGTATGCTTGTACCCTGTAAAGGACTAAATACAATTGAACCCTGCAATAACAAAATCCGCAAGGAAAACAGAAATTCACTGTTGCAAGAATTACATGGTTGTGCAGTAAGATTGTGCAAGAAAATCATGTCACATCACTTTATTTTCCTTAAAGACCGCTAGAGGGTGTATTACATAAAGGGTGGATTAACATACCAAAATTCTTTTTATTGCCACAAGTTTTCATCTTCACAAATAAGTACACAATTGATAAAAAAATGGTGGGAACGCAGTGGTGACAATGTCATGAGGAAGGTCATTCCAGGTCCTTCGCAGTCTGTGTAAAGAAGGACATAGAAAAAGTAGTTTTAATCCGGGGAACTTGTGCAGTGAGATGGGCAGGCCGGTGGAATGATGTAGGGATGTTGAAGCGGCTGTGAAAAAAACGTATGAAAAAGGCAGAGACTGGAGATGTGGCAGCGGATGTCAAGGTTTTAAAGAGCTGATTCTTTTTTGAGCAATGACACACAGGTATTGTATGAGTACGAAGAATAAATGAACCTGATGGCACGGTATTGAACTGCCTCGAGTGGAGTTGTTTAAGTAGGCTTGGTGTGCGCTCCAGACGGCAGACGCATATTCCAATTTGGATTGGATAAGAGACCTGTAGGCCTGCAGCTTGAAGTTCTTTGGGGTGTGCTGAAGGTGACGTTTCAGGAAACCTAGAGATTTATTCGCAGATGATATAATGTTAGTAATATGTGCGCACCAGTTCAGATCGTTGCACAGGGTGACACCGAGGTACTTGTATGACTGCACGTCTTCAAGGATAATGCTAGCAGTTACATAAGGGAATGGAAAGCGGTTGTGGCGGCGGTGGAATGAAATGGTTTTGCATTTGCTAGGATTAAGTTTCATAAGCCAGATGTCATACCATTCCTGCACATGGTTTACGTAATCTTGGACATGCAGTTTGATCAGCGGGGTTGGTGATCAAGCTGTAGATTATGCAGTCGTTGACAAACAAATGGATACGGGAGGAGACATGTTAAGCTAGGTCGTTTATGCAGGGGCCCAAAAACAGAGCATTGGGGGACACCTAATATTACTGGAAGATGACAAGGGTATACTTCATCGATGGAGGCAAACTGGAAGTGGTTAGTCAGAAATTCCTCAATCCAAGATACTATGTCGGGATGTATGTTTAGAGATGTTAAGTTTCATTAACAGCCGCTTGTGAAGTACCATGTCGAAAGCTTTCGATAAAGCCAGAAATATTGCGTCAGTCTGCTGGCTGGTGTCAAGATTTGCATGCAAATCTGGACAGAGAGCGCTAATTGGGTCTAGCAAGAGTAACACTTATGAAACCCATGCTGTGCAGTATGGTAGAAGTTGTTGTCAAGAAAATGAATGATCTGGGAGTAGACGGCATGTTCCATGATTTTACAGGGTACACTTGATAAAGATATGGGGCGATAGTTTAGGAGGCTGTCTTTGTTGCCCGATTTGAAGACTGCATGGAGTGACTTCCTTCCTTCCATTCGGCAGGTAAGTGGTCGGTGCAAAGTGACTGTGATACAGTCGACTAGCGCTACATGGAAATTACGATACGCGGAAAAAATTTCGTGGAAGCGAAAATTTTGTTGTCGTGAAATCGAAAAAATACAACTGACCTGAGCTGGTAGAACAATGAAACTGATGTCTCAATCTTGCGCGCGGCACGTGGCATCACGGCGGTAGTCGGAAGGTTTCGGAAACCGCGAGTACTGAAACCATACCTGCCAAGTTTGGAGAAACGGAATCCGGGAGATGCGTATTTACTCGATTCTGGCGCGCCCTCGATAGTAACGCGCACCCCCGAAAAAAAGAAAAAAAGGTCCTTAGTAATCAGCCTTCTCAAATTCATACAATACCCGCACCTCCCCGAGGGGGATTGTGAGGATGCAGAGCATCTTGTTGTTATACCGGCGTTAATTACGTTGGCGTTGCGGTGTTAAATTGCGTGTTAAATTGCGGTGGTCACCATCACACACATCGCGCGACGGCGACCGACCGACCACGGAGAGACACAACGGACGAAGACGAAACGGTTAACGAACGTCTTTATTGAGCCAGCAGCGTCAGTCTTCTTAGAGTCGCGCACCACTCGCTTTGGGTACTTTGAGTACGATGGCCTTGTGGTCGGTGAAATGAAGCGTGAGTGGATACGGTAGCAGCGGCTGTAGCTTGAAATTGCTGAAGCTGTCCGCGTCGGAACTGCATTGGGATCGACTGCTCGAAACGCTCGAACGCCTGCGCGTGGGTCCGGAAGGTCGCGATCGAAGAGCTGAGCGCGCTGGAACGGGTGGAGCTCGTCAACAACGACCCGGTTGCGTGCGCAGTCTACACTCACCGGATCTTCGACGTGATCATGAACATCCTGAGATTCGTTGGCGTCCATTCAGCGCATCGGACGGCGCTGCGCAATCAACCGAAGAAGCAACTGAGCCAGCGGGCGCATGCACGGGGTATATAAAGCAACTGCCGTGGAGAATGCGAGAAAGGCGCGCATGCGCGCTTTATCGTACAGCTGTCGAACGAGACACGGGGGGGAAGCGCGCCAGCGCGCAGACGGCGTGGAGAGGAGGAGGAGATAGGAGGGTACGAGCGCGCGTTATCGCACAGGCGGCGTGAAGAGAATGAGGAGCAGTACGGACGGACGGCGACGAGTGACAGGCCCCCGCTATTAGATGCTGTGCATCTAAAAACAAATGCGGTAGTCGCGTAATGAACGCACTCGCATAATAAACGGACCGCCAGCTTTGGACCACTGCAGTCCCTTGAACGGCCGCGATGTGGCTTTGCCGCTTTACTTGAACCGCGGTGTCTCGAAAACGTTTGGCGCGCCGATTCACAACAACTGCGTCCCGACAAAACTGCCGCACGTTGCAGCAAGACTGATAACTGGACGAGTTGGTATGTATCCATATTTGAACTTTTTAGCTCGCACAAAAGACAAACAAGAAAGACACACGAGCGGTTTGTGCGCGCTAAAAGGTTTAAATATGCCGCGCGTTGACGGGCGTAGCCGCGTGCAAGCGGCGGTAACATCATTTACTCGCAATGCTGCATTCCTCCGTGCTGTTGCAGTTCCCTACGCCCGCTGCCGCGTGCTGCCATGAGCAGCTAAGCTTAAGCATGATCGGGGAAGGGGGGGGGGGGGGGGGCGTGATCTCACAGATTTCCGAGATTGCATCGCGGAAATCATGCAGCACGCACGACCCAAAGGCTCAGGCTCAGCACAGATATGAGGGAGAAATGCAATGATGGGCCGTTTTTGCGTTCGGTGATGAGAAACGTATCTTCCCCCGTTACGGCCACCTGCCAACGCTACCGAGAGCTGCTGCGGCTGGGCGTACGTGTCAGAGATTGCATCGGTGACGTAGCGACTTTGATTGGTCGCAAGACGGCCAAGCCGGCGCGGCATCATCGGCCTACGCGTCATGTGTGCGTCGTGGCGTCGTTACGCGCGGGACCGGCGGCGAAAAAATGTCGACTGTGGGATGGGGGGGAGTTACTGTGATAGCATTGGTATGGGCACTGTTAGCGGGTTTTGGCGGTCGTCGTTTTTCTGTACGAAGTCTAACTCGCTAACACCACCCACGCATCGTATATTTTACGCTCGAGTAAGAGAGAGAGAGATGAAGAGAAAGACAGAGAGGTTAACCAGATATTAGACTCCGGTTGGCTACCCTGCACTGGGGAGAAGGGGGGAGGGGGTTAGAAAGATGACAGCGAGAGAGGGCTGAAGCAGAGATGAAACGGCCCGGCCGTCACCGTGTGTGATGGCTGTCGTCCCTTGCTTCTCAAGCAGAGAGGAAACTCCCAGCCCTTCTTTCGTCGGGCGAAGCACCAAAAGGGGTGCCGGTTGGAGAGTGGCGGTCGCGCGCGCTATCTCGACAGACATCGGTGGACGGCATCGGTACACATCGGTAATCAACCACGCATTCAACAGCGCCGTTTCTGGTGGTGCCAACACGCGATTTCGACTCTGTAGACGTATTTTTATCTTTTGAAAGGCACCATAATGTTTGGGATTGTGTTTACAGCACAACAAATCGAATTTTCGAGACTCGAATTGCATCGTCAAATTTCGTTGAAGCGAAACGGCACAAAAAAAAAAGAATTTGGCAGATCCCACGTGCAGTGGGAATCAAGGAAATGCGAAGCACGCATAAGGAACGTAAAATGGATTTGCATTGCTGTCTCGCTATACCGAGTTTGGTACATATGAAGTTAACGAAACGGCCACAAGAGCACCAAGACTGTGGCATGTAAACCATGCCGCTCATGCACGCATGTCATGATGCTAACGTTATGACTTTTCATTTACGTTCGTCATGCAGTCGTGTTGTCCCATAGCAATTTTGGTATACATCCCTTTAAGGAAACGAGTGGCATGTAGATCATGCCGCTCGTTTCGCTGTTTCGTTTTTCTTTAGATTCAACCGCTTGTTTTTTTCTTTTTCTTACGTAAACAGAAGTACTGTCACATCTTTCTGCAATCAGTTATGCGCATACCATGCTTGAAAGGTTGCAATTACGGTTGTTATTTTGTTCGTCTGGAGCGTTCTTTCTTTTTCTTGTTCTAGGGACACGATTGTTGTATCTTGAGTTTGTTCATCTTTATTTTGTACCTGTTACCTCTCACTTCTGCTACTAGACTCAGCTAGAGGCTAGCCAGTACGGTATAAAATAAATAAAAATAATAAGGAACAGGCATGTCACGATTTTCATGTTATGACCTGTCATTTATGATCGTCATGCAGTCATGTTGTGCCCAACCAATTTTCGTATAGACCTATTCCACCGGGCCTACGTCACGAAGGTGCGGTGGCGTTGTCGTCGGGAGTTTTGGTTTCGCATGGTAGTCACGAAGGTGCGTGGCGTTGTCGTCGGGAGTTTTGGTTTCGCAAGGTAGGCATCCGCCGGCGCGCCTACCGTAGCAGCCGCTGCGTTTTCGCTGGTGCGGGCGCTTCTCACCGCCGTGAAATGAAGAAAAAAGTGTTCACCGATGACCTGCGCCCTGGGTTGGTTGCTCAGCAACGCACATGATATGTGCGATAGGTTTTTATCGGTTTCCTGCTTATGTCTGTCGTGAGGAAAGGGACGACCCTGTAATGCCGGCTGTTTGGCGCATCGGTTATGCGCCAAACATTTCGTCACGACTAAGCATAGGTGTAATTATTTAGCGTTAGTGCGGCTTGTTTCATTTGAGAGAAATAGCATTGCACAAGTTTGTCAAGTGTAATGCTCGACGCGAAGTTTCTTGGCATAAACAAAGTGCGGACACAGAGCGATCACGCTTACCGCAAAGCGCGTACGACGTTAGCTTAGGCTCGATATGTAGAGTAATCGCGGTCGCCGTGTATATTGAAGTGGGGAAGCTATACATACGTCATACGAATTTCATTCAATCAAATGAAACAAACATATAAGAGGCTATTTCACGTAGCCGTGAGCGAAAGGCCGATTACAGCGACGCTTTTGCAAATTGCTTGCGGCTGCGATAGCATACACCGAGAAGTGTCTTGGCAATGCTGTAGTGGTTATGATGCGCTTAAATTTTTTCTTCGATTGTCAGACTGCTCGAATGAACTACACGCTTGGAATTTGCCGCGTCGTTAAAGGACTTCACGCCTTCACGATCGGAACTGAGCGCATGGGCAGAGCCGCAAGCCGCGGTTATACGCCTTGCTGGCGGTTATTTGAGAGCCTTGTCCTCGGCACGTTATTGCTTTTTGTGTGTGTGTGCGTTATTACAGCCGTATTTACATAGGTTATAGCGTCACCAATATCGCATGCTTGAGCACCTATTCCGTTACATTTGTTTTTGCGCAAGGTTTTTCGTGAAGGGATTAGAGGCTTTAGTCCGAAACAGTATTTTAGCTGAGGCATCTTCAAGTCGTATTTAAACAAGTCTCGCAAGTGGTTCATCCATGCGCTAGTTACCGAATTAAAGCATACGCCGACATGATAGTTCGCGATCATTCGCATCATGTGGCAAGGTGCTTATCCTTTCAATCAGTTTCTCACATCTTGTCATAGCTGGGCGCCGGAACATTCTTTTCTACATTCATTGAATGCTTCCTACAGAGCTAACGCAACTTCATCTCACGCGGCTGCCCCTCGCAAACTGTTGTAAACACGCCGTCGGCGCTCCGACGCCCCGTGCTCGGAGGCAGCTTTCGCACACGCTTTGCCAGCGGCGGTGGCGCGACCGTGCAGGGCCGCGGGAAGCGGTGGGCGGGGCCTCCACGCCGCGACGTCGACACAAGCCCTGGTTATATCGCCGGTGCCTACCACTGTTTACCAACATGGAATAGGTATATAGGCTGTGTTCCAATTCTGGACAGCATCGTAGACAGCCTACCTTGGCAGCTTCAAAGACAGCTCCGCATCCTTGTCGTCCGAGTAATGGAACGCGCCCGGATGACGTTTGCGCGACGAGGCGTCATCTCGCGTCGACAAAAGAAAGCTAAAAAAACGCTCACAATTTTCGTCAATTTTGCTTATTTCGTGTTCTAATCTACGAAACACTCAATGCAGCTCACATAAATTGCGTAAGAAAGCGCCTATTTGTGAGCAGACGACCGCTCCGGCAAGGTTCGTGGATATTCAAGCATTCCTCGCAGCCGCCATCTTGTTTGGACAGCAAAGTAGCCTGCATCGTTTTTGTCTTCGTATGCCGTCTTCGCGAAGCTGTCTATTTTGCCGTCTACGTGAGAAATGGAATGGGACTTAAGATGGCCGCTGTTACGTAGCCGTCTATTTAGCCGTCTACCGTGAGTATTGGAACACACCCATAGTCTCCGTGCAGTCGAGTTTTCCATGTGCGACATCAGCGCCAGAATGCACTGCCTGGCGGAGAGAAGAATCAAAATTGGGCAGACTGTGACAGGGAAATACGCGAACGCGATGCGCGTCTCCAACTCTATAGCAGCAGCGACCGCCCGTCCCACCTCCTTTCGTTTTATTTCCTTTGAGACGAGCGCTCCAAACCTGCGGCAAACTTCCAAAGGGCGACGCCGCGAGCGTTCGTCTGGTTCGCAGCACGCCCGCAAAGCAGCGAAGAAACGCGCGCGTCGCTGTCGCCTCGGTTTCCACTGTGCGCGACTGAGCCGTCCGACGAGAGCTACGTAGCGCCCTCTGGTCAGTAGACGGAGCCCATACATTCCATTAACGAATGGGCAGCATAGCGCCAGGACCATGGCATGTAAATCATGCCGGTCATGACACGCGTGTCATGATTCTAATGTTATGACCTGCCATTTACGTTCGTCATGCTGTCGTGTTGCGCCATAGCAATTTTGGTATACGTCCCATTAACGAAACGCCGGGCATGTAAATCATGTCACTCATGACATGCATGTCATGATTTTCGTGTTATGACCTGTCATTTATGTTCGCCATGCAGTCATATTGTGGCATACCAATTTTCGCATACACCCCATTAGCGAAACGGCCAGGAGAGCACCAAGACCGTGGCATGTAAATCATGCCGCTCATGATATGAATGTCATGATTTTAATGTTATGACCTGTCATTTACGTTCGTCAGGCAATCATGTTGCGCCATACCTATTTTCGCATACATCCCATTAGCGAAACGGCCAGGAGTGCACCAAGACCGTGGCATGTAAATCATGCCGCTCATGACATGCATATCATGATTTTCATGTTATGACTTGTCATTTATGTTCGTCATGTAGTCATGATGTGGCATACCAATTTTCGCAAACATCCGATTAGCGAAACGGCCAGGAGAGCACAATATCGTAGGCGGCTAGATAGATAGATACGCTCAAACTCGCCGAAGTTCGCTAAGAAATGCTTCGCATTTAAAATGTGTTCGTTGTGGCGAGCGTATGTATGCATTGTCTCCTGTGGACTGCTGACCGGGAAGCGAGAATTTTCCGTTGTAGCGATAGTCGACTGTATCAGTGACATAATTGCCGAAGAAATGAATTTAGTGTTTTTGATAATTCTAGAATTCGTTTTTGTCCACGCCTGCCGAAGACAGTTTGAATTTTTCAATATCGGACATTGTACCCTCTGGGATAAATGTTATAAGCAACGTAGAGGGCAGTACATAGTTCGGTGATGCAGGGAATGGCATCGGGGTTTTAAATGGATGAAAAAGCAGCATGCGTCTCTTGGAATTCCTCTGCGTCATTTGTGGTATCGTTAGATTTTCTCCTAAATGAGCCTTACTGAATAGCATACCTACAGTGGGTGCTACTAGGCACCTTTAGAACAATAACTGCACACAAGGTGCAGATTTCATTTCAAAAACAAGTACTGGAACAGGGATCAATATCTGGTAAGTATCCTTTGTTTCAATGAAAGAAAAGGAACATACAAAAGCACCTTTAAATGCATGTCATGTGGAGGAAAACCCTTTCTAAAAGCAACAGGAGATGAAGGAGCACGGTATTAAGCAAAATGCCTTGGCATTTCCTTGGATGTTGTTAGACATGATGCTGATTATGTGGCACACTGCTCAGACGGAAGATGGGTTAAAGGTTTCCGTGAAATGCATTAATGATCAAGATTCTGGAAAAGCCACCTGCGCGTTTCAGCCTGGTGTTAGTCAAGGTAAAGGCATATGGATAAACAGCATTTGTGTGCTCGAGTCATGCACTGGTTATCTTTGACAAAAAGAAACAGCAGGCTGTCCGATGTGCCTTGACTAGACTGGGCTTTTCAAAGCATAAAATGCCTTGGGAGCCTGGCCTAACAGAATTCATCTGGTCGGAAAGCCCTACTAAGCAGCACTGACCAAAGTTTAAGATATACGTTGTTTCTCGATCCCTATCCTTTGATCATATAATGGAATAGACCACGACATAATTATGAGACACGCCGTAGCTTCGGAAACTTTGATGATCTGGGCTTTCTTTACGGTGAGCTGAAAAGGCACCCAATGTCATGGAGACGCGTTTCTTCCGTATATACAAGCACGCATTGCCCGCATTACTCAAAACTCAGCACGCGTGGTACGTTTAATGTGCCAGGTTTCATGTGCCATTTATTGTGCTATGTCAGCTTTTGAGTTAATTGATTGAACCTCGACGTCAAGTGAATTTGTCTCGCCTACACGCGTCCCTGTTATCTCGATTGTGACGCCGTCTTTTCAGCATATGGGATCTGCGGGGGAATTTTTCACTGGTGACATCATTCATTGTGCTGTTTTACCCCCGAATTCATATATTCTACTTTACCAATCGGCGCAAGGAATCTTGTGGCACGCCAGGAAAAATCGGCCGGTCGGAGAGGATCTTTCACATTCATAACAAGGCAGCTGCATGAGCTGTGCGCGATCAGCACTTGCTTTTAAAAAGACGAGGTAGCTTGCTCACACCTCCAATGTACGGGACAGCAGCGCGCTTTCGAACTGATGTTGAAGTCCACAGCTTTAATCGCACGAAGTAGCGCGCATGCACTTTACAATTAAAGCTGGAAGTCACAGGAAACACGACAATCACAAGTTTTTGTTGTAAGCTTGTGTTAACCTTATCCAATGCTTGACGCGCTTGCATGGTTGCGCCGTTCTGATGTAATTCTAGTAGGTCCTTTCACGGACCCAGAGCTCCCCCTGCAAGTTGCGGTTAACAGCCCGTCCGATGCAATCGGCGTTCATAAAGTGATTGCATGAAGGGCGAAGACTTGGGTGTGTTCATAGGTCAAAGTAATAACAGCACGAGCAACAAGGATGGGATGTGTGTGTGTGCGTCCTTCGTTCTTACTTGTCGCTTATGCGGTTATTACGTTTTAAGTGCACATGATTGGAAGATCAGAACGGGAGGGGCACGATAAACAACTTCGAAATTTGGGTTTTCTCCCGCATACTAAAAAGGGCCTAGCTGGAACTATACAACACCTATCCGCCTAACTTCGAGACAGGAACAAATGTTCCTGCAGCTAACCGCTGCGAAAAGCAAATATTTAGGTCGAGTTCTTCTTCAAGAATAGAACAGCATCTGCAGTTGCAAGCGTGTGCATGCTGAAGACGCGATTGCTGTACTCATCAAACACGATCGACAAACGCGCGCAACGACTACTCCAAGCAAGTTCTCTCGGTACACAATCGCGCCAACAGCGGTCAACTCACGGCGCCAAAATAAGGATATCGCACTGTTATGCTTCCTCTATGAGGGCCTGAAGTCCTCGACCGCAAACAGCACAACGTGTGCAAAGATCGCTTCCGTCACAACTACAAAGCACGTTGTACCACGAACGGTCAAACATGACAGTTGCTAAAGCAGCTCTAGCTATTTTCCTTGGACTTCCTTTATAAAAATAATGGCTATACTCTTGCAGAAACTCCACAAAATGGGACGCGCCTCTGAGAAATAGCCTCTAATTTAATGTACCATCATGGCATCCACGCACATATGTTCCTCTGGGAGGCAAGACTAAAACTCGCACTACAACGTGAAGAACGTGGAGGAAGATGAAGTAGAGTTTTTACGCATGCCCACTTTCCGAAGTGTTCTTGTTGATCTTGCCATGGAAACTGCTAAACAGCTTGTTGGGACGCGTGTACGCGCGGAAGAAGCGGATACAACCGCGCGGCGTGAATCCCAAACATCAACTGCTTTATTCGGGTTCTCTCTGGTGGTTCCGGAGAGCAGCGGAGGGTGGCGCTGCCTGGCGACTTGGCTTGGCTTGGCTGCCGCCACAGCACTCCCCCCTTAGTGAGTTGCCGAACGGAGTTAAAGGTCCAGGCGAGTGGGTGCTCTTGATAGCCGTCCGCTGTGCGTCAGCCGGGAGGGCACCTCGTGGGCTTGGGCTGGCGTTGAAGCTGGGCGTCTTGGCGATGATTCCCTTAGCGGAGGCAACACGGCATCGTCGTGGTCCATGTGTGCTGGCTTGATGCGGTCCAGCGACACAACCTCTTCACGACCGCTTCTCTTGATGGTGAACTGTTTGCCACGGCGGAGGACTTTAAACGGCCCATCGTAGGGTGGCTGAAGAGGTCGCCGAACCGCGTCGTGCCGTACAAACACATATGGGCACGATGTGAGCTGCGGGTCGACGTGCACCACCCGCGACCCTGGGGGCCGTGGAGGTACCGCGCGCAGTTTGCTCATGACGTTGCGTAGGCGAAGTGCATAGTCACTGCAAGCTATGGATGCCTCCTCTGAGCTGCGCGCAAAGAACTCTCCAGGCAGCCTGAGTGTCGTACCGTAGACCAACTCAGCGGCGCTGCAGCCAATGTCCTCTTTCAAGGTGGACCTTATACCCAGAAGAACGAGTGGGAGGGCCTCCACCCAGTTGTGTTCCTCGGTTGCCGTTAGCGCAACCTTCAGCTGGCGGTGAAAGCGCTCCACCATGCCATTGCTCATGGGGTGGTACGCCGTCGTACGTATGCGTGAGGTGCCCATGAGCTGTCTGATGGCAGTGAAAAGGCCTGATTCGAACTGTCGGCCGCGGTCTGTTGTTATCGTGGAGGGCACCCCGAAACGGGCTACCCAGTGGTACAGGAAAGCACTCGCAACCGTCTCGGCAGTGATGTCCGCGATGGATGGCCTCCGCCCAGCGGGTGAACCTGTCGACACAGGTCAGCAGGTAAACCTTTCCGTGGCAGGGTGGCAGTGGGCCGACGATGTCCAGGTGGACATGATCAAAGCGAGAATACGGAGTGCGGAGTGTTCCCAGTGCTGTCGAGGTATGGCGTTGTATCCTAGAGCGCTGGCAAGCTACACATTCACGTGCCCAGCGTCGGACGTCCCGATTTACGCCTGGCCCGACAAATCTTGCCGTCACCAGTCTTTGGGTGGCTCTAATCCCCAGATGAGACAGTCTGTGCAAGGACTCGAACACATGGCGACGGAGGCTTGCAGGCACGAACGGGCGAGTTCTGCTGACGCTTGTGTCACAGCAAACCTTGTCCTCGGATCCGGGAATTGGGAACCACTGAAGATTCAGGGCAGTGGTCGCGGTCAACAGGTGTTTCAGTTCGTCATCTTCACGTTGAGTGGCTGCCAAAGCGGGAAAATCAACCTGTACTGTGGGCATGATGGCGTTGACGGGATTCCGAGAGAGGGCGTCCGCTACCTCATTGTCGCCGCCTGGCGGATGTCAGTCGTGAACTCTGATATATAGGACATTTGGCGCCGTTCACGTGCTGTGTGCGTTCCCCCGTCGGAGCTTAGCGAGCGCAATGTGTAAGTAAGCGGCTTGTAGTCGGTGAGGACGAAAAACTCTACACCTTCCAGGAAATGGCGAAAATGTCGTATGGCAGCGTACACGGCCAGCAGTTCTCTCCCGAAGGTACTGTAGCGGCGCTCGGTAGACGTTAGCTTCCTCGAAAAGAAGGAAATCGGGCGCCAGATTCCCCCAACGAGTTGCTGTAATACAGCCCCAACGGCTGTATCGGAGGCATCTACCATTACACTCTGCGGGACACCGGACCTGGGGTATTCAAGAAGTGCGGCGTTTGCCAAGGCGTCCTTGACCTCGCAGAAGGCTTCTTTTGCTTCTTGAGACCAGGAGAGGGTGTCTGAGCCATTTCGTGAAGTGGCCAGCAGATCGAGGAGAGGTTGAAGGATCTGGGCGCAGCGGGGAATGAAACGGCGGTAGAAGTTTACCAAACCCAGAAATTCCCGAAGCTGGCGCTTGGCGGTCTGCTGCGGAAATCCTTGCACGGCTTCAACCTTGTTGGGTTGAGGAAGAACTCCTGAGGCAGAGATGACGTGTCCAAGAAACGAGAGCTGTCGCACGCCGAGCTCGCATTTGGCCATGTTCGCGACCATGCCATGCTCCACTAAGCGCTGGAAGATGATGCGCAGATGATTCACGTGCTCTTCCGGAGTGCTGCTGGCGACTAGCAAGCCGTCAAGATAGGCGTGGCAGAAGTTGAGACCGCGTATAGCACCGTCCATGAACCGCTGGAATGTGTGACCCGCGTTCCGGAGTCCGAATGGCATTCGGAGAAATTCAAAAAGTCCGAAAGGCGTTGCGATGGCGGTCTTCGGGACGTCCTCCGGGGCAACGGGAATCTGATGGTATGCCCGTACCAGGTCGATCTTCGAGAAGATAGTGGCACCGTGAAGCCTCGTCGTGACATCGTGTATGTGCGGTACCGGGTACCTGTCTGGGGTCGTTACCCGGTTCAGCGCCCTGTAGTCCCCGCATGGTCGCCAGTCTCCCGCTGTTGACTTGGGCACCATATGGAGTGGAGATGCCCAGGCGCTCGACGAGGGTCTGATGATCCCTAGTTCCAGCATGTGCTCAAATTCTTGCCGGGCAACCTTCAACTTCTCCGGAGACAAATGGCGAGGCCGCGCGTGCATGGGTGGGCCGCTGGTGGCGATGTAGTGGCGTACCTCGTGCTTCGCCGCGGCGCTGGCTGGCGGCTGCCTCGTCAACTAGGGAAACTCATGCAGAATGCGAGTAAAACGTTCTGCCCCGGACGGCCCGAGCAGAGTGGGGCTCAGCGGAGGGTGTTTCGAGGGATTGCCTTGCATAGTTGCCTGCGACACGGGATCGTGAAGGCGCCGGTTGCGCACATCGACGAGAAGGCCGAAATGCCGAAGAAAATCCGCACCCAAGATGGCGAACTTCACTGCTGCCACGATGAAAATCCACCGGAACGTTCTGTTCAAGCCTAAATTGAGTTGCAGCGAGCGATGTCCGTAGGTGGCGATGGTTGTGTTGTTGACCGCCTGAAGGGGGGGCGCGCTGGGGACATGGCCATGGGTGGACCCAACCGGCAACACGCTCACCTCAGCGCCGGTGTCCACGAGGAATCGAAGGCCACTGTCGCGGTCGGTGAGCAAAAACACTGATGGACGACGTTCGGGGCCATCCGGGACACTGGTCGTCCTCAGTGCCGGCCGCTCCCGTTTCCCGCATGGTCGCAAGGAGGGATGCATTTGCGAGCAGCGTTGCCATACCTCCTGTGATACCAGCAGGTTTTCTGTTGCGCTGCTGGGCGCTGGCGCTCCTCGGGAGTACTGCGGGCCTGCATCGCTGCGACGGTATCGGCGAGGCGGGATATCTGCTCCCGGATGTCATGTGCGGTCGTAGGCGCGCGGCCGGCGATGTCTGGCTGTAGCGCCGCGACGGACGGCGGAGCGACCGCCAGCACCGAGTCCGCGAGCTCGGCGAGTTCAGACAGGCGTTTGTCGGCAGCCGAGGCGAGGATCATGCGCACGTTGACCGGGAGTCGCTGTAGGAACAGCTCGCGAAGCAGTCTGCTGTCGGCATCGGTGGTGGTTGCGTCGGCCGTGTGCAACAGTTGCCTCATGTGGCGCAACAATTGGCTGGGCGTCCGGTCCCCGAGGTCGGTGTAGTGCAGTAGCTGCTGCAGTCGAGGCTCTGACGGCGTGAGGCGGCTGATTAGGAGCTGTTTCAGCGTTGTGTACGCGTTCTCTGCAGGTGGAGCGACCAGCAGATCGCGTATTTCGCTCGCTATTGCCGGTGGGAGGCTAGCGACCACGTGGTGGTACTTTGTTAGCTCAGCGGTAATACGACGAGCGGTGAATTGGGACTCCACCTGCAGGAACCACAGCTGCGGGTCCGCTGTCCAAAACGGCGGGAGTCTGATGTCGACGGCCGAGATGGCCAGTGCGTCAGAGGTGGTCTCCATGGCGTCGATCGCTTGAAAAAGGCGGTAAGCCTCGTCCGGGTCACCACTGTTGGGACGCGTGTACGCGCGGAAGAAGCGGACACAACCGCGCGGCGTGAATCCCAAACATCAACTGCTTTGAAGGTAAACATTCGACAGAAGTCTGTGTCGTTGGGTAATTAAACTGAGAAAACTTCTAGAACTCCAACCACACTCAAGAAAAGGAAAAGAAAAAGAAAAACCCGACGTTTCGCGGCCGACTCGGCTGCTTCCTCAGGGGTGACTGGGGCTACGTTGCAGCGTCGCCTTGGAGGCACTCACGCGGTTGACAACACGTCCTTCCGCGGAACGCAGTCCATGCACATACACTGGGGGGAGGGCACCCAGAGAACGATTGATGTTTTGAGCCGTTCTCTGTATATGCCAGGATTCAAGAACTCGTTTCTTCCAGTTTGTCTCTCTTTCCAGGATGGTCACATTTTCGAAGTTAATTCGGTGGTCACGCGTCTCGGAATATTCGGTGGTCACGCGTCTCGGAATAACATTCCGAGACGTAACACCCAGTGGCTTGTATGCATGCAGTGGCTTGTATGGCTGCAGTGGCTTGTATGGCTTGTATCCAGTGGCTTGTATGGCTTGTATGGCTTGTATGGCTTGCAGTGGCTTGTATGGCTTGTATGCAGTGGCTTGTATGGCTTGTATCCACCCAGTGGCTTGTATGCGAGATGTAACGGGTTGACGGCGACGTAGAGCAATGCTCTACGTCGCCGTCAACCCGTTTTTGAGGAGAAAACGTCTCGGAAACCCTCTCCCCTGACGAAAACTGGCGCCGTGACGGTGACGTGACGGTGACGTGACGGGCCGTTTGACGGCTGTGTGAACGAGCACTGACGAAAACGGGCGCCGTGACGGTGACGTGGCGGGCCGTTTGACGGCTGTGTGAACGAGCACTGAGAGTTACAGGCAGTTGATTTCCTTTCCCTATCTCCACTAGCTTCAACACTAGCTAAGGAGGGAAGGTGTTTGAAGGTTCGAATCGGCGCCCCTCGTTGGCTCGAGTACGCGATGGTAGCGCGAAGGAAGAGCCGTTGCCCGGTAAAGAGAAGCTTTATTCCACACTCAGGCGTCTGCCCGGGTCCAAGACCGAACCTCCGCTCTCCGCTCACATCCCAGGCGTCGTCACTTCAACCCTCGGTTCGACAAAGAGTCCCCCAACAAGCCAATCACACTTGGGGGTGGGCATCACGCAAACCAATCGAACAAACACTTTTATGACACACACGGCATTGGTAAAACATACGTCACAATCTACAACACCCGAGGGGATAGGTTCACCGCGCAACACACGTCATTTCCCTCTCTCTCCTACGTTGTCGCCTGTGTATTAGCCAGGACGACCGCCGACACTGGAGGCCCTGCTCGAGCTACCCTGTCCGCGCACCACGTCTCTTTCAAGAAGCCGCCCTACAGCGGCGAGAATATTTGCCGGCCCTGTCCACTAACGATATGTCATTTTTCATCTCGGCCTGTCATCATCTTTTAATTTTAACGACCTTCGTCGTTAAAACCCTGCACGCTTCGAGAACCGTAATTGTAACTCGAATGCGGTTGCATACAAAAGCATCCTTCGGTCGCATCTGGCGGAGCGGCAGAAAAGGACGCGTACTGATGTCAAGCTGTGACTGAAGCCGGGCGTCGTGCGTCGCTTCGCTCTCTCTACACGGCTCGCTTCCCATTCAACTCTTTATCTCCTCCTTTCTTTTGTTGCCAGCGCTGAGGCAGCACTGTCCTCCGACAGCGCCCCCGCTGGCCTGCGTGGGGTCTTCTGTGCTTCTTTTCCGCTGAGCCGACATCTGTTCCTAGTTTTCGGCAATGGTACACCGTGGTACTTGGAATCGTTCTGCGCTTTGAAGTATTCGCACGCACCACCAACACCACGCCGGCCCTGCATACCTTGAACTAACTCCTCCCTCCTCAAGAGTGTTACTGGACACTTGATGTCCACGTAACACGATAAAAAAAAACAACAAAAACCTCGCACCGAAAGAAATAGATCACTCCTCGCCCACGCAAATGCGTGGACCAATTTCCACTTCACACTCAAAGTAACATCTTTCTCGTCATACTGCCGAAAAGAAACACATATGACTATTTCCGTCATGCAGCATGCTCTCACTCGAAATGACAAAAGAACCTAGGTATCCTTGCAACGCAAGACAGTTATCTAAATGAAATCAACAGTATTAATAAGTTTGTGGTATCTTGACACAGGGCACGCGAACTGGTCTGAGTCCTGTTGCATAGTGTCTCTCACATTCACCGCACCGTCATTGTCCCAACACGCGAGACCCACTCTGTGCGCCCTCCGGGACCCGAAAAGCACACTCAAAGGGAGCGACGGACCCCGCGTCGGCTATGTCTTATACTCAAAGGATCGCGCCAGGCTCCAAAAGGAATGAGCACATTCCACAAAACAACACTTCATGCACAACCCTGGCCCTAAAAAACGAATCTAACACACCTGTACACACATTTCTATTACTTAAGGGCAAGTCTACATTGCATAAAAAAGGAATGCCTAATGCGGAACTATAAACAAGACATTCTCATATAGACACAAAATATTCATCTGTCTGAGTCACACATAACAGGCTACTGACTAAACAGTTACCTGAACACAACCCAAATGATCATCCTAGACGCGAAAGAGCATCAGCAGCCTTGTTCAAGGCGCCTTTAATATGAACATATGAACTATTTCTAAGTCATATTTTTGGATCGCCAATGCCCACCGCGTTAGCCTAGCACTGGAGGGGGCCGCGCGAGTCAGGAAAGTTAGCGGGTCGTGGTCAGTCATTATTTTGACCTTAGCGCCAAATAGCCACGTTCCCAAAGGTTCTAACGCCCACACAATTGCAAAGACCTCTCATTCAATTGTGGACCACTTTTGTTGCGACGGGCTCAACTTCTTACTAAGGAATGCGACTGGTCGGTCCGCGTCACCCATCCTTTGGGAGAGGCAAGCTCTGATTGCCGTCTCCGACGCATCCGTGGCCAAACAAAATGGTTTGCTGGATTCTGGTGCTGTCATCCCAGGAACTGACGCGAGGGCGGCTTTAACTGAATTGAACGCAACCTGTGCCTCCGAGTTCCACGGCAGTGTTCGAGACCCTTTTGTTTGTGAGTGCTGTCAGTGGCAAGACGAGCCTTGAATAGTTAGGCACATAGTCACGATAGTAGTTAAGAAGCCCTAGGACACTCCTCAGTTCACGTTTTGTCGTAGGCGGCTTCAGCCGTTGGATAGCGCGTACCCTGTCAGCGTCCGGAGCATGTAAACTTGACCCCACAACATGTCCGAGATACTTAACCTGTGGCTGTGCGAACTTGCATTTTGCGGGGTTTACCGTGAGACCTGCCTCCTGAATTTCTCGCAATACTGCCTGCAGGTGGCGCATCTGGTCTTACCATGTATCAGAATGTATAGCTTTATCGTCAATGTAATGACACGCATACCGACGATGGTTGCTGAGCAACTCATTTACTACTCGCTGAAACGTTGCCGCAGAATTACGCAACCCGTAAGGCATAACTTTCTATGCATACAAGCCACTGGGTGTTACGAACGCTGTCAACCTTTGGGACTCTTGATCT
Source organism: Hyalomma asiaticum (assembly GCA_013339685.2). Taxonomy (NCBI): domain Eukaryota; kingdom Metazoa; phylum Arthropoda; class Arachnida; order Ixodida; family Ixodidae; genus Hyalomma; species Hyalomma asiaticum. Next base: position 8,585,696 of record CM023488.1, read on the forward strand.
AGCGGTATTTGCCAATACCGGCGGGTCATGTCCAAAACTGATATATATTTAGCCCTGGCTATAGAGTACAAGAGCTCAGTCACATTTCCCATAGGGAATTGGTCAGGTTCTGTAACGGAGTTCAAGCTTCTGTAATCTACACATATTCTGATGGATCCGTCCTGTTTGGCCGCACACACCACTGGATGAGCAAATGCACTCTGCACTGGGTAGATAAAGTCCCATGCCAACAATTCGTGCATTTGCCGTTCAACCTCCGCCCTCAAGGCCATTGGTACCCTATGCATATGTGGTCGCGTCTGCTTAGCAGCTGGTGATAATATGATTTTGTGCTCACCAAATTTACTTCGGCCGGGCTGGTCTGACATCACCTCTCTATACTCATGCAGATCGAACCGCACTGAGTTCCTCCCTTTGGCTAGGACTTAGCTCACTTGCCTGCGCAGCCACAGAAACCTGGTGCACGACTTTACCGCCTGCGGTGCCATCTCATGTTGTTTTGTGGGGTTTTACGTCCCAAAACCAGTTCTGATTATGAGAGACGCCGTAGTGGAGGGCTCCGGAAATTTCGACCACCTGGGGTTCTTTAACGTGCACTGACATCGCACAGCACACGGGCCTCAACATTTCGCCTCCATCGAAATGCAGCCGCCACGGCCGGGATTCGATCCCGCGACCCTCGGATCAGCAGCCGAGTACCTTAGCCACTAGACCACCGTGGCGGGGCGCGGTGCCATCTCAATATTCCCGAACTCTGCGTCGGCCTCGAATACCACACCTACATTGTTAGCTCGCGCGTGATACGGTCGGAGCTTGTTAGCATGAACTAGCCTCTCAGCACCCGCTGCGTCCACCACTATGTAACTCTCTGCCCGCGTTCTCTTTTTTACGGCCACGGGTCCTTGCAACTTCGGTTGCAATTTGCTGCCGCCCTCACTTTGCATGACGAGGACCTGATCCCCCACTGAAAACTCCTTCCGCGTGGAGCGAATGTTATACTTCTGTGTATAACGTTTCTGTATTTCGCTGCTGCGCTCATCCACAACTTGTGCTGCCTCGCTCATTTGTTGCCTGAGCTCTTTTGAATACACTGCCGCTGGTTTGCTTAGCCCCGTCGGAGGAGTCCACTCACCAGTCCACGATTTACGGAGAATGCTAAGGGGCCCATGTGGCGCACGACCATACATAAGTTCAAACGGTGACTTCCCCGTAATGTCATGCGGCACTTCGTGATACGCCCACAGCAAGCAGGGCACGTAGCGACCCCAGTCTCTTCCGTGCGGGCCGATTACGTGGCGCAGCATACCTTTGAACGTCCCATTCCAGCGTTCCACGATACCGTAACTCAGCGGGTGATCGGGCGTCATAAACCCCATTTTCACACGTAACCTACCCATGAGCTCCACGGTTAGTTTAGCGGTGAAATTTGTCCCTTGGTCTCTACATATCAGCTCTGGCGTTCCGCAGCGGCTAAATACATCTGTTAGAGCTTGACACGTTGCCTTGGCTGTTATTGCCCGCAGCGGAATCACTTCTGCCCATCGTGTACACAGGTCAACAACACTTAGAGCATACTTATATGACCCCTTGAGGAAGCTGGATCAAGGGGGCCTATGCAGTCAAGGTAAATTACCTCGAAAGGTGTCTGCGGTCTGTTCAGCGGCGTTATAGGCACCCGATCGGTTTTAAGCCTCCGTGTGTGAACCTGGCACCCGTGACAGCTCTGACAATGGTGCTTTACATCCGATCCCAATGATGGCCAATAAAAGGACGCTTTAATGCGCTTTTTTGTTTTCTTTTCTGAGAAGTGACCACCGCAAGGGCTGTCGTGCGCCAATTCTAGCACTTCGGCTCGGCGGGACTTTGGTACTACTAACTGGAGGCATTGTTTCCCGTCTAACTGCTCCCTATGATATAGCAACTGACCGTCGATTACCATGCCGTGTGACCCTTCTTTTGCTTGGCGCCAAGCATCAGCCAGTGACTCATCTCGCTTTTGCTCTTTAGCGAAAGAACTCTCAGTGACTGGCCCAAGCCGCTCACTGTCCTCAATAATATCTTCGCCGACAGAATCCTGACTTTCCAACTGCCCCTGCTCCGAACTAGACATGGAATTAGTCGCTTGCGGCTCCAACACCTGTGCGTCCTGCTCCTCCTCTCCTTCATCTTCTAACGAGGTGCTTGCCTCACCGTCGGTGTCGGTTACCTGGTGCTCACTGCGTGACGGTTCCTGAATGAGCGCTGCACGGCGTTAGCGCTAGGGTTAGAGCACAGAGACACCTGCTCTTGCTCTCTCAATGATAAATACTGCTCCGGTACCATCTCCTGTTCAATGCAGCTGATCCCTTTCTCATACTCCTTCAGATCACTCATTAGCTCTTCACGGCAGTGACGAAGGCATTCATAATCTTCCGGAGTAAGTAGTACGGACGCACTAGTAGTTAACTGGTCAGTAACTGCGCAAAGTAAGGTCACACGCTGAGTAGCGCTCCCTGATGAGTGTGGAAGACCGAGAGGCACATACGTTAGGCGCGCTGTAACACCCTGACCAAAGCACCAGTTAGCTTCATTATGCTGCTACTAACCCAAAATTTCAGCGATTACTTCATTCGCTCGTACCACCGTGATATCCGCACCTGAGTCAATGCGCGCGAAACAGGGTTTGTCTCCCACGAAAATTTCAATCCTCGGATCCCTCAACAGTGAATTGTTCATCAAGTCAGTGTGCCGCGACGGTGTGGCTGGTCTCTCAAATGGCCTTGCCCTCTGGGGAGCTACGCATGCATCCTCTGCTTTCTTAGCGGCCGTGTCACGTGAAGCCTCGCAATCTCCTTGGAAGTGGCCCCGCTGTCCGCATCCAAAACATACTCCTGAATTAGGGCTGAAGTTTGCACCAGTGAAATGTCTCGCTTGCGGCCTATAATTCTGGTTTCTTATGCAGCACCGCGGTCGTTGCTCTGGCTGCTGCCACCGAGGCTTTCCTCGAAGTTTGCGGCTAACTCTGCTATATCCTTCGGCTTCAACCAGCCCTTTACTTCCTGCTGGGTTACCAGTGAGCGGAGATCATTTTGCATTAACTGCTTCAGCCTATCAGCTATTAGCAATTCCTGAAGACTCTCAAACGACTGCACCTCTCTACTTGTGAGGTAGTATGTGAACATTGTCTCCAGGCGTGCCGTCACTTGGCTCCAAAACTCGTCTGCTTCCCTTTTGACGTCCAGAAACATTCGGCGGTACTCACTTGGAGTCATGCGCAGTTCCTTCAAAACTCTCGATTTTAGATCTGGGTACGGCATTACCCCAGCCTCCGATTGATTGGGAACGAATGTCCGCATTTTGTCGCTTAAAAATGGCAATATAACAGTTCTCTGTACTTCCTCAGCTATGCTCAATGCCGCAAAAAGGGCGTCCACATTCTTGAACCAGGCGGGAATCATTGGCTCATTCGTGGGCATGGGCGCAAGGGCTGCTTTCAACTCTTTCGCGTACGATGCGATACCAGTATGCCGGTTCCGCATTTCCGGCTCCTCCAAAGAGGCACGCGACGACATCATCTTCTCCAGCTCAAGCTTGAGCTTTAATGCTTCTATCTCAAGCATCAACTCGCGCGTGCGATCCGATTCCTTCACACTGTCACCTTCCCATAGCATTTCTATCTGAGTCCGCCATCTCCCAGAGTGTGCCTGAGCGCAAGTGCATTCAATAAGGGCCCCGAGAGAGCACAAAGAGAGCCTCACCTTGTCGTGATGCGTCTGTCGGTGTTGTTGCAGCTGCGTCAGTCCAGTCTCCGACGCTTGTCGTTACGCAGTCGTCGATGCTCGAGGTGCTCCACCGGACCACCCTCGTCGTTGCGTCAGGCGGTCGCGTCGACGTTCCTTGCCGTTCTCCTCCTGATGCCGAACCCCGCAGCGCCTCGTCAGTCGCTCAACGAAGTCCTTCAGCTTTGCCCTCGTTCGCTGATCACAGCGCTCTCGTGCCGCTCAACTTCTCGCTCCAACGTTGACCGGCAGTCTCGGAATGTCAATACTGCTTCAGGCAGCGCACCAGCAGGTCCCAAGGGCAGCGGGCGTCTTGTCAGCTTCGCCGGGCTTCAGCACCTTCCTCGCTGCGGGCTCTCCGATCCTGGGGTCGACTGCGCCAGTTGATTTCCTTTCCCTATCTCCACTAGCTTCAACACTAGCTCAGGAGGGAAAGTGTTTGAAGGTTCGAATCGGCGCCCCTCGATGGCTAGAGTACGCGATGGTTGCCCGGTAAAGAGAAGCTTTATTCTACACTCAGGCGTCTGCCCGGGTCCAAGCCCGAACCTCCACTCTCCGCTCACATCCCAGGCGTCGTCACTTCAACCCTCGGTTCGACAAAGAGTCCCCCAACAAGCCAATCACACTTGGGGGTTGGCATCACGCAAACCAATCGCACAAACACTTTTATGACACACACGGCATTGGTAAAACATACGTCACAATCTACAACACCCGAGGGGATAGGTTCACCGCGCAACGCACGTCATAATTCCCTCGCTCTTCTACGTTGTCCCCTGTGTATTAGCCCAGACGACTGCCGACGCTGGAGGCCCTGCTCGAGCTAACCTGTCCGCGCACCACGTCTCTTTCAAGAAGCCGCCACACAGCCGCGAGAATATTTGCCGGCCCTGTCCAATAACGATATGTCATTTTTCATCTTGGCCTGTCATCATCTTTTAATTTTAACGACCTTCGTCGTTAAAACCCTGCACGCTTCGAGAACCGTAATTGTAACCCGAATGGGGTTGCATACAAAAGCATCCTTCGGTCGCATCTGGCGGAGCGGCACCAAAGGACGCGTAATGACGTCAAGCTGTGACTGAAGCCGGGCGTCGTGCGTCGCTTCGCTCTCTCTACACGGCTCGCTTCACATTCAACTCTTTATCTCCTCCTTTCCTTTGTTGCCAGCGCTGAGGCAGCACTGTCCTCCGACAGCGCCCCCGCTGGCCTGCGCGGGGTCTTATGTGCTTCTTTTCCACGGAGCCGACATCTGTTCCTAGTTTTCGGCAATGGTACGCCGTGGTACGGGGAATCGTTGTGCGCTTTGAAGTATTCGCACGCACCACCAACACCACGCCGGCCCTGCATACCTTGAACTAACTCAAGCCTACATGCCTACTGTTTTGTGTGTGAAGTACTTGCTGCGCTTTTGTGTGTGTGGTGTTTTGGACTGTGACACTGTGAGTGAGCCCGTGACCGCAAGCGCCGTTCAACCAGCATCCGAAAGCCTGTATAACGCGCCTTTCCACCCCACTGGGGTAGACCGCGCAACGGAGGGAAACAGTCCATTTGAAAAGCAGATGTAGCGTAAAACAACACACGGACACGAAAAGGCACATATGGACACCACGGACACGAGAAGGCACATATGTGATGCCCATATGTGCCTTCTCGTGTCCGTGTGTTGTTTTGCGCTACATCTAAGCTTTTCAAATGAACCACCAACAAGCCCACATCGCAGCTCTCGTCGAAACAGCCCGCCGCGCGGCTCCCGAGGAACCCTGAGTCCCGCATCCCGAGACACCGCACCCGCTGCCCCGGAAGACGCCTTCGAGAGCTACATTGTGTGGTCGTCGTCTCCAAGGATGGAGTGTCGCGGCATTCCCCGGTCAACTGTATGTTTCTTCGAACGATGAGCTCATTTTCGCCTGCAAATCCTTGGACTCTCCTCATGGTCTGTATAAGCGAGCGTTTTGGCTCCCATCCGTAACTTCTCTAAATATGTTCGTTGCTTCGCTGCCTATTGATTTGTAGCTTGAATTCTTTACAAGTGTTCTCATTTTTTGTATTGTTCCTCGTGTCGATCTTATAAATTTTTGTCTAGTTCTATTGACGTCTCAGTCACTGTGTTTGCTTGGCACCAATCGACCTCACCCCCATGCCTCGGTGATTGCCTCGCGCAGTCATGGAGACAGTTGAACTGGCTTCCAGGACGTAGGACTGACTGATGCAAAGGGAACGTGGTGGACTGAGAAGGAATTTTGCTGTGTCTTAGAGAATTTGAGCGGTGCTGTGCACTGTTGTGCACGGTTGGGCTGCATGTTTGAGTTGAACGGTTGGTTTAGTGCCCTACTGAGAGTTGTCTGAGCTTCTGTTCGCGTCAGTTGAAGCATGGATTTGGAAATTCATGGTCAGCCAGCTTGGCCTGACGAACGCGGGGCTCAGGAAATGGGTAGAAGATAAGCAGCGCGAGGAGCGAGCGTCACTTGCGCGACAAGCAGCAGAGGAGGAGCGCGTAGCCGCGAAGGAAGCTGACGAACGACAGATGCAGCTTATGAGTTTGAAAATAGTGCAGCGAAACGTCGGGGCCGTTAATGTTAGAAGCATCCGAAGGCCAGGGAGACGAATCGGCGTGGGAGCCACTCCGCACAGGCAAGCGATGAGGAGTCGACGCGATGAATTGGCCAGCATTTGTCTAATACAACTTGACGCTACAAAACACACAGGGCAGCAATTATAAAACATAGAAAATGGTATCATACCCCGTCGGCCTGCCGGACTGGTCTCCGGTGGTGTCATGCGTCATGGTCCCCGAGTCCGCTCTACCAAAAAAGGCCAATGTCTCTGCTTAAATAGCACTTTTCATCATCCACGGGAACGCAGACCTCTCGGAGCACCAATGTTTGCCACCAATAGGAAAACGGCTTATACGGACCATTCAGGCAAGCCGAAGGTAACCGTGCTCCACGCGAGTTTTCGTGGTCGCGTGCATCCGGCCTCGCTACAAAACTAGCAGATACAACGTATTCCAGAAACTGGCCGCGATGCGCACACATGGTCTGCATTGTCTGTGCCCCGTCGTCCCGAAGACTCCCTGCGGTGTGCCTGCTCGTTTCGTACATGGGGCACGAAGGGACTAACCAGATACAGCTTAATTCCTCTCGTGGGCTCGAAGTTTTGCTCGAGCGCCCCTTGGCAACAGCAGTCGAAAAAAAAGAGATTCTGCGCGACGCTGTCTTCGCGACAATAGAGTGTCAGCGACTAGAGAAAAAGACTAGAGGAAAGGAGGGGAGTCGGGAGAGAAGCGACCTAAGGCTGAACACAAGTAAACTCCTTATGTCCTTCAACAAGAAGAAGGATGACTTATACGCGTATATATAAGAAAGTTCGAAAGCCTTGCAGAAAGTCAGATTGGCCCGAGGGTCAATGGTCGACAGTTTTGGCTACTTGCTTGAGTGAAGAGGCACTGAGTGTCCATGGGCGCTTGCCACCGGGTGTGCAGCAGATTATGCGAAGGTTAAGCAAGCACTTTTGAAGAGATTTCGTTTCACGGCGGACGGCTTCCGGGATAAATTCAACTCGGGCAAACCGGCGGATGGGGAAACCGCAGTTCAGTTGTCGACGCGCCTGAGCCACTATTTTGACCGCTGGATTGAGCTCTCCGGTGCGAAAGCGAACATATGAGAATCTTCGAGAGCTGCTAGTTAAAGAGAAGTTTCTGCACGGGTGTCACCCCAACATGGCCCTATATTTACGGGAGAGGAAGTCGCTAGAAGAGACGCTGGAGCTAGCGGACCAGTTTTTAGAGACTCAAGGCAGCCTGAACCTCTCCAAAACAAAGGAACACCGTGACGATGCCGTGAAGCCACGAGGCAAGGAGAAGAGAAATTATCCCGGCAGAGCACTTCGCTATTATCTCTGCAACCGCGGCGGGCATCAGGGTTCGCAGTGGCGGACGTATTCCGTCAACAATCACAGCGTCAGGTGTTTCCGGTGCGGAGGAACGGGTCACACGTCGAACGCATGCCGATCATTGCTGAACAATAGGCCGCAGGCATCGTGTGCGTATTCACCGGTGAAAATCGCCAGTCAGGAGGGCATTCGCAATGGTTAGGTCAAGCTCAAAAATGGAGAGAAAATCCTCGTTGTTAATGCGGTCACAATGACACGCCCCAAGTCTCTAGTCAACAGACTGCCAGTGGTGGCTGGGATGTTAGAGGGCAAAACCATTTCGGTGTTGCGCGACACCGGGTGCAATACGGTGATCGTGAGAAGAGAGCTCGTCCGCGACGACCAGGTCACAGGTAAGAGACCGGTTTATCTGGTGGATGAGAGGCTGTTAAGACGCTGCCCGAGGCGCAGGTTGAGATTGATACTCCGTACTTTTCCGGGGCAATTACGGCGTTATGCATGTCAGATCCGCTCTACCACCTCGGAAATATTGAAGACGCGAGAGTATAACCCGAAAGAGGCAGGTGAACAGGCAGTCGACGACGAGCGCGCCGAGGGAGAAGCTGTCATTGCCGCAGCTGTCACTCGCGCCCAGGCGAGGAAGCAACCCCAGAGGTTCCAAACGCTCAAAACTCCAGACGTCGCAGCCCAACCACAGGAGAAGAATTACGCAGACAAGCAGGAAGAGGACGAGACGCTCAGGCCCCGCTTTTCCCAAATTGGCAAGGAATTGGCCTGCAGAAACAGGAAAAGCGAAATCGAATTCAAGCGTGAGGATGGGCTACTCTACCGAATGTACACAGAGAAAAGTGGCAGGTAGTATGTCAGCTCGTCGTCCCAAAGTTCCGCCGCTCTGAAGTACTGAAAGCGGCCCACGAGGGAATAATGACAGGACAGCGGGGCGCACAAAAGACAAAATACCGAATTTTGGAGGAGTTTTTCTGAAGGCCAGGGATCACTGCGGTCTTGAAGAGATTTGTCGCCTCTTGCGATATCTGCCAACGAACAATTCCAAAGGGCAGAAAGGTATTTCATGCCAACTTGCTCAAACAGCGCGAAGAGCGGGAGAATAAGCCAGCAGGAAAAGTTTGTCTTGCTGTTTGGGGAGTCACAGAGGCGGAACGCGATGAGGCGATTCCGGTTCCAGCATTGGAGCACTCTGAAAACCAGCGAGACGTGAAGCTTTCGGATGAACTGTAGGTGGATAAGCAAAGGTAACTTCGGGGTGTCATTTCGGCACACACTCGGGTTTTTTCGGATGTTCCGGGCCAGGCAGACTGGGCCGAGTGCCGGTTAGAGCTCGCTACCGACACCACAGTCCACGTAAAGCAGTTACCCGCTTCGATTTTCTACAAGACAAGGCATCGAAAGGGATGGAGATGGAGATGGAGCGACTTCAGATAATCGAGAAATCACACTCGCCCTATAACGCCTCCGTGCTGTTGGTCAAGACATCGGACGGCACGAACCGACTTTGCATCGACTTCAGATGATTGAACGGCGTCTTGGTTGCGGATGCGGCGCCCATGCCGAGAGCTGATGCTGTCTTTGCGACAGCCGGGGAGAAGTCTCCAAAATCGACTTCGTCAAGGGGTACTGGCAGATCCCTTTTGACCGAGGAGCCCAAGCCCAAGACTGCGTTTTCGACAACCTTGGGGCTGTTCCATTTCGATTCATGCCTTTCGGCATAAAGACAGTCCCGGCGGTTTTTTCTAAACTGATGCGAAGAGTTAGTTGTAAGCGGAATTCCAGGAATCGAGCACTATTATGATGATGTTTTGGTTGCCAGTGCTACGTGGGAGTATCACCTTTCGTCGCTTCAGCAGCTGTTCCAGAGAATCGGGGCGGCAGGCCTTACTGCGCGACCAAGAAAATGTGAGTTTCGAATGGCGAACATCGAGTTCCTTGGACATGGCATTGGCGGGGGTGAACTAGCACCCCTCGGCAGAGCACTCGACAAGATTCAAGCGGCCCCGACCCCCAGAACGAAGCGTCAAGTGAGAGCGTTTCTCGGCTTGAGCGAGTATTACCGCGACTTCATAATATCGCCGAGCCGCTCACCAAACTCACGAAGAAGGGCGGAGGTAACGTCATGAAGTGGATGCCAACACATCGGAAAGCTTTTGATGAGCTCAAGCGACGAATCTCAAGCCCTCCAATACTATGGCTCCCAGACGTCACCGAGCAGCTTGTTCTGCGTAAATCCGTACGCAAACAGCCTCAGATGGTTAGGTTAAGCTCAGATACCAGCTCAGATACCAGTTAGCTCAGATACCAGCCTTGGCGCGGTTCTAATGCGGAAGAACGTACGCTAGCTGGAAGCTACTACCCAGAGAAGCAGCTTATAGCACCATTGAGAGAGAGTGCTTAGCCTTAGCAGCGTGTCTAACAACTGGGAAAACCAGGAAATCTCAGGGAATATGATTAGTCTGGAAAATCTCAGGGAAAACACAGGGAAGAAGAACCGGAGTTAGGCTAATCTTACAGGAAATGCTTGAGATTGGATCGAAACTTATGAGCATGCAATAATTTGCAGAGCATTCAGTAACCTATGAGCATTGAGGTGTCCTCTAATCAGCACTGCACTTTACGCGGCATCGTCATTGCCTCCTGTTTCGTCCGTTTCTCACGTAGCCTTGCTGATCTGACTGCCTATAACACCACACCCGGAGAGCCAGTTCAGCTGCCGGAGAGGTGCACCGTTTTCGTCTTTATAGGCGCAGCACTAGTGTGTGTCGTCTTTGCTTCACCAGTCTCGTTTTACATACAGGGCGCGCCCATGCACGGAAGCTTCCTTCGATGCTCTCAAAACCACTTTGAGTACATATCTCAGCCCAAGTCAGACTGAGGCCTTGCTGACCGTCTTACAGAAACAACAATCTTTTAACTTTTGTCGATGGGGTGGCTTGTTGCAAAGAACGGTGGCAGCTCGTCGCACCAAAACAGGCGGATCCCGCATCATACGCCGTCGGCTTTACCGTGTCTTGTGTTCTGAACGATATGCTCGATTGGAACTTCCTAAAGCCTCCAGCAAGCCCTTCGTGTTCTCCTGGTGTTTTGGTTAAGAAGAAGGGTGGTTCGATGGCAATTTGGCGTCGATTATAGTGCATGCAGCAAAATACCCGTAAAAATGTCTATGTCCATCATTGGTGTTGCTTTTGGGTACGCTGCCAAAGCGGCGAATACTTCTCGAGCCTCGGCTCTGGCGATTACAGATTCCGATGCATGAGCACAACACGGAGAAGACTTCGTTTGCAACACATGATGGCCCTTTAGAATTCAATGTGATGCCATTCGGATTGTGCAATGAGCGAATCGCACATGAACGAATGAACCTTACTCCGTACCCTAAAATGAAAGACCTGCCTTTCAAAAAAGTACAGAAAGCTGAGCGAGAGACTCATAAGGCAATGAGCAGACGTGCAAAACACGCAAGGAAAGAGAAGCGGACTGCCTTTATTTGTCATGTCCGCCTTATCCCAGCACCTGGAGCGTTTAGACGAGGTACTCACGTGTCTAGCCAAGGCCGCCCTCCAACTCATCGCTAAGTGCCGATTGCCCGTACGCGGCCTCATGGTTTTTGGTCACTTCGTCAGCAAGCAGGGCATTGAGTCAGATTATCCCCCGCTTTGTGTACTTTAAACGCGTGTCTTTCCGATGCCGTCCGCACAAACCAAAACCCCCTACTTGTACCCACTGCCTTGCCCTGGGGCACCGTGCTCATCAATGCCCTCAGCACAGCACTGCAGCCAAGTGCCGCCGCTGTGCGGTCCCGTTAACCACAGGTCCAACCGCTCACGTATGCGCACAACTCTGGTGTATTCATTGTCAAGTGAACACACATTCGTCTCTTGACCCTACGTGCCCTTTCCTGCTTGCCAAGCAACGCGAGTGTGCCAAGGCCGCTTTTCTTCGTCGCACAGCTATGCGCCGTGCCACACAGCCTCCTCCGTGCTCTTCTTCCTCAATTCGTGAATCTGCTTCAACCTCGGCCCCATCACCACCAGGCTCCTACGCCGCTGTTGTGAAGGCTCCCTCGGCGCTGTCGCATTCTTCTTCCTCCAATACACCCCCACTGTCCCTTACAAACGAAAACCGCTCGTTCGATCTGCGCCTCGCAATGCTGGAGCGCAATCAGCGTGAGCAACAGAGCGTCTCGAATGGCTTGCAACAGCAAATCCACTCCCTAACGCAGACCCTTCAGGCAACCACCTCCTGTCTTACCTCCCAACTTACCGAATTAAATAAGCAACTTTCCGTGTTTACCACCCCGCCCTCCACTGCCCAAATAGCCCCACTGACTAACCTGATCGAAAACACCACCACTGCACACCACACTCGCCTTGTCCAACTGGAAACTTCCATCGTCCAGATTCTATCCACACTCCAAACTCAATCCAAGCAATTGGAATCCCTCGCTTCCACGCTCCAATCCCTGAAGGGGTCACTCCCCCCGGCCAAAAAGAAGGAACGCGTTCCCGCAACGCGTCTACCCGTACAGTAAGATGGCGCACGGAAGGGACCTCGAAATTGTGCAGTGGAACTGTCGCAACCTTCGCCACAATAAGACCCCTCTCCACCAGTATCTCCTCACCCGCCCTTCCCTTCCGCATTTTCTCCTTCTCCAGGAGACTCGGACGGCCCGCACTGTCCCAGGTTACCGCGCCTATCATGCCACGACGGGAACGCCGCTTGAGTCCATTTACGTACGCAGTGACGTCCTCGTCGAGCCACTGGACATCCCCTCCACCCTCCTCAAATATTTAGTTGGCGTGGTCTATTACCAACCTTCTTCCCGAGTCTTCCTCTCCCTTATATCTTTCTACAATCCCCCTGTCACGTCCTCCTTATTCAACGCCCTAGGCAAATCCTTCATTCTCTTCCTTCCACCACCCATATCCTCCTTGGTGGCGACTTTAACGCCCCTCACACGTTATGGGGGTACCCTCAGACCCTCAAACCGGGCCGCCTTCTCCACTGTCTTGTGCAGGAACGCCACCTAACCCTTCTTAACATCCCTGGTTCCCCCACTCGTGCGGGCACTCTTTCACAGCGCTTCACTACGCCCGACCTCACTTTCTCTCGGGGACCCCTTTCCTTTCAGTGGCAGGCAACAGCAGAAACCCTTCTCAGTGACCATTTTCTCATTCATATCACGACCTCTCTTGCCCACATCCCTCGAAGGCACCGAGTCACTCACACTGACTGGCATGCGTTTCGTAATAATTTCTCTTCGGAGTCTATTGAATCTTACGATGACTGGACGTCGCGCATCTCTGCAGCGCTATCATCCAGCAGCCGTCGCGTTCGCTCTTGTCACCCCATCTCAGATCCGGATCCGCATTTCCTTCGTTTATGGCGTCGCCATAAAAGATTACAACGCTCATTCCGCTCCCAACCCCGAAACGTCATGCTTTCCTCCCGGATTGCGGCTTTGCGGGCCGAGATCGTCGCTCACGGCGCGTCCCTCGAGCACTCTCGTTGGAGCGCACTGTGTGATACCGCATTGCATTCTCGATCCACGTGGTCTCTGTTTAAATCTCTCCTAGGCACTAAACCTTCCCTTGCTCCCACTCTAGCTAAAGCACTTACTCAAGGGACTCCCTCCGATGTCTTTGACAAGCTAACTTCGCTGTACCTCCCGCCTCCTCTTACACCTTCTTACCCAGCTTACTCGGGCGACCCTAACCCCGACATGGACCGGCCTTTCACTCTCCGCGAGCTCGAAACTGCCCTGGCTGCTAATTCTACCCGCTCAGCCCCCGGTGAGGACGCGATCACGTACACCACACTTCGAAATCTTCCTGACCACGCCAAAGAATTCCTTCTCCAGACTTTCAACAAAGCCTGGGAAAGTGGCTGCCTGCCAAGCTCCTGGACATCTTCCCTCGTTTCAATGATCCCTAAGCCCGGAAAACCACCTTCCCTATCTAACCTTCGCCCTATTTCCCTGACGTCGTGCGTTGGGAAGACTCTTGAGCGAATGGCCCTGACTCGCCTGGCTGACTTTGTAGAGGCGAGGGAGTTCTTTCCTCATTCTCTTATCGGCTTCCGACGCCGCGTCTGCGCGCAGGACATGTTCTTGGTCCTCCAGCACACCTTCCTCTCACCCACTCCCAACCAGATTCATGCACTTGTGACCGTTGATGTGCGCAAGGCTTTCGACGGTGTGTGCCACGACCACATCCTGTCTCAACTGTCCTCCTTAGCCTGCGGCTTTCGCATGTATTCGTACATTCGTTCCTTCCTCTCTAATCGTGTGGCTCGCTTTAAAGTAGACACTCACCTGTCCGACCCCCATTCTCTGACCCGTGGCACACCCCAGGGTGCTGTACTGTCTCCTACGCTTTTCAACCTCGCCATGGCCCCTCTCGCCTCCCAACTTACGCAAGTTCCGGACCTGCATCACTTTTTTTATGCGGACGACATCACTCTCTGGTGCACCTCTGGCTCTCCAGGCCACGTGCAGGACACCCTGCAACGTGGTCTAGACCTCATCGCCTCCTTCCTCCCTATCCGCTGGCCTGTCTCCTGCTCCGGAGAAATCCGAGCTTCTTCTGCTCAATCACTCCCCGTACCATCGCTCGCATAATTGTCTCATCTACCTTCATCTTTCTGGCTCTCCTATTCCTATCGTACAACAATGCAAAGTTCTTGGCTTTCCTCTGCATGCGGCCAAGAATGTACAAGCTCTCCACCACGCCGTGAAGACCTGCCAATCGGTAACCCACCTCCTGCGGCGCGTGGTCACTCGACATTCTGGTCTTCATGAGGCCCATGCATGCCGGGTTGCCCATGCGTTCTCCCTAAACAAGTTCCTGTACTATGTGCCTTATGTTCCTTTCACTCATACACAACTTAACACCCTTGAAACCGCCCTCCTAGGCCTCTACAAAGCAGCTCTCAATCTACCTATCACGACCTCTACCGCTAAACTCTTCGCTACTGGCCTCTTCCATCCTCTGCGTTCTCTCCTCTCCCTCCAACGGGACTCCCAGCTTGCCAGGCTTTCCCATACCCGTCAGGGTCAATGGATACTCGCCCAAGCGCGCATCCTTCCCACCCCCGTTTCCACTTTCCCTTCTCCAATATCCTCTCCGGCTCCCAACCTTCGTATCCTTCCTCTTCCGTCCAATATGTCCCCCGTCTTGCATGGCGGCCGCCGTCACGCGGCCGCGCAACATCACTCACCTCTTTTTGAGACCCAGGGAGTGGCATACACGGATGCCTCTTTCGTGGCTCCTCGAGGTTCCTGTGGCTTCGCTCTCTACCATCCTCACCTTACGGCACCTGAAACCCACACCAGTGGGCCATACCTACACCCTCCAGATGTACTGTCGCTAGAAGTCCTCGCGATTGTCCACGCCCTACGGTCATTTCCCTCCCTTCCTTTTCTCCCAGAGTATACAGTCTACTCCGACTCCTACGCCGCTATCCGCCACATACAAAACCGCACCTTACTCCCTTCCCTCCAACGAGAGGTCGAGAAGGCGGTCTCCGCATTACAGCCTTCCGCCGTCTTCCTACGCTGGGTGCCTGGGCATTCGGGGATCGACGGCAATGAGCTGGCCCACCAGCTCGCCCGCGATATTTTCCACCGGGCACCGTTGATCCCATGGCCTAACCCTTCGGAGGACGATGGGAAAACTTTGGCGGGCGGGGGGAGGATCTCCCTACGCCAAACTATCAGGGATGTGTACCTCCAGCTCCGCCTCGACAAGCGACTCTATCCTCCCCCTCATCCATCGCTCACTGTGCCGGAGGCTCGCCTTCTGAGGCACATTCAAATGAATGCACTTACCACCCCCTCTCGCCTCTTCCTCTACAAGTAGCGCTCTGCCCCCTCCTGTCCTAACTGCCCCTCATCATATGCTGACCTTTCGCATTGCCTTTTCCACTGCCCGGTTGCTCAGCAATCGGCTTCTTACCCTCCCCCATCCCTATCAATCGCCACCTGGCTCGACTGGCTTGGCTCTGAAGAGGAGGAAGTTCAGCGCCGCTTAGTCGCACAGGCGGTAGAAATGCTGAGCCTGTAATATTGGGCTTCAATAAAAGTCTTCTACTACTACTACTTGCAAGGTCGCTGCTATAGTGCACTTCCTAAAACCAACCACACCTTCGCAGCTCTCTCGGTTTAGATCGTACTTCCGCCGCTTTGCTCGTGACTTCGCTACTATAGCAGCTCCTCTTCATAAACTTCGTACGACGACCAGTACCTTGAATTGGACAGTCGAACTAGCCTTTCATACCTCCGCATCCATGATGAAGGCCCGTGCTGGCGTCCCCTTTTATTCGAACTTACTCAATGACGATGCGGATGCCTCGCCTTATACGCAGTTTTTAACATTCCCCACACAGGTGCAAGATGGTGAACTAAGCACGTTAACACACGCTTCCTTCGTCAGTGTTAGGTCAGTTCTGAGTGAATGCCGGTGGCATCGTCGGAGGTTCATCGTGCGCCTAGTGCTCCGTCGATGCTTCCGAAGCTTGCTCTTAAAGACGTAAAGACGCGAGAACAAGTTTATTGAAAGTATTCAAAGCATATACATTTACATTCGCATTGTGATGGAACATCCAGAGGTCCCAAAGTAAGAACTGTCAGGGGGACCTCCTAACAAAAAATGAACTGAGGAACGGTACATCGTTAAGCAAACAGTGGCGAAAAAGCAGCAAAATATAGAAAAAGGTGTGCAAAAATGTAGGGAAACATAAGTAATAAAGACAATTGGCTTGGGACAAAGATATCAAAACAAAGAATTAACGCATAAATCATTGAACAATTGAATTCTAAGACGTTTACGAAATGCGTACATTGTGCATGTTTTCAAATCAAAAGGTGGCTGGTTCCACAGTGTTACACATGGAAATCTTGCCGTCATTCGACCATAGTTCGTACGTACTTTAGGCAAAAGTAGATTACAGTTAGTTGCAAACCTTGTGTTGTTGGTATTTACAAGAATAACATCAGAAAAGCTAGCACTGGATAATTCATTATTTACAACACGAAACATGATTATTAGAATTTTCTGGCTAACAAGTTTTTGCAGGCGCAAAAGGTTCAAGTTACGAAAAATGGGGGTTGATGGTGATGAAAAGGGGTTGAAAGTGATAAGTCTTAGAGCTTGTTTTTGTAAGCGTTCAAGATGACGTAGATGCGACCGATACGTATTTCCCCATGATGACAGGCAGTACGATAGATGACTGTGGATAAATGCGTAATACAAGGAAAGAAGGATTTCGATTGTAAAGGAAGGGCGTGTTTTGATAATCACACGAATACCGAAAGACACTTTTTGAATGAAAGACTGAGCATGCTTGCTGAATTTCAAATGTTCATATAATATTACGCCAAGAAATTTAGTGGACGCAGATGCATGAATGAGGTATCCGTCAAGTGTCACCGCTAATGAAGAAATGTTCGGCAATAGCTGTGGTGAATGAAACACCATGAAATTAGTCTTCGATGGATTGATACGTAATGCATTTGATTCGCACCATGAATGAACGTTAAGTCTACGTTTAGTGAGCGTTGTAGCATGAGTGTATCCTTATGTGTGGTAAAAATTTTAGTGTCATCAGCATAAAGAATACCGTTAGTGTGTTTCAAACAAAGTGGTAGATCATTTATAAATAATAAAAATAAGAGGGGTCCCAGGACTGATCCCTGAGGAACACCAACGTTAGTGGTTGTTGAAGATGAGAAAGAATTATTTATTTGAACAATCTGCGTCCGATCAGTAGGATAGCTTTTAATCAGCTCTAAAGGCGGTCCTGATATGCCATAACAGTCAAGTTTATGAAAGAGAATGTTGTGGTTAATTGTATCAAAGGCTTTATTACAATCAATGAACACAGCTCCAAAAAGCAGAGCTTCATAAATTGCCAATTTAACTCTATCAGTGAAAGTAATTAGTACAACTTCAGTAGAAAAACTTGGACGGAAGCCAGATTGGTCATTAGATAATATGTGAAATTTGGATAAGATTTAGATTAGTTTCTCGATTACTTTACTAAAGAAAGGTAATATGCAAATTGGGCGATAGTTAGGGAATTCGCGGTCACCTTTTTTAAAAATGGGGATAATTTCACCTGCTTTCAGGCTATGAGGAAACACAGCAGCCGAGAAAAGCTTGTTGATTAAATAGGCTAAGATTGGTGAAAGTTCCTTCGACACAAGTTTAATTTTGGAAGCGCAAATTTGATCGAGCCCAGGGCCAGTATTCTTTAATGATAAGATAATATTGTTCACTTAATCTGGTACCGTAGGGTACAAAAAGTGGGATTGAGGAGCACGTGGAAGACTTGGCAGAGAGAGTTCAAATTGAATGGTTTTATTAGTATCTGTAGGGGCGCTGAAATATGAGCTAAAAACCTCAGCGATGGAATCGGAATCCGTGTATCTGTCTTTGTTAACAGCTATGGCAGCTGGGTGTGATTTAGGCTCATTGTTGTTAAGAAATTCTTTTATTACTTGCCACTTCTGTCTTGTATTGCCACTATTATTTCGGATCTTATTTTGATACAATTTCCGCTTAGCGTGCTTCAGAGCAGCTCCCATAATACTGGAATAAGTTTTCAGCCGACACTTTAGCGAATGATTGAACCGTTCTGCCTTGACCTTCCTGCGAAGATTATCTTTCTTCATTATAGAATGCATAAGTGCCTTAGTGATCCAAGGGTTCCAAGGCGTACGAAACCATTGCTTAATCGTGGTTTCAGAAGACGACTGACTGATACACTGCGTTCCCTTACGGAAATACCATATATGGGCCAGATATGTTTTATATATGGCCAGATATGGACATATAAGCGCTTATATCAGGCTATATACTGCCATATAAGGTTCAATATAAGGTCATATACAGCCAGATATAAACGTATATGGCGTTTTATATGCCATATAAGGCAGCTATATACTGCCATATATGGCTTTATATTGCGCCTTACATGACATATACGGTAGCAGGATACTTCCATATACGGCGTCCGTGGCCCGTATATGGCTTTATATACTCGATATAAGGAGTATTCATCAAAAGTCACATAATGCAATTAACAGTCATATACATAGGTGTATTATATTATTTATGTGTCGACATCCAATTAAGGAGCAGTTCCTCACATATATATATATATATATATATATATATATATATATATATATATATATATATATATATATATATAATTTTCTCGCGTCATGGTGACTGATAATATATCACGCGAAGCGCAACAATAAATACCCTGTAATGTTATTTATATACACACAGATAATCGATGGAACCATATATCTCGTCCCATCCAGCAATTAGTAATTAGAGTAAGGGAGTGTTGGCGGTGAGTTCTGCTTTCTCATGGCATCGTAATTTCATTTAATACGCGATTTACCTACAGCGCGAGCTAATTATTATCCGCATTAAAACGATGTGTCAAGCTGAACTATTATTGTTTCATCGATGTTGCAGTTGCAACAGCAAAAGCAATTGTATATACGTGCGCATTATAGTGGTGCATTAATGCAAAACTTGTGCCAGCTTTACCGCAATAAGCGCCTAGATTGCATGTTCACTGTAAGTTATAGCTAAACGAATGATTGTTGGAATGTGTCAGCAACGTTCTTTACTTTTATTTTTATTTTCTTTACCTCGTCTTGTCCGAGTGCGGCGCGAAAGAGGGCTATCGCTTCTACTCTTTCTACAGCTGACCCACCATTGCTCAAAAGAATGCCAAAGACGAGCCAAAAAATAAATGACAAAAAAGAGCCCCCCTCTCTCCACCCCCCCCTGCCCTCCGGTTCTTTTCTTCCGCAAAGAGCCACGCTTTTTTTTCTCGGAACGGTGCGCAGGACCTTTGGAGACGGCCCCTCGCTTTTTCCACGTGCACGTGGAACAGATTTCATGCATCAGGTGAAGCGCTGCCAAAGCTAGCTCTCGTGTTTACGCTGTGTACTTTCGCGTCCAAAAAGTAGTCCATTGCTTGTGGTAGGCAAGAAAATACACATGTCTCACTGGCAGCCTTAAATCATAACACATTTCTCATCATTTTGACAAAACGCGCTCGTATTTTCGGGGAAACAATCGAAATATGCGAGTTTCTGCTTTACGTTTGCCGTTTCCTCTCGGAACGATACACCTCTCTCTTTTTTCTTACGGACTACATTTGCGTAGCCGTCACAACTGGAGCCATTTTCTCCACGAAGGTTTTGTTGTGTGTGGGCTGCATGGCTGTGCTTTCCGAAAAAGGTGGTGCTGTGGTACTGAGTGCAGTGAGTGGCATGTTTCGATCGTGTCGCAAATAAGTGGACAACCTTCGATGTTCTAAAATGACCCTCGTCGGGAGTGACGGAAGAGCACATTCCTAACGAAGTGGGGCCACAAGTGCAAGTTTGGTGGCAGTACAAAGGCTTCTTTCATGCCAGGCTGATTGCTACAAGGTAAGCTTTGATGCTTGTTACTAAAATTCTAATACGGTGTGTCAGTTCAGAAGCACGTGAATTGGACTATTTTATAGCTGCTAAGCGCTTTGTTTTCGCCATCGGATATCGGATAAACGGCTAATGTCGAAAAGCTAGCGTGTTTCTTTTCTATATTTTAAGTTGCGCCTTAGCCATTGCTTCTGCTTCCGACTCTTTAGCGGCGTTGTAAAAAGACGCCAAATGCAGTATTTTCTTCTTGTGGCGAGATCGAAGGTCACCCAACAGATGTACCGTGCTTAGACACGCTATCGTTTTCTGATTTTTCCTTACGAATGCCTTAGACAAGTTGCTGTTGAAATTCTGTTCGTTTTACCGGTGCCCTTCCCCCGCCCTTTCACTAGTGAAATTCTCGTTATTGTAGCTTATTCACGGAATCTGGCGCCAGTGAAGCCGTGAGGCTGGAAATGCATGCTGCTTCAGAAGCAGCTGGAAGTGCCATATTGAGCATAAAAATGGCGTGGCCGCATTTTAGATATTATCTGCATTTATTTTATTTATTTACTTACCAAACAGAGCACTCCACACGCTATTTCGGAGAGGTTACAATACACTCAGTCGTCCTTATACATCAAAGGTCAGTTGCTTTATTGCAATAATGTATAAACATGTTTGCTGGTTCAGCTATCAATGACAGTGCTTTATGTGCATACATTTGATGCCATTTCGGAGAACCGGCCTCACGTGATTAACAAGCTAATCACGTCGTTGAGAAAAACAGTGTTTTTTTTTCCTGCGTGACAGCTGTAGCTTAAATGCCATGAATTGTTTTTGACAAAACAGGGACAAGCATCTCCCTTCCCTTCGCCTCAAAGTGCAAGGAAGTAAACTGAAATAATAATTGAGCAACTGCTTGTAAGGTGCTTTGCATACCGACCAGCACATTGCGTAGTCATGCACGGTCATGCAGGATGGTTTAACGATACGGGCGTGTTCCGATGTTTTATGGTTGTTGTTCTTGGCGCCTAAGTGAATGCATGCATGTATACATATGAAATATTGTGTCATTGCGTCATCAGCTGCACATATTTTGGAGCTATTTATCGGCCCTGATAATGTAAGCATTACTTTCATGTTCCAATTGTGTTTTGCCATTTACAGCTCGCACAAATGACTTCCCTGCGAGGTGCCAGTTCGAGTGCAGTGGAAAACTTAATTTTAATATTATCCCTGGGCGCAAAGCTCAGCGACTTGAGAAGCAAAAAGACAAAAGACAACTCCGAAGAATGAAAAAAAAAATAGTTGAAAAATAAACTACACACGTGAAAGGTCCATCTTGCATTTGTGTTCTGTTTTTGTTTATATATGTATTCAGCTCTCACACATGGCCTACAGTGTCAAGCAGATATGGCTATATAAGGCACCATATATGGATATATTACAAATTGCGCAGATATGGCCATATAAGGGCCCATATAAGGATATACTAAAAATTGGGCAGATATGGCCATATAAGGCGTCATATATGGATATATCAAAAATTGGACAGATATGGCCGTATAAGGCGCCATATACGGATATATTAAAAATTGGGCAGATATGGCCATATACGGGCCCGTATACGGATATATTCAAAATTGGGCAGATATGGCCATATAAGGGCCGTATATGCCATATATGGCCATATCTGCCCAATTTTTAATATAACCGTATATGGATTTTTTCATATCAGTCCATATATGGCATTTTCGTAAGGGTTGGCAGTGCACGTTATAGAACCCCAGCTAGTCGAACTTTCCGGAGACCTCCACAACGACGTCTCTCATACTCATAGCTGGTTTTGGGACGTAAAACCCCCCAAATCAATCAATCCGACGCTTGTTCTACACACGTGCTTTTGTGCGCGTTGCCTTTGGCGGGCATGGGCTGTTGATGAATGACCTCCGGCGGAGACAACTCGCCAGCATGGATTTGGCGTAGTCATGGTTCACGAATTTCCATCTCGTCTTCCTCTGCTTGCCAACACTCACCCCCGTATTCACAAACGCACCTTCACTCAATGCTCCTCCTCGACTTCACCGAGTCGAGGCGCAGCGCCTTCCTCTCCTCAAGGAGCCGCTGGGTTTCAAGAACGCCACTCGAGCGCTCCTCCGCCAAGAGGCTGCTCGAGAAACATTCCTTCACTTGAGTTACGAAAGACGCATCTGGTAGCGAGGGTGTACAGCCCAATACTACAATATAAGTACGAGAATTTTCGGTTGAATTGCTAGCCAACGACTTAAAAATTATCACCTATTATTAAATACATGTTGCATTGGAAGTTATAAGTGAAATTTGAAACATTATCAGCTAGTTTCGACAGCAGGCGATGCTACGTTCATCCAAGCCACGCTAGAGCCGAATCCGCTGGGATAGCATGCCTGGACAGGTCCGGATGTGCGACTGTTGTTCGCGTATTGTGCGCGCGCGCCAGATTTTATCTTGATGTTCCGTGGTGCGCTGTGCAAGCTGCTTGTCGCATCGTGTCGTACCGACTCCAAAGGAGCGCTGCAAACATTGTACAACTACCTGAAGAAAACTAATCATCAACCCGTTTCTGCCGACATTGCCAATTTACACCAGCTAGCTTTTACCGTAGGACAGTGCATTACATTTCAATGGATACCAGCTCACTGCGGCATTCTGCCCAACGAAAAAGCCGACGAAGCAGCACGTAACGGTCTTCGATATCAAAACTGTAAGCGAATGTCTTTCACCAAATCTGATACTTCCCATATGGCTAAACGATTCGCTTACGAATAAAGGAACCGGCTGTGGAAGTTACCGACACATCATCACCCTTTCTTATACTCAGTCGACCCATATCCCAAATCAAAACTACAATCCAACATTCCTCGACATCTGGAAACTTTGTATCATCGACTACGGCTGTACATTGCATATTCAAACGACTTACGGTACCGCTTCCATCAGGAGACAAGCCCACACTGCAGCAACTGTGGCTCTACTGAAACCGTAGAACATATTTTATTTGAATGCAGAGCGAACAGTGATGAGCGTGCGCTCTATGAACATTGCATGCAGTCACTTACACAACTCCCTTTATCACCTCAGTGTGTTTTAGGCCCTCTAGCTTGCCCCACACAACAGGGACGTGCGATGGACTTTTTGTTTACATATTTAAAAAGTATAGGTGAACTCGAGAGACTTTATCTCCGTCGTCACCATCACACACCCATCATGCAACACATCCTATCACATCACTGCGGGTTGGTGAAAACGTGAAATATCATTGGACGCAATTAGACATCATAGTCAGAAACACAAAGCCCAACTTTTTTCTCTTTTCTTTTTCACTGTCTCTTGCACTTCTTTCTCTCCCCAAACTCCCTCCCCACGCAGAGTAGCATGTCAGCGATATTTCAACGCCGGGTAAATTCCCTGCCTTTCAATAAAGAGCTCTCTCTCTCTCTCTCTCTCTCTCTCGTGGCGTCCTGCTTGCCCTGACAGACGGCGACATGAGCACGGACGACAGCGTCACGCGCGACGGAGGTAAGACGACCGCACGGAGGTTAGTTTACACGCGCGAAGAGTGCGAATTACTGTGTAATTTGGTGACGCGCCACAGATCGGTAATTGAAAACAAACACCGACAACGTGCCCAAGCGCGCTAAGGACACTGCCTGGGAGAAACTGTTATACGGATGTGATGCTTTTATCCGGATGTGGGTGCAGTCTATGCACGCTGTCACCCCGGGGAACTTGGCAATTCGGTGGAATTCGACCATCGTCTCACGGAACCCGTCATCGGTGTCGGGGAACTTCACGACGGCTGGGAACAAATGCTTCGCGATCACCCGCGACACACGTTCGATGATGCGGCTCACTGTCGGCTGAGACACATTCACCAGGCCGCCGCCACTACTTGAAACGTGCCTGCTCCATAAAAGCGCAACGCAATCAGAAGCTGCGTCATTGGTGGAAGAGGGTGGCCACGGTTGCTGCAGCTCTCCTCAAAGGGCAATCAGTCAAGCAGCTTCTTCACGCTGCACTTCGTGAAGCGGTAGCGCGCCAGAAATTCGCTGTCGGTGTAGTGATCCATTGGATTTATCCGGTCGCTCAACCGTCGTCGTGGTATGGCTACGCAGTTTTCTACGTCGTCAAACAGCTCGTCGACGCGGAGCACATAGTCGACAAACGAAGCGTAATCCGCCATGATACTTCACTCAAGGAAAGCTTCAAGGTAGCTCTGGCCCTACCTTGACTATCTCAAGTAAAACGCTCGAGATTTCCTCCAGTCGAGGAGCGCTTCGAGTGGAGGGTGATATGTGAATTGGAAAACGGCCCTCAAGAAGCGTTTCGAGTGAAGGGTCGAGTCGAGGAGCGTTTATGAATACGGGGGTCAGTCTGGAAGCAGACTGCACGGTTTCATTTGCTGCTGTGACGTTGTATCCTTATGTTGAGGGTCCACGACAATGGACTGCAAAATGCCCGGTCTTCTCCACCTTGATGTCCGTGACTCACTCGGATAGGTACTTCATCTATTCCTCCGAGTAGCTGGTGTTGGTCGATCAAAACGGCTGGCCACTTAGGATTTAATAAAATCTACGGCCGTATCAAGACTCGCTGCTTTTGTCCTGATATGTCAACTACAGGTTTTCCAGCTCACTTTAATCCAAGTACCAGCTAAATTAATCCGAACGCCACATAAATAGTCGAAGTGCCAAACTTTAATCTATGCGCCATACACTTAAAGGGACCGGCAACCAATTTTTGTGATACCTGCTTTTATCAGCGCAACTGAAAACTTATCCGGTCAGAGTGCCTAATCACCCAGTAGTAACGCCGAAAACGCCGCGCAACATATAAAATCCGAATTTTTCATCTGCGGCGACTATGGAGTCTTTACAGGCCACGGAGTTGCAAACAGTGGGAGGTGAGGCCGATAGCGATTATAAGGCCGCAATGGGAAAAGGAAACTAGTGAAGCCCTAAATGTAAAGAAATCAATGTTGCTATGACTTGTGATCTCGCTCGCGAATTCGGGCTGTACACTCCGGTACCGGTTTCGCAGGCACGAGAGAAAAACGGCGCGCACATGCGTCGCAGCCTTCAGAGACCGTTCCACGGTTGCGCCGCGAAGGCAGCGCCGCTTCTCATGCAGTGTCAACTTATTTGTTTCGTACCTCGTGGGCAGCACAGAAGAAGAGAGCGGGAATGCTTAATAATATGCTTGCTCTAACTCTGAGCACTAATTATGGTGCGTATAAAAGCATCTGACTACGCACACCAAACCGAAGACTCCATATAGCAGTACGAAGTCTCTACGGCTACGCTGCGCGACATACCCGTTTTTTGTGATTTTCAAACTCAATTTAAAAATACAAATTCCACTCAAACCCCATTAAATATGCTAGAATCTGTCACCATAATTCATGGTTTTTTCATTCCCGCCAGAATCTAATCGCAGGTTCTGGTCAGTTGTCGGTCCCTTCAATCCAAGCGCCAGCGCAAATAGGCCTAGTTCAATCCAAGTGCCACCTGTTCAATCCAGTCGCCTACAGCTTTCATCCAAGTGGCAGTCAACTTAATCCCTACAGAAGAAACAGCAAGGGGGAGGGGGCTTGCGGGTGTGTTAGGGGGTGCTCGGGGGGGGGGGGGGCGGCGGTGCATAAATTCATGGTGGTCACTGAGTCTATTAAAATGTAATTGTTTACGGAGTGGCGTGTTTTCCTCGATGGCACGTCTTTCTCGAGGGAGAGGGGTCGAAGTCCCCCTCCATTTTGCATGGAAGGTCCTGGCGTCCTTATTGGCAAGTAAAATGTAGCTCTGCGGCATCAAATCGACAAGAGCTGGAGTTGAGCTTTCTGTGCAGTATTCTTTGGTACGAGGAAACTGTAACTCTCCAATTTTCTGAATGCCTGGATTGTTCGGCAGATGTGGAGAGAGCAAAATCTAAATAGACGCATACATTCGTGGCACTGCTGTATGCATTTCCCCGAGACACTACACATGAATGGTTACCACTCTGGTTGACGTGGCTCAGTGCAGAGTCTTTCACGAGGCAATACACATGGGTGAATATCGTCCGCAAGTCACCGTCACTCATCAGGCTGAGCAGACGGCTGCGATCTCTTTTAAAAGGAAACTTAGATTCATTGTCGTGTGCTAGCAAACGGCAGCAAATATTTGAATATCTGCGAGAAGTAATCAGTGGTGCACATGGTGACCGGAAATTCAGCAATAGCGACGCAGCATAAACGGACACGGTACTTAAGTTACACCCTTGCCAAGGCCTCTCTGAGCGTATACATTTAACGCTCGTTCATTTGTTTTCACACAAAAACGTTGTGCAAAATACCGCAGTATATCTCAGTTCGTAGGCGCTAGCAAGCAATGGTTAAAAAATTACTGCTGTGGTGTGAGGTTAACGTTGTTCAAATATTTAGGCCATCCAACCTTGTGAACCTGCTGTTTATTGTGTATGGATTAAATTGACTGGCACTTGGATTAAAGCTTCTGGCGATTAGAATAAATACAGCAGCACTTCGATTAAACTCGCTGGCACTCAGCCTATTGCGCTGGCGCTCGGATTAAGTGTTTGGCGCACAGATTTAATTCGTAGTTTGACGTTCAGATTACTTATGTGCCACTCGAACTAATTTAGCTGGCTCTTGGATTAAAGTGAGCAGGAAAACCTGTAGTGTTGCAAAGTACACGTCGGTTCGTGCGTATCACGATAATACCGAAATCGTTCGACATCTCTACCCTCTGACCACTTAGAGCAATTGCCTTGCCCGTGTGCTCCCATAGACCTATACTGGCCCCTTCCGTTCACATCCGTAGGTAATCGCTTGATTGTCACAGCCGTGGATCACTTAACCCGCTACGCTGAGACGGTATAGCTGTTCCTTCTGATGCTGCCTCTCAAGTCACCAATTCCTCCCGCACGCAATTATCTTGCGCCGCTGGGTGCCTCGTGTTTTCTGAGTGACCGTGGGAGGATATTTCCTTCGCGTGTTCACGCTGAAGTCCTGCAAGCTCCTAACTCCATCCATAAGACCACATCAGCGTATCGGCGCCAGAATAATGGTCTTACGGAGCGTTTTCGCTGAACTCTATCCGACGTGATATCCATGTATGTTAAACCAGATCGCCACAACTGCGACACTGTACTTCCTTTCATCCCGTTTGCTTATAACACTGCCCTTCAACTCACTGTAACTACGGCCCCTTTTCGCTCGTGTATGGTCGTTCACCATTTTTTGGTTTGGACATCACATTTCTTTCCACGCCGTCAGTTGCAACCTTCCAGAAGAGTACCCCGCCTGCATCGCCCACTTCCGTGAAGCGGCGCGCGCTTTTGAAAATCGCTGTGATGCCATGCGTCGCGCCATTTCGTTTGGACTGCGATTTCCTCGAGAAACAGGTGACCGATTGTGACAGTGCCCTGACAATTGCTATTGATATGCTCCTCAACTCTCTTTCATTCCCCTATCACGAGCCGGCCGGAGATCTGCTCTTGTTAACATCCCTGTCTTTCCCTTTCTCTCGTGGGCCAGGCGACGAAGTGCTCCTGTGGACACCTGTTCATACACGGAGGCTCTGAGAAAGAAATTCTTCACATGTACACCGTGCTTGAAAGAACATCGTCGTTACTGCGGCTGTGGGCGTATCACGCCTGAAGCCGTGTATTCGACGTCCAAGCTGTTTCTAGTTCGTTCTCTTAATGACAGCTCTCGCGAAGAGGAGGACGATTATGGTGGACCTCTTTTATGGTGCTTTGGCGGATAGACGAAGTTGATGATGATGATCCCTTACATATGGCATCTAGCCACTTCGGGGGATTAGCGAAGAGTGAGGCGGATTCGACTTTAATTAGTGTGGGCGAGCTAACTCATCGTCTTCATCTGTACTATGGTGAGCACTATGAAGGAGAACACAGGAACGCGCGGTAAACAGCCTGACGCGTTCCTGTGATCCCTTTTATATTGCACGCGATAGTACATACCCATCCTCACGATCGTTATCTTTTCGCTGGCTGGTGTTCGCTTGTTTGCTCGCGCTGTTGCTTTGGAATACGGGAGCCGTCGTTTTCGACGTCCTCTGACAATGTCTAGGTCAGTTATTAAATAGGGGAGCCTACTTATAGAAATGAAATCTGCCAAATAAGAAAGCTAGGCTAGGGTGCACACGGAATGCAACTTACCTTGAACTAAAGAATGTTAGCTGCATACTACCAATAACTTAGGATGCTGAAGCTTGGGGAAAAACAAACCTGAAATAAAGCTAAGAATCATGCATGCAGCCCTCTATGAAAAGAAAGAAATTGTAGCTCGACCAATAGGAGATCCCTAAACAACAGAATCGAATGAGGAACAAACAGGTGTAACCGACTTCACAACCGACATAAGCTAAAGAAATGGACCTGGGAGAGTCAGGCAAAGCTTATAAGTAAAGGCAGCCGGTGGAACCGCGTACATGGGACGGTAGCGAATTAGATGGAGTGAGAAAATCAAGAGGTTCGCTGAAATACAATGGAGTCAGCACACGAGAGGGCGCGTTGGAGATCACTGGGATGGACCTTCGTTCTGGAGTGGGCATAGAGCAGGCTGAGGACGAGGATGATGATGACTGGCATCGCATAGTCGATGTTGGCCGAATACGCCTTTTTCGAAGCGAATTCCAGTCGAAACCGTGAACCTGCGGTCGATCGCACATTGACTATCACATACCGAGTAGCCCCGCCACAGTGGTCTAGTGGCTAAGGTACTGGGCTGCTGATCCGAGGGTCGCGGGATCGAATCCTGTTCGCGGCGGCTGCCTTTCGATGGAGGCGAAATGTTGAGGCACGTGTGCTGTGCGATGTCAGTGCACGTTAAAGAACCCCAGGTGGTCTAAATTTCCGGAGACTTCCACTACGGCGTCTCTCATAATCAGAACTGGTTTTGGGACGTAAAACCCCACAAAACAACAACATACCGAGTCTTCTAAGTAAAATGGGTCATATTTTAGACCTAA
This sequence comes from Hyalomma asiaticum, assembly GCA_013339685.2. NCBI lineage: Eukaryota > Metazoa > Arthropoda > Arachnida > Ixodida > Ixodidae > Hyalomma > Hyalomma asiaticum. The sequence continues at coordinate 8,614,819 of CM023488.1, forward strand.
ATAAAAATTGGCAGATCCCACGTGCAGTGGGAATCAAGGAAATGCGAAGCACGCAAAGGAACGTAAAATGGATTTGCATTGTTGTCTCGCTATACCGAGTTTAGTACATATGAAGTTAACGAAACGGCCGCAAGAGCACCATGACTGTGGCATGTAAACCATGCCGCTCATACACGTATGTCATGATTCTCACGTTATGACTTGTCATTTACGTTCGTCATGCAGTCGTGTTGTGCCATAGCAATATTGGTATACATCCCTTTAAAGAAACGAGTGGCATGTAGATCATGCCGCTAATGACATGCATGTCACGATTTCATGTTATGACCTGTCATTTATGATCGTCATGCAGTCCTGTTGTGCCAAACCAATTTTCGTATAGGCTCCGTGCAGTCGAGTTTTCCATGTGCGACATCAGCGCCAGAATGCACTGCCTGGCGGAGAGAAGACGCAAAATTGGGCAGACTGTGACAGGGAAATACGCGAACGCGATGCGTGTCCCCAACTCTATAACAGCAGCGACCGCCCGTCCCACCTTCTTTCGATTTATTTCCTTTGAGACGCGCACTCCAAACATGCGGCAACCTGTTCCAAAGGGCGACGCCGCGTGCGTTCGTGTGGTTCGCAGCACGCCCGGAAAGCAGCGAAGAAACGCGCGCGTCGCTGTCGCCTCGGTTTCCACCGTGCGCGACTGCGCCGTCCGACGAGAGCTACGTAGCGCCCTCTGGTCAGTAGACGGAGCCATCCCATTAACGAAACGGCAGTATAGCGCCAGGACCATGGCATGTATGTAAATCATGCGGTCATGACACGCGTGTCATGATTCTAATGTTATGAACTGTCATTTACGTTCGTCATGCTGTCGCGTTGTGCCATAGCAATTTTGGTATGCATCCCATTAACGAAACGCCTGGCATGTAAATCATGCCGCCCATGAACTGCATGTTATGCTTTTCATGTTATGACCTGTCAATTATGTTCGTCATGCAGTCATATTGTTGCATACCAATTTTCCTACACATCCCACTAACGAAACGGCCAAGAGAGCACAAAGACCGTGGGATGTAAATCATGTCGCTCATGACATGCATGTCATGATTTTCATGTTATGATCTGTCATTTACGTTCATGATGCAGTCATCTTGTGGCATGCCAATTTTCGTATACATGCCGTTCACGAAACGCGTGGCGTGTAAATTATGTCGCCCATGACATGCATATCATGATTGTCATGTTGTGACCTGTCAGTCATGTTCGCCATGCAGTCATGTCGTGGCATACCAATTTCCGTATACATCCCATAAACGAATCGGCCAGGAGAGCACCAAGACCGTCGCATGTAAATCATGCCACTCATGACATGCATGTGCTGACTTTCGTGTTATGACCTGTCATTTATGCTTGTGATGCAGTCATGTTGTGGCATGCCAATTCGCGTGTACGTCCCATTAACGAAACACATGGCATGTAAACCATATCATGATTTTCATGTTATGACCTGTCATTTATGTTCGCCGTGCAGTCATATTGTGGCATACCAATTTTTGTGTACATCCCACTAACGAGACGTCCAGGAGAGCACCAAGACTGTGACATGTAAATCATGCCGCTCATGACACGCATGTCATGATTTTCATATTATGACCTGACATTTATGTTCGTCAGGCAGTCATGTTGTGCCATACCAGTTTGCACATACATCCCATTAGCGAAACGGCCAGGAGAGCGCTAAGACCGTGGCATGTAAATCATGCCGCTCATGACATGCATATCATGATTTTCATGTTATGACCTGTCATTTGTGTTCGTGATGTAGTCATGATGTGGCATACCAATATTCGTAAACATCCGATTAGCGAAACGGCCAGGAGAGCACCAAGACCATGGCATGTAAATCATGCCGCTCATGACATTCATGTCATGATTTTCATGTTATGACCTGTCATTTATGTTCGTAATGTAGTCATGATGTGGCATACCAGTTTTCGTAAACATCCGATTAGCGAAACGGCCAGGAGAGCACCAAGACCGTGGCATGTAAATCATGTCACTCATGACATGCATATCATGATTTTGATGTTATGACCTGTCATTTATGTTCGTCATGTAGTCATGATGTGGCATACCAATTTTCGTAAACATCCGATTAGCGAAACGGCCAGGAGAGCAGAAAATCGTAGGCGGCTAGATAGATAGATAGATAGATAGATACGCTCAAACTCGCCGAAGTTCGCTAAGAAATGCTTCGCATTTAATAAAATTTCCATATAGTTCTCCTTGAGAACTGCACTGATTATGTGCGATAGTTTTTATTATTCAATACTTCCAGGAGTTCTTGCTTTTAAATGCGAAGCATTTCTTAGCGAACTTCGGCGAGTTTGAGCGTATCTATCTATCTATCTATCTATCTATCTATCTATCTATCTATCTATCTATCTATCTATCTATCTATCTAGCCGCCTACGATTTTGTGCTCTCCTGGCCGTTTCGCTAATCGCATGTTTACGAAAATTGGTATGCCACATCATGACTACATGACGAACATAAATGACAGGTCGTAACATGAAAATCATGATATGCATGTCATGAACGGCATGATTTACATGCCACGGTCTTAGGGCTCTCCTGGCCGTTTCGCTAATGGGATGTATGCGAAAATTGGTATGGCACAACATGACTGCCTGACGAACATAATTGGCAGGTCTTAACATGAAAATCATCACATGCGTATCATGAGTGACACGATTTACATGCGACGCTCTTAGTGCTCTCCTAGCCGTTTCGCTCATGGGATGTACGCGAAAATTGGTATGGCACAACATGACTGCCTGACGAATATAAATGGCTGGTCATAACATGAAAATCATGACATGCGTGTCATGAGTGACATGATTTACATGCGACGGTCTTAGTGCTCTCCTAGCCGTGTCGCTAATGGGATATATGCAAAAATTGGTATGGCACAACATGACTGCCTGACGAACATAAATGGCAGGTCATAACATGAAAATCATGACATGCGTGTCATGAGTGACATGATTTACATGCGACGGTCTTAGCTCTCCTAGCCGTTTCGCTAATGGCATGTATGCGAAAATTGGTATGGCACAACATGACTGCCTGGCGAACATAAATGGCAGGTCATAACATGAAAATCATGACATGCGTGTCATGAGTGACATGATTTACATGCGACGGTCTTAGTGCTCTCCTAGCCGTGTCGCTAATGGGATATATGCAAAAATTGGTATGGCACAACATGACTGCCTGACGAACATAAATGCCAGGTCATAACATGAAAATCACGACATGTGTGTCATGAGTGACATGATTTACATGCGACGGTCTTAGTGCTCTACCAGCAGTTTCGCTAATGGGATCTATGCGAAAATTGGTATGGCACAACATGACTGCCTGACGAACATAAATGGTAGGTCATAACATGAAAATCATGACATGCGTGTCATGAGTGACATGATTTACATGCGACGGTCTTAGTGCTCTCCTGGCCGTTTCGCTAATGGGATGTATGCGAAAATTGGTATGGCACAACATAACTGCATGGCGAACATGACTGACAGGTCACAACATGAAAATCATGATATGCATGACATGGGCGACATGATTTACATGCCACGCGTTTCGTCAACGGGATGTATACGAAAATTGGCATGCCACAAGATGACTGCATCATGAACGTAAATGACAGGTCATAACATGAAAATGACATGCATGTCATGAGCGACATGATTTACATGTCCTGGTCTTGGTGCTCTCTTGGCCGATTCGTTAGTGGGATGTGTAGGAAAATTGATATGCAACAATATGACTGCATGCAAACATAAATGACAGGTCATAACATGAAAAGCATAAGATGCATGTCATGGGCGGCATGATTTACACTCCAGGCGTTTCGTTAATGGGATGTATACCAAAATTGCTATGGCACTACACGACAGCATGGCGAACGTAAATAACAGGTCATAACATTAGAATGTCATGACCGGCATGATTTACATGCCATGGTCCTGGCGCTATACTGCCGTTTCGTTAATGGGATGTATGGGCTCCATCTACTGAGCAGAGGGCGCTACGTAGCTCTTGTCGGACGGCTCAGTCGCGCACCGTGGAAACCGAGGAGACAGCGACGCGCGCGTTTCTCCGCTGCTTTCCGGGCGTGCTGCGAACCACACGAACGCTCGCGGCGTCGCCCTTTGGAACAGTTTGCCGCAGGTTTGGAGCGCGCGTCTCAAAGGAAATAAAACAAAAAGAAGATGGGACGGGCGGTCGCTGCTGCTATACAGTTGGAGGCGCGCATCGCGTTCGCGTATTTCCCTGTCACAGTCTGCCCAATTTCTTCTATTGTTGCTATTCAGTGTGTTTTATTTAGATGCAATTAGTTTCTTTTTTGTTCTTGCCCCACGGAAACGTATGTGCCCTTGCATTTAATTAGCGATTATTGTAAATAATGGTTGCAGTGATGTTTTCGTTATTACATTACCGTCTACCGCGTTGTTATTTCTGTCTTTTTCACCACAACAGAGACTGTTTAAAATAACTGATACAAGTCTTTGTATAATGTGATGTTTGTCAATTGTGCATGGATGCTTGTGTGCGAACCATTACTTTGCAAGCAGGAGACTCCACCAGGCTCCGCAGCTTTTTGCTTCAGTTTCTGTCAAATGCACAGAAATAAACAATAAAAAGCAAATTAAAACAGACCAAACTTCTGTTTTTCAAAGCAGAAAGTTTCCACAATTTTTCCCGAAGAGATCGTCGTTGTGTCCCCTATTCGTCCGTGTTTTCGCGCGCAAATGTACTAAGGCGAATTCGAATAGCGCATATCTAGTGTGCTATGCAAACATTACATTCACGGAATATCCTCAGAATATTTGGACATGGTACCGCCGAGCAGATAATAATGGTCGGACACGTGCACAAGCGCGTTTGGAGAAAAAAGAAGCCGCGAAACGCGTGGCTCGCGCAGAGGCGGACCCACGGCGGTGCCGGGCGGCCGCCGCATCGCTGAGATCAGCCATGGCGGACGACGAGGACACCGAGGACAAGAGCACCGCTGACTCTTCGGCCGTGAGCACCGCGGATGCTGGCAAGCCGCCTGCGGGCGGCGGTGGCGGCAGTACACTGGTGCTGCTCCTCTTGGTCTTTATGTTCCTCGCGCTGGCTGCCGGCGGCGCCGTCTATGCCTTTGCGCTTAGTGGAGGCGGCGACGACTCGGCGGCGAACAAGTCAGGTAATGGAACAGCCGGAGGAGCGGGAGCCACCACGGCAGCGAGCACCGTAGCGGATCCGAACGCTTCCCAGCAACCGGGTGATCCTCCGCCTGTAACAACGGAGGGTGGTCCTCCTGTACCACCGGGTGGTGGTCCTCCTCCTGTTCCACCGGGTGGTGGTCCTCCTCCTGTACCACCGGGTGGCGGTCCTCCTCCTGTCCCACCGGGTGGCGGTCCTCCTCCTGTACCACCGGGTGGTGGTCCTCCTCCTGTTCCACCGGGTGGTGGTCCTCCTCCTGTTCCACCGGGTGGTGGTCCTCCTCCTGTTCCACCGGATAATCCTCCTGTACCACCGGATAATCCTCCTGTACCACCGGATAATCCTCCTGTACCACCGGCGAGAGCGGAAGCGCAGCGGTCTGGCGGAGGTCGGGCCCTTTCAGAAGACACCGAAGCGGAGGATGGCACCGATGAGCCACTCAAAGCGGTTCCAAAAACGCGGGCCACCGCGGCGCGGACCAAGAGAGGAGCACGTCGCAAGACCACGGTTCAATAAACGACAGCGGAAGTTCACTCTTTCTGCTGAGCACGTCATACAGGAAAGTCGAGTGTAATTAATTTAACAGAAACGCGATTAAGCTAACGTGTTCATGCGCCTGACCATATGAAAGGGCGTGCATTGAACTACTATAGTTTGCTCATGCAAAATACCGCGTTCGGCACGCCATCTAGACGGCTGTTGCAAGCCGCTGCGTGGAACGCCGAGCCCGCTGCCCGAGGCTCCGACGCGTGTGTGGGCTTCGCTCCGCGGACCCCTCAGCGTTCTGCGCGCCGTCCTTTTCATCCGTCACGGAACGCTTCTGTCGAGTTTCAGCGCGGTATAAAAAAATCACAGCATATCCACGGAGTGAATGATGATGAGTGGGCGAAGCTGCGGAGGTCCATCGGTAAACCGTGAATTCTGCCCAGTACATCATCAACGGCGTGAGATCGTGCGCGTTTATACTAAAGGGTCGATGAGAGTTATGGTGACTTGCAGCTCACTTTAATTTTACATGTACGCTGTGAATTTTCATTGTCTAATCACGCACAGGAGAAATCGCACACAGGCACTACCTTGGAGGTCAAAATCCAGTGCCATATATACGGGGTGGTCAGTGAACGGTTGTGTAGCGCGAGCGGTCGGTTTTTTCAATCAAGAAACTCGCTAGCAGACGCTGCCTGCGTCGGCATCGCGAGGCGAGAGAGGGGGGGAGGGGGAGAGAGAGGGGAGAGGGAGGGAAAGGGAGAGAGTGGGGGAGAGAGGAGAGAGAGAGAGGGGTAGCTCGACTATCGTCGAGCTCGATCGCGGCATATTCACCGTGGAGAGCGTCCACCCGGCCGCTCCGCTTCGCACGAGCTCGGCGCCCATGCGCGCTGCAGCTCTGCTTTCGTCGCCACGAACGCGTGGATTTGACCCTGCTGACGCCGACCCCTTCTGCTGCATGGTGCCGTGCCACGTGTACGTACAGCAGCGATGGAGGGCAAGCCCTTCGAGTACGAGGGACCATATCGCCCGGACCCCTCATTGTCCTCCTACGAGAACGCACAGCTCCTGTTGAAGTGGGACATCCGGTGCATGAAGCGCAGGGAACAGCGTCGCTTGGAACAGCAAGCCGCGTCCGCCATCGACAGTCGGTCCCAGTCAAAGGCGAGCGAGGAGCTTCCTCAGGCGCCCGCGCTTTCCAGACCTGCACGATCGTGCGGTGTGGCTGCCTTCCCTGTCGCCGCCACACCTACCGCTTCGAACACCCCTGCTGCTGCCACTCCTGTCGCAGCAACGAGCTCCACGGAGGTCTGCCCATCGTCCGCGCTCCTTCCCCTCTCATCGGACGAGGAGATGGACGTCACGAGCACGTGCAAGCGTGCACGTGAGCCCAGCGAGGACGACGACGCTGCAGCCCCCCGCAAGCAGGCCGCGAGCACCGTGCCCGCCCAGCTCCTGCCGAAGCCGTCCCTGCGACTTCGGCCACCGTGAACGTGCCGGCCTCCGCCGCCGACATGATTTCGACGCCACCGCAGCCACCCATGCCACCTCCGAGTGTTGCCGCGGCAGCCCAACACAGGGTAGCTGCGCCTGTAACCACGCGGAAGGCTCGGAAGCAGCGGAAACTGCGCAACGCCAAGCGGCCGCGGAAGCAGCAGCCCCGCGTCCCAAAGCAAGCCACGGAGGAACCGTCGACCCCACCTCCAAGCCCCTCGCTCGTCGAGAGCGACTTCCAACTCGTTGTCTCGAAGGCAGCACGCCGGCGAGCGAGGGCACTCGAGGCCGCAGTACTACCATCCGATCCTGCGGTCGTGGGGACGGTGCTCTTCCGTCCGTCAACACCCGGCAGCAATTTTCGAGGATCGTCTCGACTGGCGATCGCGGCGGCGCTCTCCGCGCGGCCCAGTGTGGCGGCGGTGCGCATCAACCACCGTCGAAACATCGTGGCTGCGGATGCGTCGTCTGCGGAATGCCTCTCGGCGCTCCTGTCCATCAAGGAGCTCAACGGCGTCCTCGTCGCCGCCGGGTAACCTGCAGATCGCCGTACGTGCACGGGCTTCGTGTACGGCGTTGACGGCGACCTGACCGACGCCGAACTGCTCACGGCCGTGACCGCGAGTGTTCCCGTGCTCTCCGCGGCTCGCAAGGAGCGGGCTGTGAAGCTCCGCTTCGCCGGCACCGTTCCCCCCGAGACCGTGACCTTCTGCAAGATGCCATTCCGGGTTCGCCCGGTGAGGCCTCGTCCCCTGCAGTGCCTCCAGTGCGGCCGCTTCGGCCATGTGCTCGCCACGTGCCCACGCCCGGAGGACTGCATACGCTGTGCCCGAAAGCACCCTGCTTCGATGGACTGTGCTCCACGGTGTGTGAACTGTGGTGGTGGCCATTCCGCAAACACCCCCACCTGCTCCAGATGGCAGGAGGAGAGGCGCGTGGCTACTATCATCGCAACTTCACCGAGTCCAGTGTCTCGGCGGGCTGTGAAGGCGGCGGTGCGGGAGGAGAATCATCTTCGCTCGTACGCAGCTGCCCTCAAAAACGGCCCACCGACCAAACCGCCAAAGGAAGGCGCACGCCCCACCCCGGCGCCGCGCCGCTCCCTCACCACGCCAGCAAGCTCTGCCTCCCCGGCCTCGCCTGCTGTTTTGCCTGTTGCTGCTCCGCCTGCCTTGCCTTCGGCGCACGCTCGTACCGTGCGTGCCCCGAACTCGTCCATGCCGGCGTCTCTGAACTCATCTGCTGTACCAGCAAGCCCCGCCCTCCCGGCCCCGCTTGCTACAACGCCGACCCCCACGAAGGAAGCAAGGGACGCTCTTATCCAGCTTCTTTCTGACTTGGGAAGGAAAGTCGCCGAATTATTTCCGGCGGACAATCCGCAACGTGTCGCGATCCTCCAGATTGCCAGCGTATTGCGCAGTACTGTGCTGAGCATGTAGAACTTCACGCCGGCGGCGGAAACGCCAAAGCATTCGTGCGGCTGCTGCCTCGGGACCGGCTGCCTTTGCGAGCAGTGGGACGTGCTTGTTCCTGCTGCTATCGAACGACCTTTCCCTCTTCCTTCTTTTCCTTCCTTTCTTCTCTTCCACTTTCATATCCCTTATCCCCTCCCCTAAGGCGCTTAGCCGTGTCCCCAGCATGGGTGACAGAAATTAGCGTCTCTTCCTTCCTAATAAACCACTACCATATTCAATGTCACCCAAAATACGCGGGTTCGATCCCGGCCGCGGCGGTCGCATTTTCGATGGAGGCGAAAATGCCAGAGGCCCGTGTACTGTGCGTTGTCAGTGCACGTTAAAGAACCCCAGGTGGTCTAAATTTCCGGAGCCCTCCACTACCAAGGCCCACTCACTCTTCGAGCTGTGGGCTGTGACGTCAATCATTCTTGACCGTCGTGTTTGACCGCACAGACGTGCCTACGCCTGCTCATCCCGTTGGAACAGCTGCATTAGTAAGCCTCACGAACCCTTTCGCGTTCTGTTGGTGGTGCTGTTGGCGAGTGAACAAGTCCGTGTCTGTGAACTGCGGCATGGATGTGTGATGCGCTTTGTGCACGGTATATTCACGTAGTGTACGGCTGCAAACCAGAACGATGGGGCGGTGCTGCGTGCCCAACTGTCGCGGCAACTATGACAACGGACCGAAGGTTCGCGTCTTCTCCTTTCCAAAGGACGACCGAAGGGCGAAATGGGAGCGTGCCGTTCGTCGAGACGACATCCTTTCTCTCCGTGATCCGAAGGTATGTGCACATCCATGATGCATGCTTCTGAGTCATTCCTAAGGGCACCATCTGATACATGTCGCGTTCTTGCCCCAAAGCACGGAGGAAGAAATGTTTAGGAGGTGCAACTCCCGCTAGAACGGGCGTTGGCGGGCGTCCAGATAACGTCACAAAAAATACAAAGAAAACATGCGCCGACGGAGGCACTTCGATTGGCGGCGTCTGGCGGCGCGAACCCGCAGCTGCTAAATATAGAAAAGGAAGCGCTACCGGCCGGGCGAGCACGCCCACGCGCGTTCCCTCTAGCAGCGTTTGTGAGCAGCGTTTGTGAGGCATGTATGCGTGATGTGCAAGCCAGCAGCGCATTAGTCATTAAATATCATCACGTGGCTGTGAAACCAAACAGCACCACGTACAAACAAAAGCAACAGATTATGTTACTGTAGCGATCATTGAAAGCGACGGATTACTTTTTTTTTTCTTCTTCTTCAACGGTGCTGAAATATTAAAAGCGTCGTACTAAATTCTCGCGGGCCACGGAGCTTCTTCCTCCGCGTCTAAAAAAGTTGGCGTAACTGCTATCAGTATATAGGAACATCCATAGCCCGCGATGACGGAGCGAGAAACTAGTGCGGCCGAACGTGATCCGCGTCCACGCTCCGTGACTGCGGCGGAACACGAGCGCGCGCGCGCGCCCGGTTCCTTCGGAAACAAAAACGGGGGCATTTCACATTTTTGCCGCCAGACGCCGCCAGCATGAAGTGGCTCTCCGGCAATGTGACGTTATCTGGTCGCCTCAAGGAGCGCAGTTGCGCCTCCTAAATGTTTCTTCCTCCGTGCCCCAAAGTAACGATCTTGTGTGCACTTCAGAGCAGACTTAGGGTAAGCCTTGGCATTAGAATATTTTTAGCTGAGCGTCGCTGACGCTCACCACCGCGATGATGTAGCGTCCCGAGACAGTGATGAAAACAGCATGGATTTCGCGACGCACCTTCACGCTCCACTCAATCGAATTCATAGGCGGTGCGAGAAATGCGTTCTACGTTACGCCGCTCGCACCTCGCACTCGTCGAAATAAAGCAGTAAACGCACGTAGCAGTACATCCTCAAAATAAGCGTTTTCCCTTCAGTGTCAATATTATTTCGCTAGCCAGCACGGCGAGCTTCTTGTAACGCCTCTGATTACTTGATTGAGAAACGGGAAGGTGTGCTAGTTGTCGAGTCGTGCATCTGATTTGTACATAGTATTTCTTACCGCTAGTTGGCACCTGTTCGCGGTACTATGCGCCATTCTCGCCGGAACGTTTGCCTAATTTGTTTCCTTGAAATATGTGCTACTGCAAGACAGCTAAATTTAGATGCCAGTAGACACCTCAATGCCTTCCTTGTTTTATGACGTAGTAAATAAAGGGCGTGCGGAGCAAAAAGCCTGTGATAAAGCGCTTTCTTACATGGTTTTCAGGTGTGCGAGCTCCATTTCAAGCCGCAGTACCTTAGGACGACAACAAAATACACGGATTCCAAGAACCGGCAGGATAACAGAAGCTCCCATCGGTGCTACTCGGCTTACTCCGGACGCAGTACCGACAATATTTCCCAATTCCCCAAGTTATTTGAGCAACTATGCACCAGTGCGAGAGGGGCCAGACCAAAAGAAAAAACGCCTAGAAGCATCCCATCTAGAAGAAGCCATTCGACAGTCGATAGCACTGCATGAGGAAGAAGAGCACCGCAATAAGCTGTCGTCGTATGAGGACCTCGTATCGCGCCTGCAGGGTCTCGGCCTCTCCACCTACTGGGCCACAGTAAAAGCAGAGAATGCTGTGCTGTTTGTTCACATAAGTGGCGAAGATCCACCAGTCGTCGAAAGGTCTGTCATTGTTAGTAGGAACATGGAAATTACGGCCTTCTGGAAGAAAGTGAAAGTCCCTGCCAAGGACCTCCTCATTCCTGCTACGCTGGACGATCTGCGCAGCCTTCACACATACTAGACCGTATGAGCAGTTTCAAGGCTCCAGACGTTTGCGACAAGGAGGAAAAAGTGAAGGCAACCTTCAGCTTGCTTTTCTCTTTGCTCGACGACCTCAAGTCGGGTGATCTTTTGCCGCAAGAGAAAACAGAAGCACTTGATTTCATAAAGGAGCAGCTTGACCTACTGCACAGAAAGGACCACTCATTGCGATACTCTGCAGAACTTTTAATATTCTCCAGTATTCTACACACTATTTCCCCACACGCCTACCGATTCATTCGCGGTGCTGGCAAGATAGCACTGCCACATCCATCTACGCTCATGCGAATTTGCTCGCAATATAACGTGAACCCTGCTAATGAGCAGAACGACGAGGGGTTTTTGCGTTATGTGAAGAAGCGGTCAAGCCTTCTCAAACCACATGAAAAAATTGTCACTATAATGATGGACGAGATTCATATTCAGCCGTACTTTGAATACAAAGGTGGCTCAGTGACCGGGGCAGCTTCTAATTCCTCCGAAGCGGCCAAAACTGCGCATGTTTTTATGATTCAGTCGTTGCTATCAGCGCACAAGGATGTTGCTCACATTCTGCCAGTAGCCAACATTGAAGCAGTTCAACTGCATGCAGCCCTGACAAAAACAATTTTAGAGCTTGAAAATGCAGGCCTTACTGTAATCGCAGTAATAACAGATAACAATTCCATAAACAGAAAAGTGATGTCCTTGTTTTCTGAAACACGGACAGTTGATATTGTGTACCCTCACCCAGTGGACAAAGCAAGACCCCTTTTTTATGTAGTAGACCCCGTCCACCTTCTGAAGTGCATCAGAAACAACTGGTTGAACCAAAAGAATCCAGGAACGTGTATCTTTTACCCTGAAACTTTCAGCACATCATCGTTAGTACGGGTTAACGGAGCATCTTTCAAAGCTATTCGAGACTTGCACGCTTCAGAGCAACACAGCGTCACAAAGTTTGGTTATGGATTGAGCTACAAGGCCTTGCACCCATCCAACATTGAGCGGCAGAATGTGAAGCTTGTTTTAAAAGTTTTCAGTTCATTTGTGGTAGAGGCTCTAAAAATGCGCGGAGACGAGCTCAATTTGAACTACGCCGAAGGGACAGCGCACTTCATTGACCTAATTTTGAAGTGGTGGCATGTGGTCAAAGTGAAAAGCCCCTCCAAGGGCCGTCGCCTAAGAGATCCTCTCCAGGACCCAGTCAGAAGTTTGACTGGCAAGCAGATAGAATTTCTTAATAATTTCCTGGATTGGTTGGACACATGGCGAGACATCAAGATGGATACAGGCGCACTATCCACGGAAACGCACTCAGCATTGCGGCTGACTTGTTACGCGCTTGTAGAGCTGTGCCGTTACTGCCTTGAAGAATTGAATTTTGACTACGTGTTGCTGGGCAAATTTCAGACAGACAGTCTTGAGGAAAGGTTCGGACAGTACCGGCGGCTGTCAGGCACGAATTATCACATCTCAATACAGCAAGTGTTCGAGTCGGAGAAAAAACTGAGGCTACAGGACAGTTTGGTATTTCCAGATATGCAAGAATTACAGAAGCCATGTGTTGTGCCACTTGACGGGGCTCAGTTGACAGAGGAGTACAGTATAAAGATATCAGACCGTGACATAACAAATAAGGGGTCAATTTTTCCAGTAATCACGTACATCGCTGGCTTTTGCGCCCATGCTGCGTTAAGAAAGCTGCCTTGTGAGTATTGTGCCAAGAATATTACAACCCAGGACCAGGAAATTCAACTTGAGAGCAATCAGTTCATTGAAAACCTTTCGAGAGGCGCTCTGAAGTTTCCCAAGCCGGCTGTCGTTAATGCAGTCTTGCATGCCCATATTGTACTTGAACAGCTTACAAAAAAAGAGAATGCAACGCGTTTTCATGCAACGCCAAATCAGAGGGGGCTTCTTGTGGCTGTCACAAGACACTTTTGTGAAAATGAAAATTTCGATGTCTGTTTTAATGGCCATCACCCAGACATTGTGTTAAACTAACATACTTGTGGCAGCAGAGAACACTCTCCTCAATAACTATGTGTCTATGAAGACAGATGTTCTGAAGAGCACAAAAGCGCAGGCACAACAGAGAAAAGTGCAGAAATTCAGAAAATGAGTATTACCAGTTTCGGCGCATCTTCTGGAACAGTGCGTCTTGTGTGTGTGTGCGTGTGTGTGTCGTGTATGTGTCTGAATAAAGCATAAAGAATAAATAAAATTTATTTCATTTATTTCATCAACTCGATGCGCCATCAAACTTTTTTTTTCTCTGATACATCGGTCGCACGTTCTATAGCGTATAATCTTTTTAAGTGGAATAATAAATGGCTTACAGACAAATCGTCAAAAACGCCAAAGCGTAATGCATTCCTAAATCTAACGCCAATCGCGACGCTAAAGGCGAAATGAAGTTGTCGCACACGCAGAAAAGGCGCCGCGAACGCTTCATCTTCTCACGGGAGACGCTGGTGGCAATGCCTTCAGCCTCCCGTGCTCTCGCTCGCTCGGTCAAGACGCGTGACGTCACGGCGGCAGTGAGTGGGCCTGAAATTTCCACTACGGCCTTTCTCTCCTCTCTATCTCTTTCACTCCCTTTCCCCCACCCCCATGGACGCTTAGCCGTGCTCCCTACATGGGCTGCAGAAATTAGCGTCCTTTCCTAACCGAACCACTATCATCATCATCATTCACCGTGATGACGCCATCTAGTGTCCAGTCACCCAACCGCCATAATGCACACATCTCTATGGGACAGCGCCATCTAGGAAACTAGACGAGAAAGGGCGATGACGACCAGCGCCATCTAGTATATCGTCACCCAACTGCAGTTTGCATGCATCTCTATGGGACAGCGCCATCTATTGTATGCTACGGGAGACGCTACTGGCTACGGCGGATGGACATACCGGACGGGCCGCAGGCGATGCCATAAGGAGCTTCGCCTCTAAACACAACTATTCGGTTGGCTGCCGGGCATGCCTGCTGCTTCGCGAACAAGAGTGACGGCACGGCTGTTATGTGCAGGCAATCGCGCTTCGCTGCGGCATAAGAACGACGAGTGCGTTTCTGTATTTCTGCTGCCTCGAGTGAACGCTTGTGCGTTGAAAACGCGTTTGGGCCGGAAGACACAATACACGTGAGACGCGTGGTGCGGACTGAAACAAAAAAATTGGCAGATCCCACGTGCAGTGGGATTTAAGGAAATGCGAAGCACGCATAAGGAACGTAAAATGGATTTGCATTGTTGTCTCGCTGTACCGAGTTTGGTACACATGAAGTTAACGAAACGGCCGCAAGAGCACCATGACGGTGTGGCTTGTAAACCATGCCGCTCATACACGCATGTCATGATTCTAACGTTATGACTTGTCATTTACATTCGTCATGCAGTCGTGTCGTGCCATAGCAATTTTGGTATACATCCCTTTAAGGAAACGAGTGGCATGTAGATCATGCCGCTAATGACATGCATGGCACGATTTTCATGTTATGACCTGTCATTTATGATCGTCACGCAGTCATGTTGTGCAAAACCAATTTTCGTATAGGCTCCGTGCAGTTGAGTTTTCCATGTGCGACATCAGCGCCAGAATGCACTGCCTGGCAGAATGTGACAGGAAAATACGCGAACGCGATGCGCATCTTCAACTCTATAGCAGCAGCGACCGCCCGTCCCACCTTCTTTCGTTTTATTTTCTTTGAGACGCGCTCTCCAAACATGCGGCAAACTATTCCTAAGGGCGACGCCGCGAGCGTTCGTGTGGTTCGCAGCACGCCTGGAAAGCAGCGAAGAAACGCGCGCGTCGCTGTCGCCTCGGTTTCCACCGTGCGCAGCTGAGCCGTCTGACGAGAGCTACGTAGCGCCCTCTGGTTAGTAGATGGAGCCCATACATCCCATTAACGAAACGGCAGTATAGCGCCGGGACCATGGCATGTAAATCATGCCGGTCATGACACGCGTGTCATGATTCTAATGTTATGACCTGTCATTTACGTTCGTCATGCTGTCGTGTTGGGCCATAGCTTATTTTGGTATACATCCCATTATCTAAACGCCTGGAATGTAAATGATGCCGCCCATGACATGCATGTTATGCTTTTCATGTTATTACCTGTCATTTATGTTGGTCATGCAGTCATATTGTTGCATACCAATTTTCCTACACATCCCACTAACGAAACGGCCATGTGGCATGTAAATCATGTCGCTCATGACATGCATGTCATGATTTTCATGTTATGAACTGTCACTTACGTTCATGATGCAGTCATCTTGCGGTATGCCAATTTGCGTATACGTCCCATTAACGAAACGCGTGGCATGTAAATCATGTCATTCATGACCTTCATGTCATGATTTTCATGTTATGACCTGTCATTTATGTTCGCTATGCAGTCATATTGTGGCATACCAATTTTTGTATACATCCCATTAACGAGACGACCAGGAGAGCTGCAAGACCGTGACATGTAAATCATGTCGCTCATGACATGCATATCATGATTTTCATGTTATGACCTGTCATTTATGTTCGTAATGTAGTAGCATACCAATTTTGGTAAACATCCGATTAGCGAAACAGCCAGGAGAGCACAAAATCGTAGGCGGCTATATATATATATATATATATATATATATATATATATATATATATATATATATATATATATATAGATAGATAGATAGATAGATAGATAGATAGATACGCTCAAACTCGCCGAAGTTCGCTAAGAAATGCTTCGCATTTAAAAAGCGTTCACATGCCTTAAACAAGACTCTACATTACAAAATGGTTCACAGCGGCTGCTGCTCTATCAATCGATGGCACTGAAATCTGGCCTGCAGCATGAGATGTCTGTAGCACGCTCGCCTCAACTGTCTGGCGTGGACAAGCTGGCATCAAAGTTGTTTGAAAAGGAGCCGAACTTCCGGGCCTCTTCACGCGATTTCGCGCCGGCGGGAAGTGCCCTCGAAGCTTTGACGTCTGCAACGGCAGAAAATTCCAAATTCAAGCGTACAAACAACGGCCTATTTCGCCGGCTGAATTAAGGGGTCAATGCACAGATCGGTTTGGATCGGTTGGCAGGCAGATGCCAGAAACGCCAAGAGAGCTATAGATGCCTAAATCCCGTGGCAGACTCGAGAACGGTCACTTAAGTCGTAGACGAAAAATAAAAATTGAAGGCTTCTTCCAGCGTGTCTTGCCAGGGAACGCGACCGTTCGTGCTACTGCCAAGTAAAATGTCGGGCAGCTAAACTATTCACTTCGTGCGCAATACTGGCGATCGCTATTGGATGTTGTGGTGGTCTAAAAATGTGTCAAATTCGCTTGGCAAGCAAAACAGATGCACCCACTTTTTGGCCCGTTTCAATACCGTCACATGTCAGGGTCGTTGGTGCATGGCGTACACATACAGTAGTTAAAACGTAATATGATTGTGAAAGCAAGGACGACATTAATGATGCAAGAATACCTTAACAAGATATTGGGTGTGGCTCTGCTTCCGCAAGCATCAATAGCTGTGGGGGCTTAGCAATGTTAAACGGACTGACAATCAATTTCCAAGGTGTACAGAAGATACCTGTTTCCTTTCGGAACGCTTACCGTTCGGATTGTCCATTCACGCAATGGCAACGGGGAAAATGCCTTGAAACATTTTTTGATCGGAATTTTTCGCCTATGAAATCTTAACGCAACACCTGTTACAAACAGTGGCCGACAGGCATCGGGCGTGTTTGCGCCAGGTTTTGCCGTGACAGAGCGCATGCGCGCAACGCCTGGGGCCTGGGTATAGTGCCTAGAGTATATTCTAGGCAGTATGGGGATGATGCACAAGGATACGCGGCCCCAATGTCGCCCTTAGAGTTCCTGTATTCGTATGGAATTCAAACTAGAAGAGAAGCTCAGGGGAAGATGGATGCTTGAATCAAAGAAAAGATCGCAAAATACTATTTAGACCAGGGAAAATCGCAGGAGCCAACGTTTCGACGAGGGGACTTGTCTTCGCGAGGTCGCCGCCCTGACGAAGACAAGTTCAATTGTCGAAACGTTGGCCCCTGCGACATTCCTTGTTCTAAATCGTATTTTGCGATCTTCTCATGTATTGGCATGACGCATATACAGTGACTCTACTCGGCCCCTGCGTTCAGCGCCAATGCGGGCGCTCCTGCCTCAGTGGGGTGATAACGGTCGCTCCAGCACCGCGTGCGTGCCTGCTTTTGCGGGAGTGGTGCCGTTTACGTGTGTTCTGCTACAACATCCAGCTGGCTTTCAGACCGCCGGTGGCCTGAATGATTTCTTCATGGGTAGTGACATCGATAAGGCAAGATTCTCGAGGCAGATCGCGTATACGTAATGTTAAATAACTTGTTCTGAGTCATACGGGTGAAAGCGCGGTGACAGATCGGAGAGCTCCCAAACGCGGCACAACGTCCCATCGAGCACCGTCATGTTGACAGTTTTAAGCACCTTTAATGCATGACCGCTTTTAGTCATGCACGTGCAAGACTGTTCATCTATCTTAATTTTTTTATTAAACAAGATAGAAAATGCAGCCGGCGCCTGGAAACTGCGAGAACAATACTGTCATTTATTTATTCAGTAAGGCAAAGGCTGAGCTGGGCATGGTATTTCCTTGTGTCAAAAATTTTGCGCATACACTACATGAAATATATCTTAATAAAACTTCTTGGGCTAGTTGGTTCATAATAGTGCATATGCTTACAGGGCACTAAATCAACACACGGGAGAGAGGGTCACACAGAGCGCCACTACCAAATGATTTATTCAGGACAGAAAAAGGGTGTCTATTTACACTAGAGCACATGCGCAACACGGAGCAATCATGCAACAAAGCAAGTTTGCCTATCATTTCAAATGCATGCGAAACAGGTGCATCTCGGTATCAAACAACGATATGGAGGTGTCACTCACACACTTATCTCCTTTCAATTTTATTAAGTGAGCTTCCGAAAGTTCTCTAGCCGTTTTATTAGTACTCCTACCAAGTATGGCGACGCGCCTAAAATGCGGTTCACACACGCAGGCTCTAAAATGCACGCTAAGGTGCGCACCGTCCAACTTACTTAATTTGAGAAACCGAAACTGGGCGCGAAAAGAGCGTCTGTGACGTCGATGTCGCCGCCTCCCCGGATTTCGTCACTCGCCTGCGGGGCCCAACGCCGCAGATAACAAGGAGATAACGCAAGCTGCTTGCGCGGCCGGAGCGGCGGTGACCACGGGCGAGTGGCGAGTGACGAAAGCTGTGGGGGCGGTGACGTCGACGTCACAGACGCTCTTTTCGCGCCCAGTTTCGGTTTCAAGGAGCCTGCCAAGGGGAACTAATTGTTCGCGTAGCTCCGACATGCGCTCCGCTATTCAAAATTTGATCGTTGGGATAGGTAGTGTCGAGGACGAGCTCGAAAGTACTCATTTGCTGTAGCCACCAATTACCGATAATAAAAGTTAATTAGCGTGATTTCGCTAATTACGCGCACAAGTGCGGAAATTATCCTGTATCTAGAGGCCGCCAATCCGTATACTCGAATGGTACACAAGACAATCCCGCGATTTATGTTTTTCTAATTTAAAAAATGTGTTGCAGCTAAAAAAAAACACCCTGTATACGAAAATTGGTATGGCACAGCAGGACTGCATGAAGATAATAAACGATAGGTCATAACATGAAAATCGTGACATGCATGTCATGAGGGATATGATTTACCTGCCACGGTCTTGGTGCTCTCCTTGCCGTTTCGTTAATGGGATGTATGCGAAAATTGGTATGGCACAACATGACTGCCTGACGAACATAAATGGCAGGTCATAACATGAAAATCGTGACATGCGTGTCTTGAGCGGCATGATCTACATGCCACTCGTTTCATTAATGGGATGTATACCGAAATTGCTATGGCACAACACGACTGCATGACGAACGTAAATGACAGGTCATAACGTTAGAATCATGACATGCGTGTATGAGCGGCGTGGTTTACCTGCCACAGTCATCCAAACTAGAAGAGAAGCTCAGGGGAAGATAGACGCTTGAATCGATGAACAAATCGCAAAATACGATTTAGAACAGGGAATGTTGCAGGAGCCGACGTTTCGACAAGCGGATTTGTCTTCGTCAGGGCGGCAACTGCCTTCCCCAGCGTTCGTTTATGTACGCCTTTGCACACAGTCACGGTGCTTAGCTTCATATGCACCGCCTTTGCACACAGTCACGGTGTAGTTAGCTTCATATGTACCGAACTCAGTATAGCGAGACAACAATGCAAATTCATTTTACGTTCCTGATGCGTGCTTCGTATTTCCTTTATTCCCACTGCACGTGGGATCTGCCATTATTTTTTTTCCAAATCAAGCGTGGGTATGTTATCTGATTGAGCGGCCTTTAGGCCGCATGAAGTGAACTTTATTTCGTACAGTGGTATAGCGTCAATGCTGTTGAACTTGAACACAAAGAAATCATGTGGTCCAGATGATCGCCCAAACGTGTTTTTGAAGCGTTATGCTGAAGTTATTGGTAGGTTTCTCTTTGTACTGTTTGGAGCTTCCTTGTTATCTGCTCAAGTGCCCAATGACTGGAGGACAGCTCGAGTTGTGTCAATTTCTAAAAAGGGCAATCTTCTTGTGGGTGGAGAACTATCCCCTATATCATTAACTTCGTCGTGCTGTAAATTAATTGAACATATCATCGCCAAAGAAATCACAAAGTTTTTAGAGGAAAATTCCACATTAACAGATTACCAGCATGGCTTTAGAAAGGGTTTTTCATCTACGATACAACTGTTAACTGTAATCCATACATTCGCAAAAACTTTGGATAATAACGGTGAAATTGATGCTCTTTCTTTAGATTTTAGTAAGGCATTCGACAGGGTAGTTCACTTTAGACTGGTTCAGAAACTTAGTGACAATAATCTTCCTGGCATAATAGTTTCTTGGGTAGCAGCTTACTTTTCCGATGGCGTGCAGTTTTTCTGTATTGAGGGCAACAACTCCAGCTGTCTTCCCGTAACATCCGGCGTACCCCAGGATAGTGTCCTAGGGCCATTGCTGTTTCTCATATACATAAGTGACATTATTACGTTCGTTACATCACATACACAAATTCGGTTGTTTGCGGACTACTGCGTTGTATTTCGGGAAATATCCACAGTACATGATCATTCCGAACTTGATCTAAGCCTCCTGTATAATAACAGGAATGGTGTGATAGGTGGGGCATGTCACTGAACAATAACAAAACAGTCTGCCTTCGTTTTACTCGAAAGAAAATCCCTTTAAAATATGAATACACACTGGCCGATTCCCCGATAAAGTAAGTTGAAAATTTTATAAATATCTAGGCATCACATTTTCTAATACACTTTCCTGGAATTTGCACATTAGCAATATCTATTGTTCCGCTTCCTGTAAACTTTGCTTCTTAAGACACAAACTGAGGAATTAACCTGCCAGCATTA
Source organism: Hyalomma asiaticum (assembly GCA_013339685.2). Lineage (NCBI taxonomy): Eukaryota > Metazoa > Arthropoda > Arachnida > Ixodida > Ixodidae > Hyalomma > Hyalomma asiaticum. Next base: position 8,635,765 of record CM023488.1, read on the forward strand.
AATTGTTAAGCTATTTGACCTTCATTAGATTTAAACTAGAGTACGCTTGCATCACATGGGGTCCCTACACTAAATATAACATAAAAAGTATAGAGAGAAAGCAGAGAAAAGCTATCCGTTTTATTTATTCCAAGTTTAAGCGCACAGATTCCCCCACACAGCTCATGTTGGCCAATGACATTCGCCTCCTCGAGACACGAAGGCAGATGCTTCGCCTGAAGTTCCTAAAGCAGCTGATTAACAACGAGCTATCCTTAGATCCCGCGGTATACGTCACCCCTTTGTCAACAAGGCGTATCCGTCATGATCATGCATATGCACTAACCCCTCATGTCGCCAGGACAAACGCATTTAAATATTCCTTCTTCCCCAGAACAATGTCTGAGTGGAACACCCGACCTGATATGAACCTTTTCTTTGAAGCGCGTTAATCATATGTTTTCAATTATTTATATTTGGCTTATTCGGTTTATTTGCTTACTTATTGGATCAATGCATTATATCTTTATACATGAGTATTTTTGTATCGTTTTCCGAATATTTCTCCTCTCTTTTGTATATTAAGCCGTAAGTGCCCTTCCTGCAAGGACCGATTTGTGGTCCGCAGTATTTTGTAAATAAATAAATAAATAAATAAATAAATAAATAAATAAATAAAAACGAGGCTTGAAACGTTCTGGTTCGTTATCGAGCACGGGTGACTTGCAGTTGATGGCTCGCGCGTTATGACGTGGGTGAAGTTGATGGCGTGATGTAAGGTGGGTGGTTTAGTGAGCTGTAAAAAAAAGAAACTAAGGAGCATGCAACGTGCAATGGAAAGAAAAATTATCGGGGTAACGCTAAGAGATAAAAAACGAGCGGGATGGATCAGGGAACAGACAGGAGTAGCTGATATTATATCAATTAAAACAAAGAAGTGGACTTGGGCAGGACATGCCATGAGGAGGAAAGATAACAGGTCGACAGTAAGACCGACGTAATGGATACCAAGAGAGGAAAAAGGCAACAGAGGCAGGCAAAAGGTTAGATGGAGCGATGAAATTAAAAAGTTTGCGGGCATAAAGTGGAACCAACTCGCTCAGAATAGGGTGGATTGGAAATCGTTGGGTGAGGCCTTCGTCCTGCTGTGGACCTAAATAGGCTGATGATGATGATGAAAAAAAAAAGTTTATGAAAACGAGAAAGCGTCGGCGATACGACGGCGAAAAGCGAGGGATGATAAGTTACATTCCTTCTGTAAAAGAGGAATAGTTATGTTTTTCTTGTTCGTTTTCTCCTTGATGTGGATTGAAGTCCCGTCAAGGAGATGATCGACGTCGATGAAGCAGGAGGCAGGTTGGAGGTAATGAACTTGAAGGTATATTGCAGCGAAATATTTACAGTCATATGTACATCTTGCCGAAGCACACCGATGATAACATAGACAACAACAGCGTCTTACTCTTCTACTTAACTTTTCTTAAGTTAGAGCCTAGAACACTGTTACTACATACAACGAACTTAGTCTCACTGTTCGACCACCGAGTGGTTATGGCCCAGACAGAAGTTGCATCGTACGGAGTCTTACTGATCGATCAGTTAAGTGATTACAGCCTAGACTGAAGGGAAACGAATCCCGTCCAGTCTTTAGTACCTTGCGGTGACAAAGAAAAAGGGGAGGTGGCCACTGCTGGTCCGCCTCAACCTTCTGTCATCCAATCTGTTTATCCTCAGATTAAGCCACTCCCTAGTGGGCTGTCCCTAATCCCGACAGCAGCGTCTTTGCAGTTTAAACAGGCATTTTGGCATTCTTTCCCATCATGGCTCTCCCTCTCCTTATCCCACGCTCTCAGATATTCTCACAATCGAAATATCGGTATCGTAGCAGCCCTGCGGCATTCGGGCCATCTCCCACGCTCATCCAGTCGAACCCTGTCGTTCCAGGAAACACAGCGTGTCTTCGCCTTTCCCGCAGTTCGGACCTTGCACTGCTGGGACTCAACCCTTTGTTCCAGTCGGCGCGCCGAGAGCGCATGCCGGTCGTTAAAGAATTGGTTGGGCCAAGCGCATTGTCGCTCCGAGCGACGGCGCACTTCTCATGCATTCCTTCCTACGCGTCCGAGCTGCTCTTCCCCGAAACGGCCACTGAGGGGACAGGTACGGTCGCGCAGCCGCGACCCCCCCGAGCGACGTTCAGCGAAAGGGAAGGGTCTCGTACCAGGAACCCCTGGGGGCCAGCGTGGGAGACCAGCCGCTCAATGGGAGCAGTTTGCTTTCCATTGATAATTGCTGTCAAAGACCATGCAGAGAGAGAGCCGAGAAAGAAGCTTTGTATAGCGTACGGTGCTACGCCGTCGCTTCTGCACGATCGCCTTATGAGCGGCAACATAACACGTCCCCCCTTAAGAGTACGCTGGGCTGTTCTACGCTCAGTGGTACGATAAATCACTGCCGCGATTAGGTCACTGGACTTTCTAAGCATACAACAGTATACACAAACATCAAACACAATTGCGAGACAACACGACAGGAGAATACAAGAAACGAAAACAAATACATGCTAAACGATCAAGCACACCATTGCTGCTTCAAGCAGTAAGATCACTAGTGTCTGTTTGTTGTATTGTCAATCACACAGTCCACAATATACAGCAGCGAGTGGGCAGGAACATTCACGTTCCCCCCTCAGTTGGCATGGCACTGTTATTCTGATGGCTTCCACAAACTATTCTGGAGCCTTGATAATGCATCCGCATTCCCGTTACATATACCCTTCCGATGTTGTACCGAGACATGATATCGCTGTAAAGCCAGCGCCCATCTTGTCAATTTCGCCCCGTGCGGAGTAGAAGTTGTAAGGTACGACAGCGGATTGTGGTCGGAAACGACGTTTACTATGGCACCGAAAAGCCAGTAGTCAAACTTCTTTAAGGCCCATATTATTGCGAACGCTTCCCTCTCAATTGTCGACCAACGCATCTGGGTCGGTGAGAAGCGGTGGCTTGCAAAGGCGATAGGCCTCTCTTCCCCATCGGCTGACATTTGCGCCAAACATGCTCCCGCCGCCGTAGCTAAGGCGTCTGTGAAAAGCCAGTAGGGCTGAGATGGCTCTGGGGTGTTTAGCGCCACGGCCTCGCACAAAGATTGTTTGAGCATCTCAAATGCTGCCTGAGCTTCCTCCGGCCAGGGTATCTTATTAGGTACCGCTTTCTTTGTTAACAGCGTGAGCGGGCTCGTCACCTCTGCATATCCTCGGACGTACTCGCGATAGTAACCGCACAGTCCTAACAGGCTGCGTAGTTCCTTTTTGGTGCGCGGTGGTACCAGGTTCTTAATCGCTGCTATTTTTTCAGGGTCTGGTGCGTGTGTCCCTGAACCGACAATATGCCCCAGGTAATGTATATGGGATCGCGCAATCTGACACTTCTCCGGACTGGCTTTCAGTCCCGCCTTCTCTAAGACCTTAAGAATAATGTCGAGATGCTTTAAGTGCTCCTCCCAAGTGCTAGAAAAAATAGCAATATCATCAAGGTATGCCGTGGCATACATTTGATGTTGCGACAAGAGTTTATTCACCATTCTTTGAAAGGTTGCCGCGGAATTTTTTAGCCCGAAAGGCATCACTTTCCATGCGTACTGACCCTCGTGCGTTACAAACGCGGTGAATTTCTGACTCTTCTCTTCCATCGGTACCTGCCAGTACCCGCGCCTAAGGTCCACTACCGTAATGAACTGCGCTCTGCCTACTCGGAAAATCAATTCCTGAGGATTCATCATAGGGAACGCATCCGCTTTGGTGACGGCATTTAACGCCCTGTAGTCCACACACATGCGGATAGTCCCATCCTTTTTTCCGACGCATACTACCGGGTGTGCAAACTCACTCTCCGTGGGGTAGATCAACTTCCAAGTCAAAAGTTCGTCAACTTGCCGGCTGACTTCCTTCTTTAATAGTTCCGGCACCCGATAAGGAAACACCTTTTTTGGCTGGTGGCCCGGTTCTATTTCTATCCTATGTTCGTCTACCTTCGCTATACCCGGGGTGCCGTCAAAGAGTGTGCAATGTCTTTGGAACACCGCCTGTATTTCCGCCTGCGCGTCAGCATCAAGGTGAGCAACCTTCTCGCTCGTTAGCACTAGCTCTTCCCGCTTTATAGTGGTTGGTTGTGGAGCATATTCCACCTCCCCAAAATCATGGTCCTCATCGAAGACTACCCCAATATGACTGACCCTTTTATAGTAAGGTCGAATTTTGTTGGCGTGGACACTTTTCACCTTTCCCTCAGATGTTTCAACGCGGTAAGAGTGTTCGCGCTCACGTCCAACCACTGTGAATGGGCCTAGCCATTTAGGTGACATCTTACAATTCCGATCACTGTCGGAAACCACAACCTGGTCGCCAACGTTAAAAGCTTTGAGCCTGGTGCTGCGATTATAGGCACTGGCGTAACTCTCCTGATGAGTTGCACTAGTTAGCTCAGCAATATTAGCGGCCGTCTCGAGCTGCTCCTTAAGTTGCTGTAAATACTTATCGGGGCTTTCTCTCAATGTTGCGGGCACCGGCATTTCTCCCGTCCACGTCCTCTGCAATATTAGAAGCGGTCCCGTGGGATTCCTTCCATACAATAGACGAAACGGAGCTACTCCGGTTACCTCATGGGGAACTTCCCGATAAGCCCATAAAACCATTGGGATCAATTTGTCCCAATTCTTGGAGTCTCTCTGAATGACATGATACAACATGTTTTTCAGTACTCGGTTCCACCTCTCTACAACTCCATTACTCTCTGGGTGTTCTGGGGTTGAGAATCTTGGCGTGCAACCTAATTTCTCCATCATCGTTTGCGTGAGCTGAGATTTGAAATTAGTGCCCTGATCGGAGCAGATCATCTCCGGAACGCCTGTGCGACTGAATATCTCAATCAGTGCATCGCAAGTCGCCTTAGCGGTCAAAGAGCGCAGTGGAACCACCTCCGGCCACCTCGTGCAAAGGTCCACTAAGCACAGGGCGTACTTATGCCCTCTCGCTGACGGTGTGTCGAGGGGTCCGATCACATCTACATTGACAACTTGGAAAGGGTGCTCGGGTCTAGTGAGCGGAGTTATAGGCACTTTATCTGTGCGACGCCTGTCTGACCTAATTTGACATTCATGGCACGAACGACAATGCTCTAATATCTCCTTCGCCATACCTGGCCAAAAAAATTATACCTAATGCGAGCTCTTGTTTTCTTTGGCCCCAGGTGCCCCCCGCATAGCGACTCATGGGCTAAGTGCATCACCTCAGTGCGCTTATGTTTGGGGACAACTAGCTGACTCACTCGAGTGCCTGCTATTGAGTCGCAGTGATATAACAGTCCGTCTGAAATGAACATGCCGGATTTCCCACTACGCGCATCTTCCCAACATTTCTTTAGCGTAGTGTCACCCAACTGCACATTGCGGAACTCTTCTCTCTGGCCTAATGATGCCTCCCTTTCTTCATCAATTTGCGCATCTTCGCCGGAAACGTCTTTCTTCTCCAAAGTAAGATTGCATGCGACGACCTTTGGTTTCTCTACTGCTTGTTCTGCCTCGGGAGCAGGCTCGGCCGGTGCTCGACAGGGTGCCAGAGGGCTGCTGGCCTTCGACAAAAGTTTCCAATCTTCCTCGGTCAACAAACAATCTGTGCCCTCGACGAGCTCATCAGTTAAAGCGCAGAGAAGGTCGACGCTCTGAGGCTCCGTAACCTCTCGCGGGCTATTTAACTTGACCGGCAACGTAGCTAGCCTTGCCTCGATAGTTTTACCAAAAGCAGACACCAATCTCACCTTGCCAGACGGCTCTACTAAACTTCTCGGAAGCAGACTCTCCCGAAAGACAGTTATTTCGCTCCCTGTATCCAAAATTGCATCTGCGGATATACCTGCACATGATACGGGAATTAACTGCAGTTTATTTGTGCCTTCACCCTCGTGTTTCAGAGACTTCACCTTTGCGCTAAGTACTCCATCAGGTATTTCAGTTTCCGTCTCGTGGGATAACGTTACCTTTTGGACCTTCCGCTTTGGCTCGGTTGCCTTCTTCGGGTTGCTCTCCTTATCATTAGACTTCGGGCACTCTTTAGCGAAATGGCCTGAGCCGTGACATAAGTGGCACTTCAGAGCCCCTTTCTCTACTCGTGTCGCCGGCTTCTGCCCCATTTCTACAGTTGGTTGCTTTGAAGCACGCCCTTTTCCTTTCGCTTGTTCGAAAGTTTGCAGCACTTTAGCGATCTCAGTTGGCCTAAGCCATCCCTCGCCTTCTCTTAGTCTCACATACTCAAGACCCTCCGTGCTAAGGCCCGATTTTATGCGGTCAGCAACCATGAGTTCTGCCATCACTTCTACCGTGTCGGCCTCTCTCACTTGGAGGTAGTAGGAGAAATAAGTTTTCACGCGGGACGCGAACTGCGCCCACGTCTCTTCCTTCCGCTTTACCGCTGTTTCGAACCTCTGCAGATACTCTGCCGGAGAAAGCTTCAGTTCAGTCAGTACTGCTGCTTTAACTGCCTCGTAATCTGCACTCTCTTCAGAGTTGAGGTTACGCAGTAAGTAACGAACTCGTTCAGTTAGTGCTGGTATAACCAAACGCACGCGACTCTCATACGGTACTTGGTAAGTAGCAAATAGTTTTTCTACTTCCTCAAACCATAATGGCACATCCGCGTCACTCGGCAGGCGGAACCCTTTCAGCACTTTTGCACATTGCTGGACAGAATCGAAACACCGTCGCCCCCGATCGCCCGTCTCCGACCCAGAGTTGGACAACGTGCCATTGAGACGTTCCGCGTTCATTCTGGTTTGCAATAGCTTTTCATACTCAATCTGGAGATTGAGCTTTTGAATTTCAAGTTCGAGCGTTCTCGTTTCACTTGAATTCGGCAAAACCTGAGATGCCAGCTGCATCGATTCTTGCCTCTGAGTAGGCACTCTCGCCTCATTTGACTGATCAGAATTTAGAATACCATGGTTTGATGGCTCTCGACTCCGATCCATTGCTACCGCACTCACACCTTCATCTCCATTAGACTCCATTGTTTCAGCACCCCCGCGTGTTCTCACCATGTGCTCTACACATAAACTGCCATGCCAACTAGAGAAAAACGCAAGAAATCCTGCTCACCCTTTGCTGTATGCACTGTCGTTCCTGGATCTCTTCCACGGTGCCGGAGTTGGCTGCTGTGGGATCGTCTCGACGTTGCCGCTGGTGGCTGACGGATGCCTTGCCCCTCGGTCTCCTCGGCACTGGTCCAGTGTCTGGTGCTGTAGAGCTCGCCGATCCCTGTTCGACTGCGCCAGTTATGTTTTTCTTGTTCGTTTTCTCCTTGATGTGGATTGAAGTCCCGTCAAGGAGATGATCGACGTCGATGAAGCAGGAGGCAGGTTGGAGGTAATGAACTTGAAGGTATATTGCAGCGAAATATTTACAGTCATATGTACATCTTGCCGAAGCACACCGATGATAACATAGACAACAACAGCGTCTTACTCTTCTACTTAACTTTTCTTAAGTTAGAGCCTAGAACACTGTTACTACATACAACGAACTTAGTCTCACTGTTCGACCACCGAGTGGTTATGGCCCAGACAGAAGTTGCATCGTACGGAGTCTTACTGATCGATCAGTTAAGTGATTACAGCCTAGACTGAAGGGAAACGAATCCCGTCCAGTCTTTAGTACCTTGCGGTGACAAAGAAAAAGGGGAGGTGGCCACTGCTGGTCCGCCTCAACCTTCTGTCATCCAATCTGTTTATCCTCAGATTAAGCCACTCCCTAGTGGGCTGTCCCTAATCCCGACAGCAGCGTCTTTGCAGTTTAAACAGGCATTTTGGCATTCTTTCCCATCATGGCTCTCCCTCTCCTTATCCCACGCTCTCAGATATTCTCACAATCGAAATATCGGTATCGTAGCAGCCCTGCGGCATTCGGGCCATCTCCCACGCTCATCCAGTCGAACCCTGTCGTTCCAGGAAACACAGCGTGTCTTCGCCTTTCCCGCAGTTCGGACCTTGCACTGCTGGGACTCAACCCTTTGTTCCAGTCGGCGCGCCGAGAGCGCATGCCGGTCGTTAAAGAATTGGTTGGGCCAAGCGCATTGTCGCTCCGAGCGACGGCGCACTTCTCATGCATTCCTTCCTACGCGTCCGAGCTGCTCATCCCCGAAACGGCCACTGAGGGGACAGGTACGGTCGCGCAGCCGCGACCCCCCCGAGCGACGTTCAGCGAAAGGGAAGGGTCTCGTACCAGGAACCCCTGGGGGCCAGCGTGGGAGACCAGCCGCTCAATTGGAGCAGTTTGCTTTCCATTGATAATTGCTGTCAAAGACCATGCAGAGAGAGAGCCGAGAAAGAAGCTTTGTATAGCGTACGGTGCTACGCCGTCGCTTCTGCACGATCGCCTTATGAGCGGCAACATAACAGGAATGTTGACTTTATAGGAATATGACGAATGTATGAATCTAGTGACACGATTCCGGACTGATTCAAGTGCACTGATCGTGTATTCTTGGCGAGGGCTCCGAATTGCGGCAGCATATTCTAGTCGTGTTCTGATAAATAATTTGTATTCAAGTAGTTTAGCATGTTGCGGAGCGTGGAGGAGATGGCGTTTCATGAATGCTAAGGTCATGTTCGCTGCTGACATGACGTTATACTCACATGCGCATTTCAGGAAAGGTCGTTGGATAGTGTTACACCTAAGTACTTGTACGTTAGAACTGATTCGACTGGGACGTTTGCGATTGTGTATGTAGAAAGAAATGGATTTCTGCTGCGGGAGATGGGGGCAAGCCGCAGGTTGTTAGGGCTTAAGGTCATTTGCCATTGTGTGCACCAGTTATCAACGTTGTCGAAGTCGATATGCGGATTTTCTTGGTCGGAAAGGTTAGTTACAGTGCGATACAGTCGTCAGCGAACATGCGAATGGCAGAAGATAGATGATGTGGAAGATCGCTAATATATAATAGGAAGAGAAGCGGTCCCAAGACTGACCCTAGGGGGACGCCCGAAGTGACAGGAAGGGCTTAATTGGTTGGTAATTTACAAGGACAAATTGGGAACGATCAGTTATGAATTGTTTTATCCATTGCACGACATGACGGTCTAAGTTCAATAAGGATAGTTTCATCAGTACACGGTTATTAGGCACTGTGTCAAAAGCCTTTGAGTAGTAAAAAGATCTGTTTGAACATTGTTATCAAGATTAACATGGAGATCATGCAAGAAGATGGCTAGTTATACTTCAGAGGAAACAGCCTTGCGAAAGCCGTACTGGGAAGGATAAAAGAAGTTTATCGAGTCTAAGAAAGCCATGATATGCGAGTAAATGACATGTTCCATGATTTTGCAAGGGACACTAGTTAATGAGATGGGGCGGTAGTTCAAGTCTTTGTTGCCTGCTTTGAAGACTGGGACGACCTTCCCCACCTTCCAGTGACGTGGTATAATGCACCTGTATACTACAATGACTGCGAAAACAACAGGGTCAAGCACGGTACAGATATGTTCATTCGGATCTTTGAATTAATTTCACGTACACCTGAAGTACACAATTTGCTTTTTTTAACGATTGTCACCGATGCAAAATAGATTCGGTTGCATGTGTTCTGCTATATTATAGACTCGTGGTACGACTGGGACGGAAGTTTCTTTCGTAAACACGAATATATATCAGCGCGTTGGGCAGCATCCTTGGATGTTCTGCATTCGCGAGACTTACAGTGCGGGTTTCCTGCGGATATGAAATGCGCCAGAACTGCGGAGGATTACGAGTTCGCCGCTAAAATAGGTTTCCTTCACCGTGCGTACGGCACTCAGGTAGACCACGCCTCGTTGCTTCCTAGATGCTTGGCTAGTCCGAAGCAACGTTTGTTTTCGAGCGTGTTGAGGCCTTTGGTGAACCACGGCTTATTTTCACTCGTGCGTATTGTTAGTTTGGGTATGTATGCAGTCACGAGTTCGTTAAGTTCGTTCCTAAATATTGTCCAGTTTTCTTCAAGTGTTCGCGAAGAGAATAATGCCTCGAATGTTGAAAACGAGAGTGGGATCGGAGGCTGTTGTTTTGCGAACGCGGCCAGTTCTGTTCGCTTTTCACTGCATTGGCCGTGGTCATGCTTATTACCATTGAGCAGCGGTGCGTGGCCACGTTTCACTACGTTTTCTCGTCATGTATAACGCGTCTGCAATCAAGATGAAAAAAAAAAGCTTTTTCTTTTTATAAAACATTCTTATTCACTTGAAGACTAACTACATTTTGTGTTGCATTGTATTGTTTAAAAGAATACAAAAAAAAACTGGCAGATCTCACGTGCAGTGGGAATCAAGGAAATGCGAAGCACGCATCAGGAACGTAAAATGGATTTGCATTGCTGCCTCGCTGTACCGAGTTTAGTACATGTGAGGTTAACGAAACGGCAGTATAGCACCAGGACCGTGGCATGTAAATCATGCCGCTCATGACATGCATGCCATGATTTTCATGTTATGATCTGTCATTTATGATAGTCATGCAGTCGTGTTGTGCCATAGCAATTCTGGTATACATCCCATTAACGAAACGGCCAGGAGAGCAGAAAATCGTAGGTGGCTAGATAGATAGATAGATAGATAGATAGATAGATAGATAGATAGATAGATAGATAGATAGATAGATAGATAGATAGATAGATAGATAGATAGATAGATACGCTCAAAGTCGCCGAAGTTCGCTAATAAATGCTTCGCATTAAAAAAAAACCTGCTCGCAAATTTTTGGCACGTTCACCTCTTGCCCATTGGTTGCTTTCGCCCTCACGATTCTCGCATATTTTACGGGTCACCCTATAAAGCAGTGCCTACTCAAACAAAGCAGGGTGAGCAAGCCTGCGCTGCACTCAGTCGCATAAAATCGCAGCGCGCACAACGAAAGCCGTGCCCCCACTTCGTTACGTTGCAGCGAGCGGACGCCATGTGTTCCGAACAAAGATCTCCGATCGCGCCCCACGTCGTTTACTTCATCATTAATGGATTCGTAGTTTCCTTTATCATACAAGCGTATTGTCTTGCTGGTCTGTTGTCGCATCGGTTGAAAGGTAAATTTGGCATGTATTGCTTTATGATCGCTTACTTCCCGGCGGAAGATGAGAGACTGTGGGCTTGGATTGGGTAAACTTTATTTGTGCAACGGCTGCGCTTTGTGCTAGGCTGCCAGAGGTCCAGCGTTCGAGGAAGATCTTTCCAGACTGTCGGGATGGCTGGTTAACACAAGGTCGAGAATATTAGAAGTGTCTTTTGTAATCCGCGTGGGCTCCAATACAAGTTGAGTTAGACTGAAATTATGACGCACATCGACGAACTCTTTCATTCCCTGTGATTAAACGGGCATTGTTTCACAAGTTGATTTGTGGAAATTAAAATAACCAAAAAGCAAGATAACTGTGTTAGGTAACTACGTGCGCTCAAGAACTGATTAAGTTTATGCGCGAAATCGGAAAGGCAGTGGCCGTTTTTCATCTGAGTACAGGCGGTAAACCAAAACATTAGAACGCGCCACCCCGGAACACTACAGAATTAAGTTTATGCGCGAAATCGGAAAGGCAGTGGCCGTTTTTCATCTGAGTACAGGCGGTAACCCAAAACATTAGAACGCGCCACCCCGGAACACTACAGAAGCTAAAACAAATTGGCAGATCCCACGTGCAGTGGGAATGAAGGGAATGCGAAGAACACATCAGGAACGTCAAATGGATCTGCATTGTTTTCTCGCTATACCTTTTTTAGTACATATGAAGTTAACTAAACGGCCGCAAGAGCACCAAGACTGGCACGTAAACCATGCCGCTCCTGACACGCATGTCTTGATTCTAATGTTATGACGTGTCATTTACGTTCGCCATGCAGACGTATTGTGCCATAGCAATTTTGGCATACACCCCATTAACGAAACGCGTGGCATGTGAATCATGCCGCTCATGACATGCATGTCATGATTTTCATGTTCTTAGAACGTGTCACCCATGGTCGTCATACATTGTTGTCTCGTCGTACCAATATTGGTTTATATCAAGTTAACAAAACGGCCGCAAGATTTTTTTAGCATACATCCCATTAACGAAACGACCGCAAGAGCTCCAAGACCGTGGTGCGTAAATATTGCCACTCATGACATGCATGTCATTATTTTCGTCGAACATTGCATTCGCGCTGTTCTGGCATCGTTGTCTTCCGTGGTCCACCCGTGGTAGCCTGCAATGAATTGAATGAGTTGCTGCCCTCTATTAACCGGCCGAGCCAACGCTATAGTCGGACACAGGGCGCGTTCGGCGCGAGCGCGGGGAAACGCGGTCGGCGTCGGCAGCAGCTGTAGGGGTCCCACTATCGCCTGCTTCCCTCGTCCTATCTACCTCGCTGCCACTTTGCTGCGCGACATTATTTTTGTGTTATGACGTGTCACTTATGTTTGTCATACAGTCATGTTGTGCCATATCAATTTTAGCATACATCCCATTAACGAAACGACCGCAAGAGCACCAAGACCGTGGCGCGTAAATATTGCCACTCATGACATGCAATGTCATTGTTTTCGTCGAGCATTACATTCGCGCTGTTCTGGCATCGTTGTCTTCCGTGGTCCACCCGTGGTAGCCTGCAATGAATTGAATGAGTTGCTGCCCTCTATTAACCGGCCGAGCCAACGCTATAGTCGGACACAGGGCGCGTTCGGCGCGAGCGCGGGGAAACGCGGTCGGCGTCGGCAGCAGCTGTAGGGGTCCCACTATCGCCTGCTTCCCTCGTCCTATCTACCTCGCTGCCACTTTGCTGCGCGACATTATTTTTGTGTTATGACGTGTCGCTTATGTTTGTCATACAGTCATGTTGTGCCATATCAATTTTAGCATACATCCCATTAACGAAACGACCGCAAGAGCACCAAGACCGTGGCGCGTAAATATTGCCACTCATGACATGCAATGTCATTATTTTCATCGAGCATTACATTCGCGCTGTTCTGGCATCGTTGTCTTCCGTGGTGCACCCGTGGTAGCCTGCAATGAATTGAATGAGTTGCTCCCCTCTAGTAACCGGCCGAGCCAACGCTATAGTCGGACACAGGGCGCGTTCGGCGCGAGCGCGGGGAACCGCGGTCGGTGTCGGCAGCAGCTGTACGCGTCCCACTATCGCCTGTTTCCCTCGTCCTATCTACCTCGCTGCCACTTTGCTGCGCGACATTATTTTTGTGTTATGACGTGTCGCTTATGTTTGTCATACAGTCATGTTGTGCCATATCAATTTTAGCATACATCCTATTAACGAAACGACCGCAAGAGCACCAAGACCGTGGCGCGTAAATATTGCCACTCATGACATGCAATGTCATTATTTTCATCGAGCATTACATTCGCGCTGTTCTGGCATCGTTGTCTTCCGTGGTGCACCCGTGGTAGCCTGCAATGAATTGAATGAGTTGCTCCCCTCTAGTAACCGGCCGAGCCAACGCTATAGTCGGACACAGGGCGCGTTCGGCGCGAGCGCGGGGAACCGCGGTCGGTGTCGGCAGCAGCTGTACGCGTCCCACTATCGCCTGTTTCCCTCGTCCTATCTACCTCGCTGCCACTTTGCTGCGCGACATTATTTTTGTGTTATGACGTGTCACTTATCTTTGTCATAAGTCATGTTGTGCCATATCAATTTTAGCATACATCCCATTAAGGAAACGACCGCAAGAGCACGTGGAGAGGCGGACCGCAAGAGCGCGTGGAGAGGCGGACGGAGGGAGAGGCGCGCTATCGCACAGCTGGCAAGGAGAGGACGGAGGGAGTAGCGCGCTATCGCGCAGTGAGAAGCGCATTATCGCACAGCTGGCGTGGAGAGGGGGATGAGGAGGAGATGTGCAGACGGCAATGGCACGGCCGCTCAATAAACAAAAAAGGTGCGGCCTACCGAATGAAGCTCTTTTCAATGGGAACGCGTGTGACAAGCGGAATCGACAGACGCGGCCGCAGTGGCGCTGCACATCGGGAGCTCTCGCGTGAACGCGACGGCGAACGCTGACAAACGCTGCCATTGGGAACGGCGCAAACGGGCTGACGAAAGTACAGCGTTGCGAATTAGCGCGCTTACTGTTTCACGTACGTTTTAATTATCGTCGAGTGTTTCGTTACGCGGTTTCTAACGTGGTTATCAGATGCGTCACAGTATACGCAATGCCAAAGAGCTGTTGTGTGCCACGATGCAAATCCAATGCTGCGAGGAACTCTGACCTTCGTTATCACGAGCTACCGGCGAAGCAACAACTCCGGGATGCCTGGCTGCGACACATTTCGCCGCAAGGCAAAGTAAAAGGCAGCCAGTGGGTGCCGAACTCCAGGGCTGTCGTTTGTTCGATTCACTTCAAAGAAGAAGACTACAAGGTAGGATTAAAACGCAAGGTGCGGCGGCCGACAGCCGTGCCGACCCAGTTTCCATCGTACCTTGCATATATGCTGCCCGCAGTCTCGAAGAAACGCCGACCCGTAGTACGTGTGGCACCTGCCACTGCCAGAACTAAAGTAGTCGACTCATTGCAGGAGCTATGTGCAGGATCAGAAAACGAATCATTACACCGATTTGATGCTAACTTTGCTAAAAATGAAGGCGACATCGAGCTCCACGCAACGCCGCCGCATGCGGACGAGGTCGCTGGTCCGGAAAACTGCTTGGCCGTAGCATGCAGCTTGCAAGGTGGTGTGAAAGCGCAAGAATGCCAGACGACGTTGAACAGTAGTGTTCAAATATAACCAATTTGCACTCTGTGAGTCATGCGTCATCTTAAACGAAGCCCTGTTCTCACCTGTGCTCAGAATCAACAAAACAATATTTTTCATCTCGTCACCGCCCTATATTTTTAGTTCCATATCTGAAGCTGGGCTTCCTTCACGACACAGAAAGCAACCGAACATACCCGTAAAGCCGCTTCATTGATGAAGTCATCGCGGTAAACACGCACGAATAGAGCACTTAAGTGACTTTGCGGTACCTACCTGTCTTTCTTTTTCACACTGTCTTTATTTCTGCTTCTTTTTCCCTTGCCGAATGTCGCACATGTCTCTTTCGCACGCGTCGGGCATTTCCGCGCAATCGACGCACACCTCGGCGCCGTCTCACACGCCAGCGCGTGTTGCCTCAGCTCAAACAAACAACCGCATTTTGAAATGTAAGTCCTGGAACTATTGCACTTTTCCACAGTTTTGTTGCATCCTTTCCAAACATAGTTCGCAATCACTGGCGGCTCTTCCGAGTCTCTAAGGTGCGTTGCTGTAACCGCGTGCACATGTGTTGTCTATGTAACTGCTGCACCTCAGTGTCTAAATTATTTTTATTCTTCCACCGGTGTGTATATTCATGTTGCCTAGTGCACGACGAGCTCTCCGTTGAATCCCTTTTCTGTTATTGACGGTGATGCTAGTCTGAGGTTCCCCCAGGGACCTTCTTCATTACTACCTCCCCGGCCTCCTAAGCCCCCGCGGCCTCCCTTCTTCACCGATGTGCAGCGCCAGCGCCGGCGCGGCGGAGGGAGCAACAACTATTGCCATCACCGGCGGAGAGGAACGCGCGGCGGGCCGCACCTTGTTTCCATTAAGCGGCGTACAACGACATTGCCCCGAGCAAAAGATGCTTCGCATCTAAAATAAAAAATAAAGGTAGAGCTTAGTGGCCCGCGGGCTACCGCCCCGTTATAAAGGGAACGCTCCTAACCAACGCCTCCTTTACTAGATGCCAGCCGCGTCGTCCGAAAACGCGGTTCCGCACCCTCTCCCTCCTTCGTGAAAGGCAACGAGCGCCGCGTATGGGCGCGCGCCTGCAACGTTGACCACGTGGGCCGCCTCCGACGTCTTGGAGGTTGCTGGCGCGGCGCGCGGTACAACTGCTGCTAGCAGACGACATCGGTAAGCGTGTTGCCCGCAGCCGAGGACACAGCTGCCGCAGTAAGCGCGTTGCGCGCAGCCGAGCAGACGACAGGCTCTGCGCATTTTTTTTATTTGTTTCAATATTGGGATAGAAAATAAAGTATCAGTGCATGGGATGAAATGCGAGGAAATCTGTTTTTATGTTCGTGCAATAAATCTGGAACGCGTTTTACCAATATTGCGATGAACAGAAAGCAAAAGACAGTTTGTCGCTGTATTCGGGTTGTTCAACGTGCACCGACGTCCCACAGCAGACACGCCTCGACATTTCGTCTCCATCGAAATGCAGCCGCCACGGCCGGGATTTGATCCCGCGACCTTCGAATCATCGGTCGAGTGTCATAGCCAACAGACCACCGTAGCGGGCGATGCAGTGAACATGAGTGACCCGCTCAAGGCTTGATATTACGTGCGACTTCAAGGAACATGTTGCTGAACGGAAACACGTACTGCGGTGCGTTTGTGCGCATTTTCGCGAGTTTCTGTGAACGCGAAATAGGGCATTCCTCAAAGTGCGGGCAGTAAGTTAATTGCACGTACACCTGCGCTGCTGCCGTCTGCCCTTACGAAAATGCCATATATGGCACATATATAAATCATATGTGGCCACATATACGTAAATGTGGCCAGATATGTTGCCATATACGCGCTCAAATAAGGCCATATATGGCACATCCATCCCATATATGGCATCAAATACTGCCATATATGGCGGGGTCGGCCCATATCTGGGGTCAAATTCAGCCATATAAGGGATCTGCGGTCATGTACCATATATGAACTGCATGTCTAAATCGCCCAATAAACACGTACGTGGCACGCATACACACACATTACAGCTGTATGTATCACAAATTGTCTGACACCATAATGGAGACATGACGCAACAGGTGGTCCTATTGCCGTTAAATTTATATGCACACAATCATCAATACCACATCTCCTGTCATGCGCGTACTATATGCATGTCAGTTCCACTTTTTTATAGTCTTAATTTCTATTAATGCACGATGCACGCACAGAAGCACGCTAATTTTTTTCTACAAGAAAAATAACATAAATTTCAAATGATATTGTTTAATTGGTAGATGTCGAAGGTGAAAAACTGTGCAGGTGTAGGCCAATGCTTTCAAAATTAAAGAAAAATGTCGCAGCAGCTTTGAAGCCTCCATTTATTGACATTAAAGAGATTGAAAGTTCACTGCATGCATGCACCACGAACTACAAAAAAGCAAGCCCGGCCGTTCACATTCTTTTGAGCAATTTACGACATGAAACATACAATGCAACAATATTAATAGAGATCCGATCACATTCTCCGCATTCATTTCTCTCGTTATTGGCAGCATATACTAAAGGAACTCTTAAGGAGACATGTGCATGCGCACCACGAGCTTTTGATTTTGATGAGAATTACCGATCAAGCAGCAGAACTCAAGCAGAGCTTTCATATTTGTTGAAGAGACATTTAGACAACTCATGTGTTGGCAACATAACATCTTTATTTGAACTGTAAAGCCACCATTAAGCAAGGGGACTCCTCGCATGCCGTTTATACGAGGCAAGCGCTGCTAACCCTTACAAAAATGCACTCTGCATTTCAATTAACTGCGTATCGAGTTCCTTTTGGGTCTATAGAAACTTATTTAAATGGCAATTTCTATTGAGCGCCCTCAATAAAAATTTAATTGGCATAATAACGGAAAGCGTCAACTGACTCTCAGTCGATACCAATTCAGTTGGCTAAATTTAAGCAAGGTTTAATTGAATCGCACTCAGTAGAAATCTGATTGGCCCTATATTGAACACTGCCAAAATGATCTTATTTTAGTAACAACTACATTTCACTTCGGGTGTCGAATTCACAGCATTCATCTTTTGTATAATGTTTGCTATCATGGCCGACCAGGATTACGAATGACGTAGCATCAGTGCTGTCTGAAACATTCTCCTGTGGATATTTTTGGCGGAACACACTGCATAAACCAATCTTGTCATTATATTTATAATCCTTACTGGAGCAGCCATCTATTACTTAAATCTGTAGGCAAGCGAGTCTTCTCAAGCCCGATATGCGTAGCGTTCATCATCACAATCTACACGGAAGCTGTGAGAAAAATATTCTCGCTGATTCCGTGCGTATGCCATATTTTTATAAACAGCGAATTTGTTATGGATAAAATCACTGCATATCAACTGAGATATAAACACAGATAAAGCCTGTCACGCATGTTAACTACTGAGGGTACGTGAATCTTTCATGTGCCAGTCAAGGGAAACTGGTAGAGGTAGAAACAACTTTATTTTGGAATAGCTATACAGAGGGCTCAAGCGCTCACCCCTCCGGCTGAGGGGCGCAGACGGCGAGTCCCTTTGTGTACCCAAACTTGCACCAAGTTAGCCATGGTAGGCAGTCACGGTGCGAGCCTGCACGGCAAGCATCTAATTGTCGTACATCCCACCTTTTGTTATCAGCTTCTAGGTACCTAGGGACAGAATGTCTAGGGATTTTCGACAGTGGCGCCGTCACTTGTTGGCGGCGCTTTAGCGTATTAGAATTTCTCTTGCGCGCCTGTCAACTCGTCCATGTGTGCATTTCGCGCTCTGAACAATTATGGTCGGTGCACGGCCGGGCTAGACCGCGTGCGCGAGCGCGCGCGCAGTGTAGCCTGGCCGTGGTCGGTGTTGGCCGCTTCTGCTGTAAACTCGCCGTGAGGCGCTGACGACGGGTCGCTCTTTGTAAGGCGACCGATGCCGATCACGCGTCTTTCAGCTTTATCGGCAATTAGCCACATAGTATGCGAAGTGCTTGCCCGTAGCGACTTCGCTGTGTCCGCCTTTTGCAGACGTATGTACGCCACGATGTGCCACCTTGCCACAACACGTAAGTAATGTTCACTCTTTATTTGGAGCTTTGCCTTGTACGAGCGAGAGAACTTGATAACAGCCATCTGCGGAGCCTGGCGTTGAGGCACATGGCATTGCACCCCTTATCGCTCACTCAAAGCTGCTTATATAACGAACTTTTAGTTGGCCAGACAGTGGTCCTGGGTTTACTATCTGCAAGAGCAACACGACAAACTGGTTGCTTTTTTTGTGAGCAAACGTTCTTTGTGTCACCTAAAAACAGCATTACAACAAGCAAAGATAGGACGGCCACTTTGTGACACAGCACGGTTACCATGCAGAATGTGCCCTGCCGATAGTTGTTCAAAGGTGCACGCCTAGAGGTGGTGGTAATGGCACTTTGCTCAGAGCAAGCTGCGAGGAACGTGGTGAAACTGCACACACGTAACTGCCCCTCATCAGAAAATGTTTTTAAAAAATTGTGCAGCCATCTTTAATGGACCACTTGCAAAAGTCGGAGCGCCACCTAGCGCGAAAAACTGGAAGCGCCGCCTGGTTGGAAAACAACCCATGTTCCAGCCTTGCTTCCGTAGGCGGCACTACGCATGACGAGCTTTTGTCACGTTTTGTGAACGTCTCAATGTTTTTTTTTCCTTAATGAAATATTACCCTTCCCTAAATGTCATCAGAAGTCCTCATTCCCTTGCCGTTTTTCGCAAACGGGCCGTACGATTGTCTTCTCGAGGTGCCGAAACGCGAGCTGCAACGCACGACGTTCTCTTCGCACCGGCATTAGTTCGTTTGCAGGGCGCACCGCGCATAGGTTTTGGAAAAGAAGGTTAAGTTAAAAATGTTAAACTTAACAGAAACACAGTGGTCCTATATTTGTGGCTTTATAAGCGTCTGGCCTCCTTCAAGTCAGGCTGGTGACAACATGATTCATGAAAGTGGCGACACTGGTCATTACAAATGTCATTGCACGTGGTCATTACGGAACCGCTTGCAAGCTTAGCAGGTAAGTCGATGTGCTGCTAACATCGATGCCCGACGGGCGATATGCATTTCGATGGGCGCGAAAAGCTAAAATGACCATGCACTTGATACGAGTACGCGCGTTATTCGCCTGGTGTGCGACCGATGGCGGCGCTGCGAACCGCGCCTGTATGACGTCAGAGCGGGGATTCGCGCGCTTTCGTCTGCTACGTAGGCCCAGCGCCGTGTTGAAGCCACCGTTGCGGTAAATCTCAACAAAAAAGCAGTTCAGTTGGTTATCTCGCGTATGGTGGCTACTGACGCTGTTCGAACAACCGTGGGTCTGCTTTTAACGTTCATTTAGAACTACGGCTCTTTGTTTTTTAGAACTGCTGCCGCTTGTCTCCGCGGCGAGTGCTGCGCAATGGTGAAGTACTGCTCTGTGCCTCAGTGTACTTCGTCCGCTCGTGAAAGAGGCGTTAGCTTTCACAACTATCCTAAGGACCCAAAGCTGAAGAAGAAGTGGATGGTCAAGCTCAGAATGGGAAAGCGCCCCACGCCTTCATCGACCGTGTGCAGCAAACACTTCGCGGACAGTGACTTCTGCTACCCACCGTACGCGCCACTCTTCGGTAAGTTTGTGACCGTGTTTAAGCGCCTCGCCAATACTTCAGCCGTTTATTGCACGCAGGCTATAAGCATAGGCGACTTACACCAGGTGCGGTGCCGTCCCACAACCTGCCGCGAAGGCCCCTAGACAAGGAGCCGACGATGCGGCCTCCGAATCGCCTCGCGGGTAAGCGCGCCTCGTGAGCACAGCTGAGCGGCGCAGGATATATGAGACTACGGCTGCGTCTGGATGGTGTACATACGTATTTTACCTACGAAACCAAGCGCGCGCCTAGAGGACTGCTAATCATAAATTCATAACCTGTTGCCGCTGTTCAGTGCACATTCTCTAAAATTTTCACCTGAGGCAGCATGCAGACACTTTTTTTAATTAAGCTTTTCGTTAGGCTGCGTGGCGTGAAACTCGACCCAGCTTGCCTTTGCCACGTTAATCTCTGTGGCCTTGTGAGTGGCATAATCAGCGATTAACTATTTGCAGGCCCGTAGCCCGTGGGGGGGGGGGGGGGGGCTAGGGGCCCGCCCCCCCCTTCCCCGAAGTTTTGGTGAAGTAGGTGCTTTTACCAAAAATAAATAGCAAAAATAGGTGTTTTTATTAAAAAGTAAAGGTAACGTAAATATTTATGAAGTCTCTTTTCATTTATAGAAATAATAGAAATGGTGCCACAATTAAATATTTCATGGTGCCAACATTAAACATTCAAACTAGTCTCAATAGTGAACTTGTCTCTTAATTTAGAAACATTAACACAACGCAAAAGGCGATATGAGCTCGACACCAACTGCAGACCAGCAGTGAACATGAATTCTATGTTATGTTACACGTTGACATTGCCTCACCCTGCTTTGCACGAGCAGCGAGCATTGGCCACTTCACTGCTGTCGATCACGACAGAGACGTTGTGCGGTGGGTTGGTGAGCCCACTTGTTTGGAGGACGAGAGCGGCGACGGTGATGCGACCTCCGTCGACGGCCTCGACCGCGCATTCAACAACGTGGCCTGCGTCGTACACCGCCTCGCCCTCGATGAGACACCGCGACGTTTCGCAAGCTTTATCTACATGCTTGTAGATGCTCGAGAACGGCACCCTTACTGTAATATCGAAAGAAACACCCAAGCTAATTAGTATCGTACGGCGGAAACAAGATAACGAGCGCGAACACTCACACATAGTTTCACTTTCTTACCAGCAATGCGGTCGGTGGCATCGGCGCACTCGTCGGCCATCCGGGGGATTTCTTGGCCCTGTCGATTGGGCCGCAACTAAAACAAGTTCAAGATTACACTCGAAAACAATCGTTGCAGGCGTTAGTTGACCGTCGTGAGGCTGTTCGTTCGACAAAGTTTTCACCTGAAGCAGACGATACGCGTACAGGAGCAGCGGCTGATGCAGCGCGGTTGAAATCGGAGTCCCCGCTCTGACGTCACACGCGAGAGGGCGCCACTCCAAGATCTCGAGGCCAATAAAGAACGTCCCGAGTTCTTGATACGAATCTGGACCGAGTTTCCCACTATGCGACCTGCCTCAAAATCTCATCGTGGTTATGGCACGGAATACCCGACACTTTATTTTTTATGATTATGCAGATGTATACGTTCTCGTTTACGAGTGCGGTATTGGTGTCGTGAACAGGTCGTCACAACTGCGGAAAGCTCGTAGCTCGTTTGCAAATCCAGTTACGTTTGTATGCGCAGTCGATCGCTATAAAAAGAAAATGAACACTAAAGGTTTGATCGTGCTTTCTGGTGACAAAGTGCACGCCACAGATCGTACAACGCGGTTGGATACCATAGCATGCCTCGCTTCACCGCTGCCGTCCACGCCCTTTTCTCTTTCAAGCAACAATCGCGGGAGGAATTTCGGAGAAATTACTACTTTCTCTTTCTATCGAAACAGTTGCTGCAGGCGAAAACAGCGCATTTTCAGGCATATGAGGCGCGCGAACCCTTGAGGCGTGAGGCACGTCGCGCGCTCGCAGTCCGTTTGTTTTCCAACCAAGCAGACGATGCCAGCTCTGTCGCATGCGCAGTCGTACTTATGCAAGTGGTCCATTGCCTTGGAAATTGCCAGGGCCGACGCTAGGGCTAGTTGTTTCATGTTTACGCAGTGCTAAATTTTTCGAAAGACACAAATCAAGGTGTCCTAAGTTCTCCCATGTGTGGATTCGACTGCTGCTATTCGGGTGGGTTCAAATCTGCACAAGCATGGAGTTTATCATTGTAAGCAATGGCTGTTAATGACAAAGGCAGGGGCAGCAGACATTGTTACCATGTTCAGCCATTGTAACGTGCCCATATCAGCTTGCGCAGTAAATAATCAGCCGGCAAAACGTAGGGTTAATGGATCAATTCTCAGCAAAATGGAGCACTTCATGGTTGAGAGATCGCTGCCGCTACATTCTGTTGTGTTGCGGCTGGAATCTCAGCCATGCTTGGATAAGCATGTTGAAACCTCTTTTAAGGCTCAGAACGCCTTTGATCAAGTAGAATATCATGAATCATTGTATGCTGTAAATAATGACCTTTAATTTCCTGTTTCAGAAAAGCCAGCCAGAATAAGGCTTGTGAGTATCATTGCAATGCAAGGTATTCTTTGCCCAACATTTTGAAAGAACATTGCAGGCGTGTCCTGTACAGTGGCATGGTGAACCTTCATCCAGAGTCCTCGTGTGGAGCTCTCCAAAACAATATTGAACTCTCTCTGCCACCTGGAAAAAGGTCCCTACAAATTATGCCATCTCTGAAAAGAAAAAAGGTACATATTCAATGAGTTATCCTCCTGTCAAGTTGAAAATAAATGCTGTAATGACATACACAAACTCCCTAGCACTGGCACCGAGAGAATAAAACTTGTGTAACTGCAAACTACCATGCATTGTTAGCTTAAAAGAAATACACATATACTTGTGTGCGAAGGAGAAATATTTTGTCACAAGAAATACCAGACCACTAGCTAATGCTGTGCCCTAGCACACTGACATAAAACATAAGATGAAACGTTACTGCCGGCTTTGCCACAGTGCCAGTGTTGGAAAGCACAACTTGAAAGTTGTGACATTTTATGGTGTGGCCACATTTCGGCTTTTGTGCACAGAAGTAGCAAATATGTGTTCACTGAGCAGAACACCGTCTCTACGCTTTCCGTGTTTATTATATCCATATTTGCTTCTACCGTGGGCTTCCTTGCAATGTAGGGTGGCGTAGCTTCACAGGGCAGTAAGGCTTCAATATGGAGTCGGGCACTTTGTGAAAAAGCTTAGCAATTGCAAGTAGGAGCCTTTCAGGGCTTGGTTTTATAAAATGTAATTGTGCAGATGACAGGAAATCTGGATGCATGCAGTAACAGCAAAGCCATTCCACGAAAAAACTGAAGTGGTACAAGAATATTGCGACACGTATATGCACTAAGTAATGATGATGCAGCAGCACACATCTTTTAGATTACACGGCACATTTCAGTTTGTACGCTGGGGTTTCTTATGTGCCCCATTGGGGGGGAGGAAGAAGGTTGGGGTACCTACTGCAAGAACATTTCAAATTGGATCATTATTATCAGAGGTAAAAATGTTTGAAGCGGCACTACACCCAGGATATTGGGTGGCGAATCACTGCCAGCACGACACATGGCGATGCTGTGTGGCGGAGGAAAGAAAAAAAAAAGCGAAGTGTGCTTGCTATTGTGGCAGGTGCCTCCCTACTGATTTGAGCAGCCACTGCACGATCTGAACAAGTGTGACAGTTTGTAGCGACACACAGGCGCACTGTGGTGACACGGCGCGTGGAATCATCATCCACCATTTGGTGCATGATGCTTGCAAGGGGAGGGTAAACAGCGCTCAGTCTGAAATTTGAGCACCTTCCACAGCATGTAACGATGCAGATATGAACATGAGCGTGCAATGTATTTGTCAGCTCAAAATGGCCGGGCCTGTTGAGGGGCTCATTGAGAAAATGGTAAAGATGTTGCATTTTGGTTGCTGTCTAGTATTCTCTACCGATTTATTAGATTATCACACTGGAGGCACTGGTATTACTTCATGCCACACACATTGTACAAAATCATCTTATCAATTATCCAGTATTTGCAAGGTCTCATGCACGAGTTTAATCCTCTGTTGCATTTAACCGCATTAGTGTGCTTCCACCATGGCCATGTCAACACCTTCGTCTTTTCGTATGGCTACAATATCCGTATTGCTTTAATATGACCAAGGCCCTGCACTTGTGCATGACAATATGGTTGTGGCAATATTTAAATGCATGGCTCATTTCTACCCGCAAGGTCCCACTTCTGCAGTATCTTTTCCAACACACTGTAGTACTAGTCACAGATGATAATGACGAAAAGGAGAGGACGGCTCACGTGACAATGTTTCCTGCTCGCTCCTGACACGAGCAGAGGGAGACAACGTGACTATGGGGCCATTCGCTAGTACAAACTTTTGAAGACAGTCATTTAATAAGAATGAATGGCTGGCAAAGACAAATCAAACTCTTATTGACATCCTTGGACAGCAATGACACATATGCTTTAAAATTTTCAAGGTACAATGAACACATGCAGATCGCACTACTTATGTTATACCCCTGTACACAACTAGAAAACTACAGCGTCGTTTTGAGCAAGTGCATTTTAACACATGCTGTGTCACTTTGGAAGGGAACTGCCACGTGTGAAAAAAGTCTTGGGTTTCATGGTAATGCTGATGGATGAGTTAGTTGGTGCAGCAGTACATGTTTAGGCAGTGTTCGCTAATGCAGTGCTGTGCTGTAGCCAGAAGTGGTATGAAATATAAATGAAGGAAATTAACAGCAGCCATCACCATGAACTTTGGTACAAATGTCACTCAAACTCTGCCACCTTTCTCCCTTGCAGCAATGGCTTATTTTGAAGGTGCCTCTTCTTTCACCACTGCCAATGATAACGGGAGCATATATTTTCCAAAGTGCTGGTAATAAAGACGATTAACAGCCCCTGGTGTACATTGCCACTTTCTTGAAGCTGTACAACTGCTGCCCGTTGGGTCTGCCCTTCCATTTTGTCTCTCCAGATGGGAAATCCTGAAATAAAGAGGAGCACAGAGCTACATTTACCATTAACAGAATTTGCAGCCTGATTTACAATGCCCCCAAAACAAGCATGCAGTGGTATGTGTGCTGAAAATTCAATCTTCTGCAACAAGGATTCCAATTTGTCAGGCCACTCTTGCATGTAGAAGCATGAAATGTTGGGCTAGTCGATGCAACATTTGTGGGACAAAAAATTGGCAGATCCCACGTGCAGTGGGAATCAAGGAAATGCGAAGCACGCAAAGGAACGTAAAATGGATTTGCATTGTTGTCTCGCTATACCGAGTTTAGTACATATGAAGTTAACGAAACGCCCGCAAGAGCACCATGACTGTGGCATGTAAACCATGCCGCTCATACACGTATGTCATGATTCTCACGTTATGACTTGTCATTTACGTTCGTCATGCAGTCGTGTTGTGCCATAGCAATATTGGTATACATCCCTTTAAAGAAACGAGTGGCATGTAGATCATGCCGCTAATGACATGCATGTCACGATTTCATGTTATGACCTGTCATTTATGATCGTCATGCAGTCCTGTTGTGCCAAACCAATTTTCGTATAGGCTCCGTGCAGTCGAGTTTTCCATGTGCGACATCAGCGCCAGAATGCACTGCCTGGCGGAGAGAAGACGCAAAATTGGGCAGACTGTGACAGGGAAATACGCGAACGCGATGCGTGTCCCCAACTCTATAACAGCAGCGACCGCCCGTCCCACCTTCTTTCGATTTATTTCCTTTGAGACGCGCACTCCAAACCTGCGGCAACCTGTTCCAAAGGGCAACGCCGCGTGCGTTCGTGTGGTTCGCAGCACGCCCGGAAAGCAGCGAAGAAACGCGCGCGTCGCTGTCGCCTCGGTTTCCACCGTGCGCGACTGAGCCGTCCGACGAGAGCTACGTAGCGCCCTCTGGTCAGTAGACGGAGCCATCCCATTAACGAAACGGCAGTATAGCGCCAGGACCATGGCATGTATGTAAATCATGCGGTCATGACACGCGTGTCATGATTCTAATGTTATGAACTGTCATTTACGTTCGTCATGCTGTCGTGTTGTGCCATAGCAATTTTGGTATGCATCCCATTAACGAAACGCCTGGCATGTAAATCATGCCGCCCATGAACTGCATGTTATGCTTTTCATGTTATGACCTGTCAATTATGTTCGTCATGCAGTCATATTGTTGCATACCAATTTTCCTACACATCCCACTAACGAAACGGCCAAGAGAGCACAAAGACCGTGGGATGTAAATCATGTCGCTCATGACATGCATGTCATGATTTTCATGTTATGATCTGTCATTTACGTTCATGATGCAGATAGATAGATAGATATAGATAGATAGATAGATAGATAGATAGATAGATAGATAGATAGATAGATAGATAGATAGATAGATAGATAGATAGATACGCTCAAACTCGCCGAAGTTCGCTAAGAAATGCTTCGCATTTAATAGCAAAAACTGCATGATGAAAACTACATTTACAAGAGGGGCACATACATGAAAGACTCAACGTGCAACTGCATTCAATATGTATGTAGCTCTTAGTCCAAGGTTCGACGAAAACTCGTCACGCGAGGGTCATTAATGGTACGGAATAAACAGGCACTCGCCTTGTCACAAACTAAAACAACAAATAATGACGTTTCCGGGCCGCTACGGGTCCCTTGTTCACAATGAAGAGGGTGCAGAAGGGGCGCGTCTGTTTATGAGCTGGGTGGCGCATAGTGCGCATGTATATCTCGGGAAGATTACCCCGCGTCCGGTTAATCGCGTTTTCAATCGTCTGAATGGTAGCCGTGTCGATGGGTGCTTCTCAGCCGCGATTATGGTTGGCGAATCCCAATCAATGTCGTGGTTCGTTGTCATGTGATGATCCACCAAGGCGTTCAAGCTTGCATTGCCCTTCCTGACATCGTTCCGGTGCTGCTGAATTCGCCTTTTAAAATTTCCAGTTTCACCTATGTAGGATGCGTCACAATCTTTGCAGGGTATCTTGTAGACAACACCTCGAAATCTTGACTTTTCCAAGGGATCCTTCACGCGCACCAGCTTCTGCCTGAGTCTATTCGTTGGCACGTGCGCAATTTTTACGTCGTACTTGCCAAACACCCTTGCAAGAGCTTCGCTGATACCTTTTGCGTAGGGGACGGCCGCCCGTTTTTGTCTGGCTTCTTCACGAACCACTTCGGGATCAGCAACTGATGACCGCAACTGTTGAGTCCTCAGTAGCTGTGAAGCGTATCCACTTTTGCGAAGGTCATTCTTAACGGCGGCTAGTTCTTGCTTGCGCAGACCAGGCTCAGAGCAGATGCGCTGTGCGCGTGAGAAAAGTGCAGCGGCAACGGAGCGTTTTTGTCCTATAGGATGTGCCGAGTCGAACCTCAGGTATCTACCCGTGTGGGTCGGCTTCCGATACACACTAGTTGTAAATCCTTTAGCAGACCGTCTGATGAGGACGTCGAGGAAGGCAATCTCTCCATTGTTTTCTTGTTCCATGGTGAACTGGATGCTTGGAACAAAGGGGTTAAGATGCTCCAGGAAAGGCATTACGTCTTGGCGATGCATCACACAGAAGCAGTCATCTACGTTGAAAGGTTACGTTGAAAGGCTACGGCAAACCGAAGGTTTGTGTACCTTCGGTTCGCCGAAGGTACACAAACCCGAGGTCCCCCTCCGACCAATCGTCGACTTCAGGCGCTCTCCGTTACATGAACTATCCACCTATCTTCACCGTGTCCTGCGCCCCTTGGTAGGACACACGCCTACCTATGTCAAGGATTCCTCACATTTCATTGAACTTCTAAGAGGTGTCACCATCAACGACGACGAGGGTATGATCTCCTTCGACGTAAAATCTATGTTCACATGTTTGCCCGTCGATTACGCAGTCCGGTGTTGTAAGGACCTACTCGAAAACGATACACCCCTGCCTTCACGTACGCCATTCGAGACCCAAGACCTATGCCGCCCCCTGGAATTTTGCACGACGAACACATATTTCGTTTTCAAAGGTCAATTCTACAAGCAGCGGTTCGGAACAGCGATGGGAGCTTCGGTCTTCATGGTCTGCGCGAACATCGCCCTAGAAGCACTTGAAAATTCTGCGCTGTGTTCGTACAAGACGGCCCCAAAATTCTTTGTCCGCTACGTAGATGACTGCGGGGAGAATGAACAAAGGCGTGACGCATTTACCTGCGCACTGCAAGACATGCGGATGTGAACCAAGATTGCGTGAGACAAAGATAATTGGCAGGAGTGGTGATACGTTGGCTAGAGAACTTTTGGAGGCATATCACACAAAAAAGAGAGGCACGAGTTGTATTAGTGACACTTCGGTTTCTCTGTGTCAGAATGAAACACATCTGTTAAATTCTGCATTTTAATTTCGCCTTTCACGACATCCATGCACGCATGCGCACATGTTGTAATTCTTGGCTCGTCTGTTTGAATAAATTGAGTTGAAGTTTAGCGCCCAACCTGTCGTTTCTTCTCCACTTCTTCCTAAGTCTTTCGTTTCGGTTTTTTGCGCTACCATGTGTGCTCAGAATGTCAACCAACTCGCCCAGCAACAAGTTCTGCATAACTACATTTCTAATACATTGGGGCCCCTTCTTTTGCACGTCATCTCCTGGTATCTTCGAACATTTGTGCTATATCGTGCAGTCAGTGTGCCGCTCAAGGTTCATCGGTTTCTGCTTGCGGAAAGGACTGGTGCCAGCCGAGGTTAGCGCCTTGTTCGGCCCATTCAGAGCGTCATCAGGTCATGTAAAGCGTATCTGCAAGGTTCTTCGCTCGGAGCTCTGGGATCAAATCAGACTCAGCTGGAATTTCTTACGTGTTCAGTATTTTGCTTCGTACCCCGCCTGGGTCGCCGAGGAGCAATTCAGAGTACTTAAACGTCAGGTATCTCAAGCAACCGAACTCCTACGGCAAAGCTACATGAGAAGGATTCTTCACCGTCCGCAAGACAAGAAGGCATTAAGGAAAGCTGGAGTTCTTGTACCTGAAGAGCACATCGTGATGCCAGCGACTGTCACTCGCGTTCTAGACAAAGGACCGAAGTACAGCTATGAACCAAGTATACCAGCCCATGAACTCCTGGCCTTGAATAGATGCATTTCAAAGAAAGCGACTAGTGAGCAACAAGAGAGATGTCTTTTGGAAGGAGTTGATGTTCTCGGAAGGACAGTCAACAGGGCGAGATATGGTAAGCAAAGAGACCCCATTAAGCCCGTCGTGTCCTTTTTCCGGGAAAATCACCTCCACCTTATGCAGTCTGACAAGGAAGGACGCTTTGTGGTTTTCTCAGAAATGGTCTTCAGTGAAAAAGCACTACATGCCATAGAAAAGAACTTTGTGCCGGTGAATGTAAAGGCCAGAAAAGTCAAGAAAGAAGCTATGGCGCTATGTACAGACCTCAACCTTATGACGCTAACCAAGGCAATTAGTGACAGAAAAAGTGACTCGTTAAAGGTGTTCTTCACGGCAAAATCGCACAAAGAAGAAATACCGTTCCGCGCCATTGTGAGCGAAAGAGGCTCTTGGCAGCAGCTGGTGAGCCAGTTCCTTTTGAAACACTTAAAAACTTTCACGTGGATGATACCTTTTCGACAAAAAGTTCTGCTGATGTTATTAACTATATTAGAGGAAACCGCTCTGTTGCTACTGCTTTTTCTGTAGATGTAGTTGATCTGTTCTACTCAGTGCCTCAACAGGAAATGTGTGCCTTCGTCAGGGATTGTATCGACAGCAACGGCGTAGTTGACTTCCAGAATTTAGTGGGTATGTCTGTTGACAATTTTATGGTCTTATTGGAATTTTATCTAAAATCGACTTTTATTTCCTTTAATGATAGACTGTACATTCAACGGCAGGGAATATGTATTGGTGCGTGCGTAGCTCCTGTACTTTGCGACATATTCTTGGCGTCAATAGACCGCGACATACAGGGTTACCTACACGATAGGTTCTACCTTAAGGCTTTTAGATATGTTGACGAAGTTTTAATATTTTTAAAGGATGGCCCTGATTTTATTTTTGACGACGTTGTTAACGATATTTTAGCCGCTTTTCGGCAACATGGGAAGGGCATGCTCTTTACACATGAAATCCCTTCCCATGGAAATCTTCAGTTTTTAGACCTTCTTTTAGTGTTTGACTGTGACAAGGATCATGTTTGTTTTAAGTACAGCCCACGAGCGCAGAAGGATTTGCTGCCGTATGATTCCGCGCATTCTAAGTTAGTGAAAAGAACAATAGCCACCCTTTGCCTTGAATCTGCCCTCATAAAGTCTTGTTCGCACTTGATGCAGGCTAGCTTCGACTAACAATTGGCGAGGCTACGTGCAGCCGGCTATCCGTGCTCGGTCATTGGCGCAGTCTCTAAAACCCTTCTTCAGAAGGTCAAGGGCACGAACAAAAAAATGCCCAGCCCCGCCCAAGGAGGACGTAAGCCCGCAGTGGTGCCTTACGTCCACAATCTTTCCCACAACATGAAAAAAGTCGCGAATAGGTTCGGTGTGCCTGTTGTTTTCTCGGCGCCACGCAAGTTGGCTGTACTATGTCCCCGCATTGGGCGCGTTGACGAAAAAAAGTCTGGATGCGGGAAAAAGCATACCATATCCTACGTGGCTTGCGCGAAGGGCGTCGTGTATGAAATACCGATGTCGTGTGGGAAAACCTATGTGTACCAAACAGGCAGACGTGTCAATGTCCGAGCACGGGAGCACGAATTATTCGTAATGAACAAAGGCGTGACGCATTTGCCTGCGCACTGCAAGATATGCGGATGTGAACCAAGATTGCGTGAGACAAAGATAATTGGCAGGAGTGGTGATACGTTGGCTAGGGAACTTTTGGAGGCATATCACACAAAAAAGAGAGGCACGAGTTGTATTAGTGACACATCGGTTTGTCTGTATCAGAATGAAACACTTCTGTTAAATTCTGCATTTTAATTTCGACTTTCACGACACCCATGCACGCATGCGCGCATGTTGTAATTCTTGGCTCGCCTGTTTGAATAAATTCAGTTGAAGTTTAGCGCCCAACCTGTCGTTTCTTCTCCACTTCTTCCTAAGTCTTTCGTTTCGGTTTTTTGCGCTACCATGTGTGCTCAGAATGTCAACCAACTCGCCCAGCAACAAGTTCTGCATAACTACATTTATGCCATTGACACAACATACCTTATAGTGCACGTTGCACAGTCATCCACACAGACATAATTGTCAATGACACCTATTTTGCGATATTGTGGGCATTTCTGGCCACATCCATATATGGGTCCATGTAGCCATATATGGATATATCAGGAATTGGACCATATATGGCCATATATGTCCGTATATAAGAATTGCCATATATGGCTATATCAGGAATTGAGCCATATATGACCACATTTGCCATATATGGCGACACTTGCCGGCCCGGTGGCTCCGCCCATGTGGGGACTGGGAGTCTGAGCTCGCCAGCCACCTTTTGGGCCTTCTGGACGGCCTGGTGTTGAAGGGCGCTGTCGGGGCTCTTAAGGTGGGTGATCCATTCGTCCTCGGTGGCAGGAGACCTGAAGCTAGCGTTTAGCGCGATACACTGCCACAGCATGTGGTTGAAGTCGCACTTTGCATTTTGGCGTTTGGGGCATTCGGGCCTTATATCCGGGAGGTATTTGTTGCAGATATAGGGGCTGGGGTAACTGTGCGTTTGCAGAAGTCTAAGCGTTAGTTGTGCTTTATTTAGTGTTGAGTGAGGTGAGGGGAATTCCTTTCTAGATAGCTTATAGTGCGAGCAAATCTCGTGATAGGAGAGGAGAGGCTCCTGGTGCGTGTTGGGGTCCCCGGCCAGTGAGCCGGCCCGCGTCCCTGCGCGGCGCGTAAGATCTCGCGCGAGGTTATGGGCCAGTTCATTACCGTTGGGGACCCCTGGTTGAACGTTGAGGCCTTCATGCCCCGGAAACCAGTAGATGTGCTTCTCTACGTTTATTTCAGTGGTTGCTAGAATGCTTAAGGCCGCCTGGCATATTGTACCGCGGCGGTATGCCAGTGCAGCGTGTTTGGAGTCGGTAAAAATTGTGTCGCGCTGAGGGAGGGCTAGGGCAAGGGCAATGGCCACTTGTTCGGCCTCGCAGGCGTTCGTTGTTTCTACGGTAAGAGCATTGAGGGCTGTCCCGTCGGGGGCGACCGCCGCAGCCGCAAAGTAGGGTTTGTCTACGTATTTAGCGGCGTCTACGAAAGCCACATATGTCGCGTGTAGGGTGGCCGCTTTTACTAAGGCTTGAGCGCGTGCCCTCCTGCGAGTCTGATTATGCACCGGGTGCATGTTTCTGGGGAAGGGTGGCACGGTGATTTTATCGCGAAGGTGTTGCGGTAGTGGTGCAAGATCGTTGACTTCAGTTAGGATAGGAAGACTTATGTGAGAGAGGAGTTCCCGGCCCGCGGCTGTCGAGGACAGGCGTATGAGCTGGGACATTCTTTGTGCCTCTGTGATTTCTTTGAAGGTGTTATGTACCCCAAGAGCTAGCAGGCGCTGCGTGCTTGCCGTCATGGGTAGACCAAGTATTCGTTTCGTGGCTTTTCGGACGAGGTTGTCTACTTTGGTTTCATCGCCCTTGCTCCAGGGATGAGCGCAAGCAACGTAGTGAACGTGGCGCATTAAGAACGCGTGAAATATGCGCAGTAAGCTCTCTTCTGTGAGTCCCGCGTGTCTGTTAGCGACGCGTCGGGTGAGCTGAATGACTGCCTCAGCTTTTTGGGCGAGATGTGTGATTGTTAAGTCGTTTTTGCCATTCTCCTGCAGTGTAACGCCCAGAATTCGAACCGACGACACTATCGGGATATTCGAACCGTCCGTTGTGGAGAGGTGTATGGTTGGTTCGCCGTTGTTGCGGCCGTGTTGCGGTGGCAGAAGCAGCAACTCAGACTTAGATGCCGAGAGTTTGAGGCACGTGGGCTTTAAGAATTTTTCTACTTTGTTGATTGCTTCCTGAAGGCTTGCTTCGATTTGTCCGTCGCTGCCTCCAGTGCGCCCTATAGTAATATCGCCGGCGTAGAAAGCGTGCTCTACGCCTTCGATGTGTTTCAGCTCTTGCGAAAGTTGTCGGAGGACTAAATTGAAAAGGAACGGTGAGAGCACCGACCCTTGCGGGATGCCGCGCGGGCCGAGGTTGTAGGTGTGTGAGTTGAGATCTCCAACTTTAAGTGTAGCCGTTCTGGCTCTCAGGAAAGAGCGGACGTATTCGTAGAAGCGGCGGCCTAATCCTGCCTCCTGAATTTAGTGCAGTACATGAGCTTACAGTATCGAAAGCTTTCTCTAAGTAGAGAGCTAGAATTGCTTTGAGGTCTTTGCTCCTTACTCTAAGTAACGTCTCCTGCAGCATGAGGAGTACGTCCTGTGTGGCCATAGCCGGCCTGAACCCGACTTGATTGAATGGGAAGAGGTGCTTTTGCTCTGCATATTTTGTGACTCGGCGGAGAATGACGTGCTCCATGACCGTACCCACGCAGGACGTGAGGGAGATGGGTCGTAGAGAGTCGAGCTCCAGGGTTTTGTTCGGTTTGGGAATGAGAGTGACGGTCGCGGCCCTCCATTCTGGCGGGACGCTCCCTTGCTCCCAAACCTCATTCATGTGGGTGGCTAGTGATTCGATGTCATTGTCAGCCAGGTTGCGGAGTAGCTTATTGGTGACTCCGTCAGGACCCGGGGCCGACTTAGTGTTGAGTTCTGCTATTACCGCGCATATTTCAGCGCTGCTTATAGCTTCCTCAAATGGGTCGTGTGTGACCCCCGCGTATGGTGGGCAGTCATCATGCGAGCTGGGTTCTGTGCATAGATACCGGGCTGCTGTAGCTTCTAAAATCTACGCATCTGTAAGTTGCTGCCCTCGCGCTTTGTGTAACAGTCTATCCAGGGTTAGCCGTTGCTCTGACTTGGTGGCTTGTCGCCGAGCAGGTGCTTGAGAAGGTCCCATTTTAGACCTTTTCTCATGCGTGCGTCGAGCGAATTACACACCTCATTCCACTGTTGACATGATAGCGACTGACTGTACTCTTCGATTTGTCGGTTGAGCAATGTCGCAAGCCAGCGCTCGCGAGAGCAAGCAGACGCGCACTTCCGCTGCTACTGGAAACTGTGAAAGGCAACGAGCGCCGCCTCACGGATTTTTCGCTGAACTGAGGGAACGAGAGCCGCAATGGGAAAGCGAGCGACGCGACTGGCATCTAGTAAAGGAGGCGTTGCTCCTAACATATCCATCCCTCCAGTTACAAGAGCACCATCCCCATAGCCTCGGAGACGCCTGCCGCAACCGCATGCGCCGCCTTTAAAACAGGTTCTCGGTTGCCGTGAAGGCAGCGTCACTTCTCAGCGTCGGCAAATTCTACTGCGTAGAAAGTTAGTGCGAGGATGTATGTTTATGGTACCGACTGCAAATGAACGCCGAGTCATGGTTGTACAAGCAGCAGCTGGCGACGTACAGCAACATAACGACTGAAGAGCGCAGTACCAAGCCTTCACCACTGAAATCCCTAGGACGCTTTCCTCGCTTTTTAAAGACGATAGTCTTTCTTGGGATACTTCAACGCAGAAATTTTGGTCTGTCTGTCTGTCGGTGTGTGTGTGTGTGTGTGGGTTTGTGTTTCTTTCCTGAGCGAAAGGTGAACCCCTTCCTCAACGACCACCCAGCTTGAACTGGTGGCTACCTTCATACTTCTGAACACAGTCGGCCAAAAAGCAAATATTACGCATATCTGAGGCGCAACATCAATACGTATGTAATGGACGGTGTGTTCCGTTAGTAGAAAATACATAGATGCGTAATTCTAAAGACCCTAGTGCTTGTTAGGATGCGCAAAAGCGGACGTTTCCTGTACTAGGCAAGCTTCTTGCGTTTCCCGAAACCATGGCCAGATGGCGCCCTTATCTCGCGCTCGTGCCGAACGGAAGGCAGGGAACGGCCGCCCGCCACTCCGGCCGGTCCCTTTCTCTCCTCGCGTCTCTTCGTTTTCCCTCTCGCTTGCGCAACTCCTCGGGGGGAATAGAAACACGCGAAACGGGACTCATGTAGTACGGCCGGTAGAAGGCTATCGTCTTTCGACGGCATTTGCAGCGAAGCACGGAGATACGCGGCCAATTTTTTTAAGTAGCGACAACTACCCCCTCTCCCGGCACTCTCTCACACGCAGCGCGCGCTGGCCGCCATGTTCTTTTTCCCCCGGAGCGGAGCATCCGCCTAGATAGCGTCCGGGTGTCAACAGTCGTTGCTGCGCAGCACAACCCAAGTATTAAGTTTCGGGTACGGCGTAACACAATCTAATACAAAGCAAGAGTAGGTTAGAACTGCACCGTCAAGGCCAAACACAAAATTTCTCGCCATATTTATGAACTCTAGTGATCTACGGTGTCCGTTTTCACCACATTTTTTCCCGCGACCCCAGCCTCATTGTACTAAACCGGGCTGCAAAAACTGGCGCTTTCTTAGTAACTTTTTTTACAACCTTTGGGCCTTGCATGTAACAGGAACGAGTGTTCCATGGGCATTCGTTTCGTAGGAAAACTTAAAGAGCAACGCGTGTTTATTGCGAAAACGCATGAACTCAGAAACTGCGGATTCCCGTGCAATATACGTTTAAGAACAATAGAGCTTACAGACATATGCTAATTGCATGAGCACATGCTTTTTCCTTCTAAACCTCCTGCGCCTCAGAAATGTTTAGACAAATGTGTCGTTTCTCCGCGCGCAATACGGCTGCTTTCAGTCAGATAAAAGATGCGAAAAGCTTCTCAAGCTCACTTAAAAATATTTGCTCCATGCACAAAGCTTACGCAAATGTCTATGTTTCGCTTATACTTATATCACGATTTACATTGTGAAAAACACAGTGCTATAATGAGTACATCACTTTATGTGCTGTCATGCACACGTTTTATGCACAAACTCATTTTAAATCCTAATAAAATCTTTTATATATTCTTGTTTCCTTTCCCTAATCAGTTTTCTTTGAAGGACGTTTGATTTCTTATACAAATTGTTGTTGTGCTTATATATTTTAGGGGCGAAGCTCCTTAAGGCGTGGGTCGTGCGTCCCCGATGTAAGTATGGGTCGTGCGTCCCCGATGGATAGTAGTAGTAGTAGGTAGCCACCGGCGCGTTCCTGCCGGGAGGCACGCACGCGCCGAGGGCGAGCGCGTGGCTCCCGGCGCTCGCCCTCGCCGCGAGCGCCGGGAGCCACGCGCTCCCCGGCAAACTCGACACTGCCCCGGCAAACGCGAGAGACAACGTTGGCGCAGGCAGCGTCTCCTAGCGAGTTTCTTGATTGAGAAATACCGACTGCTCGCGTTGGAGAAGCGTTCACCGTCAACCTATATATATATATATATATATATATATATATATATATATATATATATATATAGGCTCTGGATCTTGATTTGCAATGAAGTGCCGGTGGGAGATTTCACTTGTGCATTGTGCATAGTAGAACAATGAGGATTCGTAGCATGCGCGTTAACTAAATTAATCCGGAACTCGGCACGATCTACGATGAACATCCCGAGCTTCGCCCACTCATCATCATTCACTCCGTGGATATGCTGTAATTTTTTCTTCAGTTAGACACCCTACTAGCTTATTGCTATTGGACTAACCAGTGTTCTACATTTTCATGGGCTGTAC
Organism: Hyalomma asiaticum; assembly: GCA_013339685.2. Taxonomy (NCBI): domain Eukaryota; kingdom Metazoa; phylum Arthropoda; class Arachnida; order Ixodida; family Ixodidae; genus Hyalomma; species Hyalomma asiaticum. The sequence goes on from CM023488.1 coordinate 8,672,881, forward strand.
CATAAACGAGTCCCACTTTTCAAACGTCATTTTCTTTTCTAATCTAGTGTTGATGGCAAGTTTATCGTACTGAATTGCGCACATCTTATAATGCTACACTTATTTTTACATGGGAGTTACGCAATTGGTAACAAGTAACAGGCCTTTACGAGCATTCAACTGGCGTTGCAGGTGACGTGATTTTCCAGTTACACAAATAATTTTGTATTGATTGATTTGTGGGGTTTAACGTCCCAAAACCATCTCTGATTATGAGAGACGCCGTAGTGGAGGGCTCCGGAAATTTCGACCACCTGGGGTCCTTTAACATGCACTGACATCGCATAGCACACATCGCAATCATACTTTGCAGGTGAAATAGAGGCAGTACAGAACCGCGTGGCACTTTTTATACCATCCGAATACTAAACGTACATTAGTATACCTGCTTTGAAACATACTCTGTCACTTCCAACTCTCGAATCATGTCATACTACTGCTTGTCTTTGCCTGCTTCATGGCTTCTTTTATGAGTCGCATACAAAGCATACACTTCTTATTCCACCTGTAAGATGATCTTCAGATTGGCTCACACGTCCTATTGCACACATAACTCGTTGTACAGCGGCGATGAATACCTCTTCTTTTTTTGCACACACGATAACCCTGTGGAACACGGCTTCTCTGTGCCTCACGATGTGCTGGATCAAATTCGCATATCTTTAAGACTATGAATGAACAATGGGACTTGTGTGGTTGGCTATACACAAACTGCTGACAATGTTGTTGTTTTGTGTTGTTTTGTGGGGTTTTACGTCCCAAAACCAGTTCTGATTATGAGAGGCGCCGTAGTGGAGGGCTCCGGAAATTTCGACCACCTGGGGTTCTTTAACGTGCACTGACATCGCACAGCACACGGGCCTCAACATTTCGCCTCCATCGAAATGCAGCCGCCGCGGCCGGGATTCGATCCCGCGACCCTCGGATCTGCAGCCGAGTACCTTAGCCACTAGACCACCGTGGCGGGGCTAATTTTGTATAGTCGCTGCACTTCTGTCATTAATATTTTACCTAATCCAGTTTTTTAAACACGGAACAGATATAGTTAGGGCACTGACCGAACCTCATTCAAGTTTCTTCATCCACCCATCCATCCGTCCAATGGCATCAGTGATGCTGAAGTAACACAACGAAGCAACCAAGGGCTTCAGCATTGATGAAAGCTTATTCGCTATACGAGCGCCTCGTGGGTGTGGTGCTTTTCTAGGGCGCTTCTCTAGTCGGTGGGAAAATATGGACGGCACGGCTGAGCGTTTCAATTTCTTTATGCCGAAGTTCTTTGAGATGGCAGGCTCCAACTGGTCCTCAGTGAAATGACGCTGCAAAATACAGCACTGTCAGAGCACAAGTCGATATCTTTGACAGCGTGCACAATATTAGAAGTAGAAATAACACATTAGTGACAAAAAATAGGTAACTTTCACCGGCTTGTGTTTTCCAATAGATAAACTACGAACGTTTAGGCGAGGCCTCTTTACAAAAAAGAAATGCACAGAACCACAAAGCGAGCAGCTTCTTTTGTTATTACAGAATTTCTTTCACGTGCACGAGAGCAGACCCTAGCTATTCCGGCTCATACCACGCCATGCTTATTTCTTAAGCAAATGCTTGCAATAACCGGATGCAAGCCTTTAGAAGCGGCAAAGTGTGCGACAAAGCGTAAGGCCACTAGATGTGGGTGTGTGTTTTTCTGTTAAACCAGCGGCGAAGTACCACGAAGCAGGGAGACTATGCGACTGAGCAATATCGTCCAAAGCGACGCACAAGCTTTTATTTCTGTAGTAGGTAGAGAACAATAGTGTATTAAATCAGGCCACAAAGGATTCTCCGGACGTATGTGCATAAATAAGGCACAATAATTTTTATTCCTACAGTTCAGCTCCTACCAACACGCTGGCACCGCGGCACCGAGTTCGCCGCCGCGGCATGAATCGAGTACGCGCGAGTTGTGAACTTAAAAAAACACGCGCTGTAAACCTAGACCATCCTTCGCGTAGATCCAGTATGTGCTACAGTATGTGTTAAAGAGTGGGCGGACAGATGTGCGTAATTAAAAAGTCATGAAATCGTCAAGATAGAGGCGCTTATACGGACTTCGGAACTGCGAAAGCGTGGGCCGTTGTCATGCATGCATTTACGAGCATTTTTCACGATGCTGTGTACAAGCAAAATACAACATACCTCGCACAGCTTGCCGGACTTCGTGGGCTTGAAGTTCTTTCTGCCTATGCTGTGCATCCCCACTGCACGCTGTAACAGTCAGCTAAAGCAGGAACAGAAAAGAGCCTTTATTGATAGTAGCGGTTAGGTTTTACAGTGGCTGGCAAGTGCAAGCCCATGTAGGTGTTGACGTCAGCAGTCTGGGGTACGCACAGCGCATGGGTATCTTGCATGATACATCTTCCCTTCTTTATCAGTTCCTTGAAACGTGTCACTAATTCACTTGATTGAAGCTGCGATCGTAGTGCAGCCTGTTTGGAGGCCTCCTGTTTCTGGTCGAGCGCCTCAACCTCGGTCCATCGGCGGAGGATGTAGAGGTTGCCGGGACCTGCTGTCTAGGGCCGGGCTCCTGCTCGTTGACGGGCTCGCATTCGCTGTCAGACTCGTCACATGTGCTGCTCTCAAAAGGTTCCAACGTCGTACTTAGATGCCTGCGGTTGCGGCGCAGCAGCTTGTTATCTTCTGTACGCACCCCGTATGACCGTGGCGCTGCTAATCCTACTACTTGCGCTTTGCGAGTCCACTGTTTGTCATGAACCCTCACCACTTGCCCTTTCTGGAGGCCCGGCAGAGATTTGGCACCAGTATCGCGTGGCTTGCGTTTGTAGACGGTTGTTTTCTTCTGCCGGCTGAAGTCCCGAAGTCGTGTACGTAGTCTTCTGCCTTGCAGGAGCTCACCCGGCTACCGACCGTCTTCCAGCGGCGTCGAACCGTAGGATAGCAGTCCCAGCCAGAAGACTTGCTGTGTCTCTTGATTTTTTTTTCAGAATTTTTTGGACTATTTGAACACCCTTCCCAGCCAGTCTATTAGACTGCGGAAATCCAGGGCTCGATGTAATGTGCTGGCACTCGTACCTGGATGCAAAAACAGCAAATTCGTGAGACGCAAACTGGGGACCGCTGCCGCTGCAGACCTCCAATGGAATACCGTAACGGGCAAAGATGCCACTCAGTTTCTCAATAACCGTACGAGATGTGGTGTCGTTTAGCTTTTCAACTTCGGGGAAGTTGGAGAAGGCATTATGCACGCACAAGTAAGAACTCCGGGCATGCCGGAAAATATCGACGCCGGCCTTGTACCAAGCATAATGCGCTGTTTCTCACATCATAAATGGCTCCCGTTGTTGTTGGTACGCATTTTCTTGCAGACAGCACAACCTTTTAGCATGCTTTCGATGTCGCCGTTGAGTCCGGGCCAGAAAACTAGCTGACGAGCTCTCGTTTTAGTTTTGTTCAAACCCAAGTGTCCCTCATGTATCCGTTGAAGCATTTCCGCCCTCATCGATTTCGGTATGACTAGTTTAGTCCCTATTAACATAATGTCTTCTACCAGTGATAATTCCGCCGCGAAGGGCTTCATGCTGCCGACCAAGCTACAGTCTTCTCTTATATACCGTATGACTGACTGCAGATCAGGATCTTTCGCAGTGGCCTCAACATGCCGACTCAATGTTTTGCTGCTCACCATATCCAAGAGCGCACCAACCGCATGAACCTGTACGTCGTCTTGGGAGGGTCCGATGTCCCGCGATTTTTTGGGAGCCCTTGACAACATGTCGGCCAGCAGCAACTCCTTTCCTGGAACAAATTGCAGGGAATAATCATACTTCAACAAACGAAGAAAAAAACTTGAAGCCTTGGTGGCATATCGCCGATTCCTTTCGACGCAATCGCTAAAAGTGGGCGGTGGTCTGTCTCGATAAAAATTTTGCGGTCGTAGACAAAATAGTGCAATTTTTCACACCCAAATGTTATTCCCATTGTTTCTTTTTCTATTTGCGAGTATCTTTGCTCCGTGGCGGTCATGAAACGCGACGCATAGGCCACAGGACGCCAGCTATCTCCGTGACGCTGCAAAAGAGCAGCTCCTAGACCATCTTTTGATGCGTCCGGGCTGATCTTGGTTTCCTTGGCTGGATCGAAAATAGCGAGTACAGGTGTGCTGCTTAGAACTGTGCAGATAGCTGCCCACTCGGTGGTATGCTTTTCTGTCCACTCGAAGATTGCGTCCTTTTTTTTATAAGCCCTCGCAACAACTTCCCAAAGTAATTTGCTACACCAAGCATTCTCTGAGCTGCCTGCTTATCAGTCGGGCTCGGCATTTCTGCTATTGACGCACTGAACGCGGGATTCGGCTTTATCCCGTCTTGACTGATGCTGTCCCCCAAGAACTCAACCTCCGTGCATGCAAACTTGCATTTGGCTGCATTAAACGTCAGCCCCGCATTCTTTGCTAGTTCTAGTGCCTCACGAAGGTGCTCGTGTTCTGCCCGGGTAGCACCCCATACCAGGACGTCATCGACGTACACGCGCACGGCTGGTGCTCGATCGAAAATTGAACTGAACGTTTTTTGAAATACCTCAGGCGCTGACGCAATGCCAAACGGCAGCCTCAGAAAACGGTAATTTTTTTCCATGCTCTGCAGCTCCGCCCGCAGAGGTTCTTTGAGTGCCAAGGGGACGCATCGCGCTGCGTGTATCACTGGTAGGGCATCTTCGCGCAGGACCATCCTGTATGGGCGGGATACACAGCCTGCACCTTGGAAAAGCTGCGGGAATTCTTGGAGCACTTTGCACGAGCTTTGCTGGGCATCCACTGTGTTAACTGCACGCACCACCAATCCCAGCGCCTCGGTTGCGTGTAGTCCAAGTAGCGCTTGTTTGCTCTTCTTGACTATGAAGAAGGTAAAGGTGCCGGACATGTCATTCATGACTACCGGCAGGGTTGCCACGCCAAAGTGTTTAATGACGTCGCCACTGTAGGACCTAAGGACGGAGCTGCTGGGCTTCAGGTCACCATGCGCTTGTCATTTGCGAAAGACGGAATACGGCAGCAAGTTGGCTTGGGACCCAGTGTCTACTTTCAGAACAACATGCTGGTTGGCTACTTTGGCTGCGACCACCCAGTCAGCTGTACTTTCAACGGCGCATACTCTCACGTTGAGGATGTCGAAGTCGTCGTCGTGCCTTATTGCACCGACGGCAGGCTCCTTCCGGCAGCACGCAGCGAAGTGATTGGCACCCTGGCACACGAAACATGTCTTCCCGAACGCCGGGCATTTGTTACGGTCGTGCATTCGGTTGCACCTACCGCATGTGAACCGTCGACGCTGTTTCACGGCGGCTACGTGCCTATCTGCTTGGGCCCAGGTCTCATTTTGGTGAGCTGACACTTCGGCTGCTTTGCATATCTGTTCTGCCTTGAACAGCGTGAGGTCTTTGACTTTGAGCATCTTTTCGCGTAACTTCGGGTTGTTTGTGCCAAATACTATTTGGTCACGAATCATAGAGTCATTCAATGTCGCGAAGTTGCAAGACTGAGCTAGCTTCCGCAGGTCGCGCAGGAATTGTTCAAAAGGTTCACCTTCGGCTTGACTCCTTAAGCGAAACACATACCTCTCGTAGACTTTATTTTGTTGCTCTTGACAGTGCGCTTCAAACTCGCTCAGAACTGTTGTATAGTCATCATTGTCTTCTTCCGCCGTAAAAGTGAAATTGGCAAACACCTCCTGCGCGTCCTCTCCTGCAACACTTAGCAGCAGTGCCATCTTAGCAGCCTCCATCCGTGGTTCTTTGATTGACGCTGTTGCCTTCAGGAAGGGCTCGACCTTCTGTTTGAACAACGCCCACTTCTTTGCGTAGTTCCCGGACAGAAGCAGCTGATCGTGTGCCTTGAGTAGTTCCATTTTCCTGGCTCACTGGCGCAACGCTGCTTCCTTTCTTCAAGCCGTTGCGCGGTAGGCCGACACTCGGCCCACTTCTGACACCATGTCACAGTCAGCTAAAGCAGGAACAGAAAAGAGCCTTTATTGATAGCAGCGGTTAGGTTTTATAGTGGCTGGAACGTGCAAGCCCATGTAGGTGTTGATGTCAGCAGTTGGTGGGGTACGTACAGCGCATGCGTATCTTGCATGATACACACGCCTTGTTTTGTCGTGTTTCCGAGGGGCACAGAAAAAAGCGCCAGCCCTTTTCCCGACTGATCGGGGCACCCGCGCGCTACACGCCGGCATTGTCGAGAGTGCTCACAGGTCGTCGACTGCGCACAAGCAGGAGAAGGCACATGCGTACGGGAACATGAACTCGCCTGCTATCGAGCCCGCGACTGCTTTCGAGTGAATGCAGATGCTGCCGGCCTAGCGAGCGGCGGGCTCACGGCGTCGCCGGGGAGTAGGAAGAACATGGCGACCGGAAGCCGCCGTCAACCTGATATGAGTGTTGGGCAATGAGATTCGTTTGCGGCACATCAAAACTTGCCGCTACTTAAAAAGAAAGAAAAATCTAGGGACGTTATTCACCACCAGGCCACGATGATGACGATGATTGTCGCTTGGTTAAGGAAAGGACGCTAATTTCTGCAGCTCAGGGAGGAAGTTTTTGTCCTTCCCCCATACTGAAGCGCATGCAGGGAGTCGGTGGCTTAAAGTCGCGTGTTTTTAAAGCTTGTACCTCTACCAGCCAAGGGTTCAGTCGTGTACGTCGTTGTAAGCAAAAAACGATCCCGACGAACCGCTCGCACTCGGCGTGTGCCTCCCGGCGCGCTACCTCTCTCACTCTTCCATCTGCTGTCTTGTGAGAGAGAGAGAGAGAGAGAGCGAAAGGCGCGCATTGCCTATGGAAACGCTCTTTCTTCGATGAACGCTCGACCAGCTCGCAAAGAAGGAGAACGCGCCCTTACTCGCGAGAGACGAGCTTCAAAACAAGCTTCAAAGTATGAGCCAACATGATGGATAGGGGCTGCGGGCAAACAACGGAAACAGGCTCGGCGCGGTCCGTAAGATTAGATTGCAGCTGTTGCAAAGCTTATGCAGCTGCTTGAAAGAGGGTTGACGTCATTCGAAACCCTTCCAGCCTAGTAACTGCTTCGGTTCATTTCTAGACTACCCCACTTTGGGTAGACCACGGAAAGTAAAGACGGCAGAAGAAGAGCGTGAATATAAGGCTCGGCGGAAAGAACAAAATCGTCTCGCTCAACAGCGTCGTAGGCAAAACGCAGCAGCTCTCGCCGTCACCGTGAGGGTGGCGTAAAAAGCTTCGCTTTCCAACCACCTTCACAGGGTGGATTGGCGGGCATTTTTTTTTTTTTGCTTTGCGGCAACGACCGAATGTGTTTTGTTGTGTGACAGTGGAACAGGCGAGTGGTTTTCCCGCCTGTAACCGAGACAAGCGTTGCATATACGTGAGTGGAGAGTATGCACGAGGATTCCGCGAGCCGCGCTCCGGCTGTGTGCAATGTGCGACGTCCCCGCGACTGCGCCTCCGGCAGTGTGCATGCGACGTCCCCGTGACTATTCGGTCCACAGAGAATGATGATGATGATTGTGGTTCGGTTAGGAAAGGACGTTATTTTCTGCAGCCCATGTAGGGAGCACGGCTAAGCGTCCGTGGGGGTGGGGTAAAGGGTGTGAAAGAGATAGAGCGGAGAGAAAGGCCATAGTGGAGGCACGGCCGCTTAATGGAAACAAGGTGCGGCCCGCCGAACGTTTGTCCGCCGCGGTGGTGTAGTGGTTACGGTACTCGGCTGCCACCCAAAATACGCGGGTTCGATCCCGGCCGCGGCGGTCGCATTTTCGATGGAGGCGAAAATGCCAGAGGCCCGTGTACTGTGCGTTGTCAGTGCACGTTAAAGAACCCCAGGTGGTCTAAATTTCCGGAGCCCTCCACTACGGCCTTTCTTCTCTATCTCTTTCACTCCCTTTCCCCCACCCCACGGACGCTTAGCCGTGCTCCCTACATGGGCTGCAGAAATTAGCGTCCTTTCCTTACCAAACCACAATCATCATCATCCGCCGAACGTTCCTCTCCGCCGGTGATGGCAATAGTTGTTGCTCCCTCCGCCGCGCCGGCGCTGGCGCTGCACATCGGTGAAGAAGGGAGGCCGCGGGGGCTTAGGAGGCCGGGGAGGTAGTAATGAAGAAGGTCCCTGGGGGAACCTCAGACTAGCATCACCGTCAATAACAGAAAAGGGATTCAACGGAGAGCTCGTCGTGCACTAGGCAACATGAATATACACACCGGTGGAAGAATAAAAATAATTTAGACACTGAGGTGCAGCAGTTACATAGACAACACATGTGCACGCGGTTACAGCATCGCACCTTAGAGACTCGGAAGAGCCGCCAGTGATTGCGAACTATGTTTGGAAAGGATGCAACAAAACTGTGGAAAAGTGCAATGGTTCCAGGACTTACATTTCAAAATGCGGTTGTTTGTTTGAGCTGAGGCAACACGCGCTGGCGTGTGAGACGGCGCCGAGGTGTGCGTCGATTGCGCGGAAATGCCCGACGCGTGCGAAAGAGACATGTGCGACATTCGGCAAGGGAAAAAGAAGCAGAAATAAAGACAGTGTGAAAAAGAAAGACAGGTAGGTACCGCAAAGTCACTTAAGTGCTCTATTCGTGCGTGTTTACAGCGATGACTTCATCAATGAAGCGGCTTTACGGGTATGTTCGGTTGCTTTCTGTGTCGTGAAGGAAGCCCAGCTTCAGATATGGAACTAAAAATATAGGGCGGTGATGAGATGAAAAATATTGTTTTGTTGATTCTGAGCACAGGTGAGAACAGGGCTTCGTTTAAGATGACGCATGACTCACAGAGTGCAAATTGGTTATATTTGAACACTACTGTTCAACGTCGTCTGGCATTCTTGCGCTTTCACACCACCTTGCAAGCTGCATGCTACGGCCAAGCAGTTTTCCGGACCAGCGACCTCGTCCGCATGCGGCGGCGTTGCGTGGAGCTCGATGTCGCCTTCATTTTTAGCAAAGTTAGCATCAAATCGGTGTAATGATTCGTTTTCTGATCCTGCACATAGCTCCTGCAATGAGTCGACTACTTTAGTTCTGGCAGTGGCAGGTGCGACACGTACTACGGGTCGGCGTTTCTTCGAGACTGCGGGCAGCATATATGCAAGGTACGATGGAAACTGGGTCGGCACGGCTGTCGGCCGCCGCACCTTGCGTTTTAATCCTACCTTGTAGTCTTCTTCTTTGAAGTGAATCGAACAAACGACAGCCCTGGAGTTCGGCACCCACTGGCTGCCTTTTACTTTGCCTTGCGGCGAAATGTGTCGCAGCCAGGCATCCCGGAGTTGTTGCTTCGCCGGTAGCTCGTGATAACAAAGGTCAGAGTTCCTCGCAGCATTGGATTTGCATCGTGGCACACAACAGCTCTTTGGCATTGCGTATACTGTGACGCATCTGATAACCACGTTAGAAACCGCGTAACGAAACACTCGACGATAATTAAAACGTACGTGAAACAGTAAGCGCGCTAATTCGCAACGCTGTACTTTCGTCAGCCCGTTTGCGCCGTTCCCAATGGCAGCGTTTGTCAGCGTTCGCCGTCGCGTTCACGCGAGAGCTCCCGATGTGCAACGCCACTGCGGCCGCGTCTGTCGATTCCGCTTGTCACACGCGTTCCCATTGAAAAGAGCTTCATTCGGTAGGCCGCACCTTTTTTTTTATTGAGCGGCCGTGGTGGAGGGCTCCGGAAATTTAGACCACCTGGCCGGGGTTCTTTAACGTGCACTGACAACGGACAGTACACGGGCCTCTGGCATTTTCGCCTCCATCGAAAGTGCGACCGCAGCGGCCGGGATCAAACCCGCGTTTTTTGGGTGGCAGCCGAGTACCGTAACCACTACACCACCGCGGCGGACACACACAGAGAAGCGGGATTTTGCCCCCCCTTGTGAATCAGCCTTAAGCGTCCGTGGGGATAGGGGAAAGTCCACCTCTTTTTGGAGAGTGGGGGGGGACATCCTTCGCCAATGTTCTGGCCGCCGAAACCGCTCTTTGCAGCCATTTCGGTGCCCAGCGCGAGCATCGGCGAAGCCAACTCCCAGCTGGTTGGGCTCTAGATTAGCCAAGTCGGGTTTTCTTTTTCTTTTTTTTTTGTCAGTGACTATAGATCTATTCCAGTGTTAGTGAACAGTGGTGGGCACCGGCGATATATCCAGGCGCTTGTAGCGACGTCGCGGCGGGGAGGCATCGCACGCCACCACCTTGCGTGGTCGCGCCACCGCCGCCGGCGTAGTACGTGCGAAAGCTGCCCCCGAGCAGAGCGCCTCAGAGCAGCGCTGGCGTGTTTGAATTTGGAACAAAGTTTGCAAGGGGCGGCCGAGAGAGTTGCAGTTGCTCTGTAGGAACTAATAAGTGAATAGAAAAATGTGGCTGATCCATCTGTCAAAGGAAACGGTATAACACGAAAGTGAAATGTCTCTTGGCATAAGCAGTTGAATGTTTATTGTTGCACCGAGATGAACTTGCACATTGCTCTCGGTGTTTCCTGGCACGGCACTGTCTGACGTGGGTGAACCCACGTTCACACATCGTCGCCCTTAACATCAAGGACGAATCCTTTGTGGTAAGTGAAGTAGTTGATTTAATAACTGGGCAAAGTCTATATTAAATGCCACGCGACAACGGTATCATTCATATTGCACCACATTCACCAGTCAACATCGTTGCCGTGCTCTGGCGCCTAACGCAGCAATCTTTTGGTTCCCATCACGCTCGAAGAGTGGCCGGCGGGGAAACGCGACCCACGAAGGTGCCCGCCACCCTACCACTGCGCTATCGAAGCTGTACGAACGCGGCTATGCGCGCGGCTCTACACGGGTTCATCGAGGAGGACTTTGGAACGCGCCTGGAATGGTGACGCATACAAGAGAGACGAAGTAAAGCTCCAGTGATTCACTTTGGTTCTTTTGGATGGCCGCACCGTTCCAGGCAATGTGCACCCGGATGCGCGCTTGCTGAGCCGGACGAGACACAAAGGCGCGTTCGTACAGCATCGAACATGGCTTTTGCGCAGCGGTAGCGCACCGGGCACCTTTCGTGGTGGAACGGGGGGCTGTGAGTTCGATTCCCAACGCACGAACAGAAGTTGTAGAACGAATGCTTTTCTGGGTGTTTTCCTTTATTGTTCTTACGTGTTTACGGCATGTTACGGTAGTGACGTATGGGGTCATGGTGGACCCCGGCATAAAACAATTTCGTGTTAAAGAAAATCGACGTACAGCTATCACAAGCTGTGAGAAACCGATGAAAACGACAAGCATCCTGTCAGCATGGATGTGAATGATTCGCGAGCTACACACACCAACTACAGCAGCTAGAATAGGGGAAGTGTGATGTACGCGACGGCTAGCGCGTGCCCCCTTGGAAGGAAACCGCCAGGTGGCGCTGGCACGTACTTGCGCGTGGACAGGCGAAAACCGGACAGTTGGCGTCAAAGCAGGATGAGGTTCATCTGTAAGGGCAAGGGAGAGAAAAATAACATTCACTCATATAGATTATAGACCGCTGACCATTACATCAGTACTTGTGGGCTTTTTGTTTTGTGGTTGTAGGCTTTTTGTTTTGCAAGGAATTTTGGGTTCGCAAGCGCCATCATGAGGGCATCGCTGGAGAGCGGGGGCAGGGCGTGAGTGTGGTGGCAGCTGTTTCCCGTGCGATCCGCAGAAATCTCATCGTCTGTGTTTGCGAACGCGTTTTTCCTGCAGTGTGTTCGTGCCCTCAAGCGCTTCTCCTCTACAGTGAGTGGTATTTTGTGCCCATTAAGGGGTTGGTCGGGCGGAGTGGCTTGGACGCAGGATGATAATCAACCTGCAAGTGTGCGTTCCCATCGTCAGCAGCACCGTGCACCATCAACACCTCGCACCACCGGGACGACAATAAGGGTTCGCCTTATTTTGGCGACATTTACCTCGCGACATCAATTTTTCGAGCTTCCTAGGAACAAGAAAGGTGAGTCCACCGTTCTGCGCGTGCACACAAACATTCTGCCGGTGCTATGTATACTCGGCGACGTTTGTGTTCGCAACGCTTGCTTCATGCTTTTAGGGGCGAAGCTCCTCTTAGTCTAACCTTGTCCTGCGTCAGACGTCAGGCGTAACCGGCAGTATCTCCCAGGAGGCACGCGCCGAGGGCGAGCGCGTGCCTCCCGCGGCGCGAGCTCTCTCACTCTTACATCTGCTGTCTTGAGAGAGAGAGAGAGAGAGCGAAAGGCGCGCGTTGCCTATGGAAACGCTCTTTCTTAGATGAACGCTCTACCAGCTCGCAAAGAAGGAGAACGCGCCCTCACCCGTGAGAGACAAAGTTGGCGCAGGCAGCGTCTCCTAGCGAGCTTTAAATGCGAAGCATTTCTTAGCGAACTTCGGCGAGTTTGAGCGTATCTATCTATCTATCTATCTATCTATCTATCTATCTATCTATCTATCTATATCTATCTATCTATCTATCTATCTATCTATCTATCTATCTAGCCGCCTACGAATTTGTGCTCTCCTGGTCGTTTCGATAAGCGGATGTTTACGAAAATTGATACACCACATCATGACTACATGACGAACATAAATGACAGGTCATAACATGAAAATCATGACATGCATCTCATGAGCGGCATGATTTACATGCCACGGTATGGCGCTCTCCTGGCCGTTTCGCTAATGGGATGTATGCGAAAATTGGTATGCCACATCATGACTACATGACGAAAATAAATGACAGGTCATAACATGAAAATCATGATATGCATGCCATGAGCGGCATGATTTACATGTCACAGTCTTGGTGCTCTCCTGGTCGTCTCGTTAATGGGATGTATACAAAAATTGGTATGCCGCAATAGGAGTGCATGGCGAACATAAATGACTGGTCATAACATGAAAATCGTGACATGCATGTCATGAGTGACATGGTTTACATGCTGCCACCCGTTTCGTTAATGGTGGTGGTTAAAAACATTTATTGATACTATGTACAGAGAGAGAGTTAGGGGCGGCCTTAAGGGCCGACCCTGTACAACCTCTAGGAGGGGTCCCTAGTCCGGGACACCTGTGGCTACCGCGGCGGCACGCGCCCTGGCCACGAGGGCCTTTTGGCCCTTCAAGGTGGAGCAGCCGAGCAGGGCAGCCTCCCAGCTCTCTCGGGTAGGGGGTGAAGGGGAGGTGATTGGGGGGACCGCCGGGTTAGATGGACATGCCCACGCCATGTGGAAAAGATCCGCAAGCGGATAATCACAGTGCGGGCATTCCCCAGAGAAGGCCGAATTGAAGTGCTTTAGTATCGCCGGGCACAATACTGTGTTGGTGTAGAGCCGTAAGAGCCAGCGCTCGTCAGCTTTAGGCAGGCCTGGTGCCGGAGGCGGAAATCGGAGCCTGTTCCATTTATACGTATCTACGATTTCACGAAATGATGTTGCCGGTTTAGGCTCTGGATCATCAGGCGATGGAGGGTAAGGCGGGTCCCGGGGATGAAGCGCGCGGGCCGAGGCATCGGCAGCCTCGTTACCACCTAGCCCTGCGTGGGCCAGAGTCCAGATAACGGCGCGTGTAGAGGGGCTGTCCAGATAATCACTAATCGCGCTGCTCGAATCGTTAATGGGACGTATACGCAAATTGGCATGCCATAACATGACTGCATCACAAACATAAATGACAGGTCATAACACGAAAATCATGACATGCATGTCATGAGTGACATGATTTACATGCCACGGTCTTGGTGCTCTCCTGGCCGTTTCGTTAATGGGATGTATACGAAAATTGGTATGCCACAAGATGACTGCATGGCGAACATGACTGACAGGTCACAACATGAAAATCATGATATGCATCATGGTCGACATGATTTACATGCCACGCGTTTCGTTAGCGGGATGTATACGAAAATTGGCATGCCACAAGATTACTGCATCATGAACGTAAATGCCAGGTCATAACAGGACATAACAGGTCATAACATGAAAATCGTGACATGCACGTCATGGGCGGCATGTTGTACATACCTGGCGTTCGTTAATGGGATGCGCATCGCGTTCGCGTACATAATCAAAAGAAGAGGCGTGCAGGACACGGACACAAGGAGAGCAGTGAACACTGCTCAACAACACGAACACGGCGTTCGTGTTGTTCACTGCTCTCCTTGTGTCCGTGTCCTGCACGCCTCTTCTTTTGATTATGGACTGTTACCAACTCGCTCAACTTTCTGTGCTTTTGAGCGTTCGCGTATTTTCCTGTCACAGTATTCCCAATTTTGCTTCTCTCCGCCAAACAGTGCATTCTGGCGCTGATATCGCACATGGGAAACTCGACTGCATGGAGCCTATACGAAAATTGGTTTGGCACAACATGACTGCATGACGATCATAAATGACAGGTCATAACATGGAAATCGTGACATGCATGTCATTAGCGGCATGATCTACATGCCACTCGCTTCCTTAAAGGGATGTATACCAAAATAGAAGATAAGCTCGCTAGTGTCTATTTCTACCTCAAGGACAACGCTCGGACGTGGTATGTGAACCGGGAGAGGAGCTTTGCTACGTGGGCGATTTCCGAACACAACTGCTTGACTCTTTTACAACTATCGATAGAAGGGAGAACGCGCAGCGTCTCCTTGAATCTCGCGTTCAAAAACCAAATGAGAGCGTTGCTATGTTCGCGGAAGACATGACCCGTCTTTTCCGTAGGGCGGACCCCGACATACCAGAGGAAAGAAAGCTGCGATACCTGTTGCGGGGCGTGAACGAACAACTGTTTGCCGGCCTAGTGAGAAATCCGCCCACAGCAGTAGCAGCGTTTGCAAGAGAGGCTACGGCCATTGAACGGGCACTACAGCAACGACACCGCCAGCATGACAGCTACTCGGCGGCGAACACTTGCGCACTAACTGCGGGTAATGACAGGTTGCTGCGTGACATTATAAAAGAGGTGGTGCGCGAAGAGATTCGGCAACTCGGATTTTCTATTGCGCTGGCGGAACCGGCATCATCTTTATCTCTTGTAGCTGAAGTGGTCCGCGAGGAAGTCCGACAAGCATTTGCGTCGCCAGGGGGCGGTGACGTGCTGTGGCGCGTCACGCATGCGGAGACCGTTAGCCGGCCAATCGACGCAACTTCGGCAGCGATGACAACCTCAACTGGGCCGTCGCCTACGCTGCAAACAGAGCCGGCACCGTACCCGTCGACCTTAGCGACTCAACCGATCACGCCGCCAGCGCAAACAACGCCGTATCTTCGACATGCGCAAGCCCCTCCACGATTTCCTAGAGAGTTGACCCCGAACTACCAGCGTCGGAAAACCGATGTGTGGCGCACCTTTGACCGCCGACCAGTGTGCTACCATGTGGCCAAGCAGGGCACGTCTATCGGTATTGCCCCTACCGCGTCGACCAATACCCTGACCCTCCTGCTAACTCCGGCTATGCACCCTATGACGGTCGACGTACCTATAACGACGCTTACGCTTCTGGGAAGGCTCAGCCGCAAAATACAGTGACGCCGCGATCACGTTCTCCTTCGCCATCTCCTACTGCACGCTACAACTCGCCGACTCGCCGCACTTTTGCCGACGTCAATAGGGGCAGGTCCCTTAGCCCACGACGGGGAAACTAGACGCAGCGACCTCCGGGGGTGAGGTTGCCAGTTACCGAAATTCCCAAGAGCCCCCGTTTTCGACGAATGACGACTTGACGAAAGTTCCGACGACCTTGAATACGCCTATTTAAACGAGGAACACGACGAATGGACCTACTAAAGCCTTAAACGACGTCGTTAGCGCCGACCGGAGAGTTCACATTGATGGCTACGAAGTAACCGCTTTGGTTGACACTGGCTCGCATTTTTGAATCATCAATTTACAGCTCGCCGACAAACTAAGAAAGGTGAAGACGCCGTGGCACGGGCCAAGTATAAGAGCTGCTGGAGGTCAGTTAATGACGCCTCTTGGAAAATGCAGGGCCAGACTGTTAATCGCCGGTTCAACCTTTGTCGCTAATCTCGTGCTTCTTTCCGAGTGTTGCAAAGAGCTTATCCTCGGGATGGATTTTCTGCTTGAGTACGGTGCCGTGATTAACATCCGTGGCCGGAGAGTCATGTTTGCCACAAACTCGGACATCACCCATGAGGAACACCAACGACCCCGCTTACGTATTGCTGCCGACAACGTCATACTTTTGCGCGAAGCTGCTCCCTCGTACCCGTTTATTGTGACCGCTTGCAGATTGATACTGGCGTCGCGGAACACATCAAGACGCTTGAATTGAATTGTGGCGTCTCCTTTGCCAGAGCAATTATAAATTTAATCGACGGAAGAGCTGACCTCTTGTTGACAAATTTCAGTAAGGAGCGCCGACGGATCGTTAAAGGCACTGCTGTTGCTTATATTGACGAAGTAGCTGAAACAGAAGACTGTCACTTAGCTCAAGAGGCGGTCCCTGTCATTCCCACAGCTGCGCCTCTTGTGGACGTCAGTCCAACATTAACTGCAGTTGATCGAGAACGTCTTGTCGGGCTCATCAACCAGTACCGTGGCTGCTTCTCATCTGCGTCAAAAGTTGGTCAAACACCGCTCACCAAACACCGCATCATTATTGACGACGACGCCAGACCAATCCGACAGAACCCGTATCGTGTGGCCCCAAGGGAACGCGAAGCAATACAAAAGCAAGTGAAGACGATGCTGGAAGATGGCTTTATCCGACCATCCAATAGTCCGTGGGCATCGCCTGTAGTTTTGGTGAAAAAGAAGGACGGTAGCCTGCGCTTCTGCGTCGACTATCAGAAGCTCAATCAGGTCACAAAGAAGGACGTTTACCCACTGCCGCGTATTGATGACTCCTTGGACAGGCTACGAAACGCGCGCTACTTTTCGTCGATGGACCTAAAAAGCGGCTATTGGCAGATTGAGGTGGATGAGAGAGACCGCGAGAAAACCGCATTCGTTACACCCGACGGACTTTAAGAATTCCAAGTTCTCCCCTTCGGGTTGTGTTCGGCGCCAGCGGCATTTCAGCGTCTAATGGATACTGTGCTCTCCGGACTCAAATGGCAAACATGCCTGGTGTACTTGGATGACGTCACTGTCTTCTCGGCAACGTTCGAAAAACACTTACAGCGACTGAAAACCGTTTTTGAAGCGATACGCTGTGCGGGTCTGACCTGAAATCCTGAAAAGTGTCATTTTGGTTTCGAAGAGCTTCCGTTTCTTGGCCACGTCGTCAGCAGGCATGGAGTCCGACCTGATCCCGGAAAAATTGCTGCAGTCGCTAATTTCCCGACCCCGTCCGACAAAAAGGCCGTACGACGTTTTCTGGGCCTCTGCGCGTACTACCGACGATTTATTG
This sequence comes from Hyalomma asiaticum, assembly GCA_013339685.2. Taxonomy (NCBI): domain Eukaryota; kingdom Metazoa; phylum Arthropoda; class Arachnida; order Ixodida; family Ixodidae; genus Hyalomma; species Hyalomma asiaticum. The sequence continues at coordinate 8,690,274 of CM023488.1, forward strand.
CGGATTTCTCACGCATCGCATGGCCCTTAACACAGCTTACAGGGCAAGACACACCTTTCATGTGGGGCGAAGACCAGGAGCGGGCTTTTCGCGAGCTCCGACAACGCATGCAAACGCCTCCTGTGCTAGCGCACTTCGATGAAGACGCCCCGACGATAGTGCACACAGATGCTAGTAATGTCGGTTTAGGTGCGGTACTCGTACATTGGCAGGACGACAGCGAAAAGGTGATCGCTTACGCCAGCAGGACGCTGTCCCGAACGGAAGCTAACTACTCTACCACTGAAAAAGAATGCCTCGCCCTGGTTTGGGCATTTCTGAAGTTCCGTCCGTATTTGTACGGTCGGCGTTTCACCGTTGTTACCGATCACCATTCGCTCTGCTGGCTCCTGAATCTGAAAGATCCTTCCGGCCGTCTCGCACGCTGGAGTCTTCGACTCCAAGAGTTCGACTTCGCTGTCACATACAAGTCAGGAAAGCGGCACGCCAATGCCGACTGTCTTTTTCGGTCTCCTGTTGAGACGGTGGCGCAAGATGATGACGACACCGCTTTTCTGGGAATCGTGGACACTGCTGATCTTTCACGCCAGCAACGAGACGACCTTGAATTGCGTCCGCTCATTGATTACCTGGAAGGCCGAACCACCAAAGTGCCAAGGTTATTCGCAAGAGGATTGGCGTCGTACTCTTTGCGCGACAGCGTACTATATAAGAAGAATTTTTCACCTAGTGGCAGCGACTACTTGCTCATTGTACCATCATGACTTCGAAATGAGATCTTACACGCCTGCCACAACGAGCTGACCGCTGGGCACTTTGGCTACACTCGCACATTGGCACGAATTCGGCAGAATTACTACTGGCCAAGACTTGCCGATATCGTGAAACGTTACGTCCAGATATTCCTCGACTGTCAGCGCCGCAAACCACCATCCGTCAAGGCAGCCGGGTTATTGAATCCTGTGCGAGTACCATCTGCACCATTTGAACAAGTAGGCATGGAATTTCTGGGGCCCTTTCCGGTGTCTGCTAGTGGCAATAAATGGATCATCGTCACGACAGATTACCTCACAAGATACGCCGAGACAGGTGCTCTTAGACGGGCTACAGCGGACGAGGCGGCACGATTTTTTCTGGAATCCATCGTCTTAAGGCATGGCGCTCCTGCCGTAGTGATCACAGACATGGGCACACCGTTCATGGCGAAGTTTCTGGACAACGTCATACGGCTGAGTGGCACAGCCCACAGGAAGACAACGGCCTACCACCCCCAGACGAACGGGCTGACGGAGCGACTCAACAGAACACTGGCTGACATGATAAGCATGTACGTAGACGCAGATCATAAGAACTGGGACGAGATTTTACCTTATGTCACTTTCGCATACAACACGGCTCGTCAAGAAACCACTCGCAAGACACCTTTCAGTCTGGTTTACGGCCGTGAGGTTACGACAACATTAGACGCAATGCTTCCCCATGAACTTGGTGACAAGGAGGCAACTACTGACCATATCACCCAGCGAGCGGAAGAAGCTAGGCAGCTTGCGCGCCTGCGGATCCACGAGCAACAGGACTGCGACGCCAGGCGCTATAATCTTCGCCACAGACCCGTAACGTACAACGTAGGCGAGAGAGTCTGGGTCTGGACGCCTATTCGTCAGCGCGGGCTCTCCGAAAAACTCCTGCGCAGATACTTCGGCCCTTACGTAGTTCTCCGACGCATCAGCGACGTAAACTACGAAGTACTTCCCGACAGCTCACAATACTGAAAACGCCGACGGAACTTGCCCGAAGTCGTTCACGTGATTCGTAAGAAGCCGTACTGTGATGCTTGACAACGCTACGCAGTCGTTTTGTCGCGGTTGTGCGTGCTTCTATCATCGGGACGATGATTTTTTTTAAGGGGGAGCAAATGGAACAACTGTGCTGCCGTGGGTATGTGCCAACGCACACAAAGTTGAAGTTGAACGGGCTTGCACGCTGATCGCGGCGACGAAGAAGACGTTCTGTTCTGTTTTGGACGACGGATACAGTCTAATTTCTTGTGCTGCTCCGCATCCTCGTCAATAACGCGTCGTTACTATATATATATATATATATATATTGAAACGGAACATATATATATATATATATATATATATATATATATATATATATATATATATATATATATATATATATAGGCACTGCATCTTGACTTGCAATGCAGTGCCTGTGGGAGATTTCACTTGTGCATAGTTGAACCATGAGGATTCGTAGCGTGCGCGTTAACTAAATTAATCCGGAACTCGGCACGATCTACGATGAACATCCCGAGCTTCGCCCACTCATCATCATTCACTCCGTGGATATGCTGTAATTTTTTTCTACTTCTACGCTCCACGCTTTCTATGCTCCCTCAGTAGACACCAGAGCGGGCGTTGCTCGCTGTTGCGTGCATGACAGAGCGTCTAGCGAGCTGCGGCATGAGTTTTAAGTTTGGTGTCGCTGCTCGGATTCGCTGTTGGCCTCGAGATCGACATATGGTTTTCACCGCACATGTAGCGCTATCACCGCGTAAGTGTTTTAGGCGTTCGCCGGCGCGCATTGAAATGTACGCAGCGGCGCTCTTGTGAGCGGCTTGAGGCAGTGTTTAGCTAAATAAAAGCATGAACTGCAGTCAAACGGTAATACATCCGTCCTTCAATTTCACGTCAGTGCATTAATCACGCAAAACGTTTTCATTGCACGTCAAGGAAGCGTAATATGCCATTCAACGGGGCACTGACATCACCCACCCTCACAGTTTGACTTCCTCGGTGGTTCACTCCGTCTATCTTTGTTTCACCATACTTAAGTTTTCTACTGCCTACAATGCTGGCATCATGTTAGGCAAGTGAAAGCGTTTAGCGTTGAGTTTTCTCTTATTTATTCTTTTTTTAGCGACAGTATATTAGCGACAGCTCCTTTTATCACCGGCAGTATTTTTCATGGCGCAGCTTAGATTGAAAAATGAAAGTGCCGGATCTAACTCTCCTGGATAACGTCCTGGAGTGGCCGGTGCAATGATCCCGCCTCCAGAGCGTTCGGTAATGTGGTCGACCCGCATGGTAACCAAGATGTGCAGCTGGCACACGTGTGCCTCTCGGCCAGCACGTTCCTGCGGCCCGTCCTTCACGCGCTTTTTTGCTCTGTACGTTGGTGACTGTAGAGGTAAATAAGCCCATTATATTTTGATGCCAGGGTAAGCTACCGAATAAAAAAGTCATAATTTGAAAGCATTTATACAAATCTACGAGCTTCTGTTACGTTGGATTACCAGTACCGATGCTCCAAGTCGATGCTCCCACCATGGTGACTAAAATGCCCACAGGAGCGCGGGTCTTCGTGTCGTATTCCGCCACTGGACTTTGGCGAGCAATACAATCTCCGTCTTTCTGTCACACGGCGGTTTTGTCTGAGATTTTAAAATAGGCTGCTCATAAATCCGCTGACGCTCTAATAAACGGGTTCAGCTGAACTTCCAAGTGAAGCTGCGCATGAATGCGCAAGTACTAAACGTTCTGAAGTGCTAGATATAGAGGCATCGAATGCACATCGAGTTATTCGAACATGCGCATGAAATGCCATGAGCGTGTACAGAATAATCAAGTCGACGCCCTCGGTAAACGCCCACTGCACCGCGTAAAGGTCTCCTTCTATGGGCTCTGCTTCTCCTATAAGTTATTATATAAAGGTTACATAGCACCTCGCCTTCCATATACCTTTAGGCACGCTCATTTTCGACGTTGTAACCTATATACTCGACAAGCGTCCACGAAAACATCAAAACATTCCAGATGTAACCTTTATTTTATTGGGCACTTCTGATTAAAAGTTACCATAGAAGGTACCGTGCTGAGAGTGTATAGAAGGAATGCGCTGTTCCACCAAGATAACCATAACACCTCCGTGACAATTCCTGTCCTTTCTATAACGAGTTATCAGGAAATACATCAGTGTTTGCTACGTTTTCATCGAGCCATGATTCAGTACCGATAACTACACTTTGTCTGACCATGCGCAATAAGTGATCGAATATGTCAAGTTTGTTTTTTTATTAAATGCGAAGCATTTCTTAGCGGGGGCATGTCCCGCGGCGTCGGCGTCTGCACTCACACTACAGTGCCCAGAACATACTGACTAGTGTGCTGAGCGCGGGCGCTCGCGTGGTGAACGAGAACCAACGCCACCTAGAACAAACTTCGTTGCTCCAACACCTTGGCGTTACTCTCTCCACTTCTCTCCTACCATCTGAGTCAGTCTCACGGGTATGAGCATTCTGTTGCTGCTTGTGGCCGGGCATATACGGGACGTGGAAAGCGCGGGGTATCCCTATCGCCGTGTGCCGGCCTCAAACATTGTGGAATGTGGTTCGGGTTTGTGAGAAGGCCCAAAGCCACGTGGCGGACATGCTAGGCAGGTGGCGACCACTGTGGAAGTTCATTGTTCCGCCGGGAACGGGCTAGCTGGTAATTGGAAACCGGTTTCACGGGTGTTAGGCAGCATGTCCAGGAATGTCTGCAGTCGCCACCTGGTTAGGTTGGCGCTCTCCCCCACGGCGTGGTGGGCAGCAAGCGTGCCCACTGTATTGTTCAGTTTTCTCTTGCAAGTGCGGCGTCGGAGTGTCGATCGCCGTTTGTGATTGGCTGTGAGGGATGCAGGGGCGGAGCAACCAGGGTATATAAGGTGGCTCCTCTTCCCTGGCACGGAGCGGAGGTTCGGGCTTCAGCCCGGACAGACGCTTTTTGGCGCAGTGGAATAAAACGTTCTCTTCACCGGCCTGCGACTCTCACTTCGTGCTGCCAGCGTGTACTCGGGTCACCGAGGGGCGCCGAATACGGACCCTCATTATTTTAACTGGCGCAGTCGACTCCAGGTTCGGACAGCCCGCAGCGAAGGAGACGTTTGCAGCTCGGTGGAGGTGAGCTGCCGTCGTCGTCACCACTGCGCCGACTTTGAAGAATTTGGGCGCCACCGCAAGAACGGCACGAGAAGTGCCCAACGTCCAGCTTCCGAACGAGTGAAGGTGTTGGAATACCTCGTGGACGAGAAGGAAGCTGCCTGAAGACGCCCGCAGCGGAGTCGTCGGGCGCACGGTCAAGCAAGGACGAGGCACGGCTACAAGCGGTGGACGTGTGGGCAGCGCTTCGGTGAAGGGAGCCGCGGCGAAAAGGTAGCGGCGGTAGCAGAAAGCCTTGGCGCCGTGAATGAGGTGACGGTGTTGAACCACCGAAAAGGAACTTTGTTGCCGCGCGACAACAGTGCTGCTGTGCGGGTAGGTGACCCTGCAGTTCATCGGCACGCCGAGAGTTGGAGCCAACCATTGTGAGCCTGGACGCTTGCGAGACGAGGCTTCGACGAGGACAGCAAGCCAAGGAGCCAGGGTGCAACCGGCAACGAGCGTCGCTGCAGGTGAGACCCATTTCGTGCTTTCTGTTGGTTCTCGAGTGAATGCAGTTGCGTTCCGGCACTCTCTGGGAGCGTGGAAATATGGATGATAGTGCTCGTGTGTTGACAGGGCTCGTGTGTTGATACGACCAGTCATAAGATGGGTCGTGCCGATGAGCTGAAGCTCGAAATCGAAGCTCTTAAGCTTCAGCTCGAGGTAGAAAAGCTGAAGACTGCGCGATTTCTGCAGAATGCAGTACAAGCACGGAGCGAAACGAGCGGGTTAGGCAGGTACGCCAAAGATTTAAAGGCCGTTCTTGTCCCCATGCCCGCTGATGACACCATGGTCCCCGCATGGTTTAAAATGGTTGACATGCTGCTAAAGATGCTGGGAGTACCAGAGGAAATGCAAGGCACTCTCATACTGCCTTTCCTCACCGAGAAGATCAGGACGTCATTGAGTGGCACTTGTTCCTACGGGGAACTTAAGGAAAAGGTGCTCAAGGAGTTAAAACTGACCCCGACAGAGTACCGCAGGTGCTTCCCAGAAATTAAGAAGGAAGTACGAGAACAGAGCTGCGATCGTACGAAGCTCACGGGTTCGTTTGGTAAGGCGGTAACAACCGAGGTTGCGCGCGTTCCTGTCGGCCTGCCGTGTCCGTCGGAGAATGCTCGGCGCGTATCATTGCCCGTGAGTCGGGAACTGGCCACTAACGCGGATGTGCTGATGACTCCGGGTGACCATGATAATCATTGTCTTGCCATGTCGCGGTCAGAGCCTAAGCTTGAAGGTAGTGTCTGCGGCTTAGTGGAGAGGTCAGCAGAGCAAGCGGTAATCCTTGCTAATGGAAATGGGGTAGATACCGCCACTCCTTTTTGTGAAGAGGAAATAGCGCGGGACGCGGTTCGCGAGGAACCAAACAAAGGAGACGAGGACGACGTGTGCAGTGAAGCGAGTCGGCACATGAAAGCGTCGGCACATGAAAGCGAGGTCAGTAGGGACAATAAGATCTCCGAACAGGAGGCTGATCCCGCTTCAGGCGGCAGAGAACAGGCCAGCATAGCTAAAGTGGGCGCCGCCGGAGACCCAGCGCAGGTGTGTAGCCTCATGGAAAAGGAGCGGCCTGTACCGTTTAGAGCAAACGCTTTTGCAAAAGAGCGAGTGCTTGAGAAATTGTCAGCAGAGGCGCATCATGTATTTGACGTGGTAGGAGAGCCAGTCGCGTCGATGCCGGCCTTAGCAGCGCCATTTTCATGGTCAAGGAAAGCGGTCGGCCATTGTCCCTCTCGGGAGGAGGACAGAGACCAGCGCGGGGTTACTGTTCTCAGTAAGGGTCAAGCGCCGGCGTGGGAAAAAGAGTCTGCAGCTGAACAGGGTACGTTTGCAGCAGTGTGGACAAAAGAGACCATTGGCAGGTGCATTTTCGGCATAAAGGTGCGGATTAAAACTGATGGCCATCCCCTAACCTTCCTGGCCGGCTCAGCTCCTCGCAGTGTATTTCCCACATGTTATGTATAGTCTGGGACATACGGGAATCGTCCGTATCGACAGGGCAGTGGAAGCACTTTCTCATGTTTTGTTTTTCTTTGTGTTTCCGAGCTGCCTGTATTTGTTTTGCAATATTCCAAGTAGTATTCTGTTATAGCGTCCGCGAGTTTTAGTCAGTGTATTCTTGGGTCAGTGTATATATATTGTATTGTTTGTGTATGTTATTTTCGTGGATTTCGGCGAGGACCCTCGAGAGAGAGACTTTTCTTTGTTTTTTTTTTGTGTGCCATTTGCTCCCTTTGAGAGTGCTTCGAGAACCGGAGAGAGCTTGAAATGTGTCTCCCATGATAGGACTATCTAGTGGTGCGTGATGTGAGATGTTCAAGTGCAGTTCTTGTCTGTACGTGTCCGCTTTCGCGATATGGGGGTATTGCTGGGCAAAGTTGCAGGTTCCGAAGGGCGTGTACGATTTTTTTTTGTATTGTTAGATGGCGTATGTTCTTTTGTGTTGTTAGATTGTGTATGTTTTTTTAGTTATTATTACTGGGAGAAGAGAATGTGTTTATTTTTTTTATCGTGTTACATAGACATCGAGTGTCTAGTAACACTCTTGAGGGGGGAGGAGTCAGTCTCACGGGTATGAGCATTCTGTTGCTGCTTGTGGCCGGGCATATACGGGACGTGGAAAGCGCGGGGTATCCCTATCGCCGTGTGCCGGCCTCAAACATTGTGGAATGTGGTTCGGGTTTGTGAGAAGGCCCAAAGCCACGTGGCGGACATGCTAGGCAGGTGGCGACCACTGTGGAAGTTCATTGTTCCGCCGGGAACGGGCTAGCTGGTAATTGGAAACCGGTTTCACGGGTGTTAGGCAGCATGTCCAGGAATGTCTGCAGTCGCCACCTGGTTAGGTTGGCGCTCTCCCCCACGGCGTGGTGGGCAGCAAGCGTGCCCACTGTATTGTTCAGTTTTCTCTTGCAAGTGCGGCGTCGGAGTGTCGATCGCCGTTTGTGATTGGCTGTGAGGGATGCAGGGGCGGAGCAACCAGGGTATATAAGGTGGCTCCTCTTCCCTGGCACGGAGCGGAGGTTCGGGCTTCAGCCCGGACAGACGCTTTTTGGCGCAGTGGAATAAAACGTTCTCTTCACCGGCCTGCGACTCTCACTTCGTGCTGCCAGCGTGTACTCGGGTCACCGAGGGGCGCCGAATACGGACCCTCATTATTTTAACTATCTGCTTGCGCTTCTCCTGCGTTCTAGCTTCTGCTCTCGCGGCGCACGCGCTACTCTCCTCCTCTAGTCTCATCTCCTTCAAGTGTGAATGTAAAGCGGGTTCAGTTCCACTTGACTCCGTTGACTCCGCTGATGCTTCCGATGAAGTGCGATGGTCCGACGTCGTTCCGTCAACGCGAGGTCCCCCGGTGGCTCTCAGCCTCGAGGCACCAAGCGGCTGTGTCTGTTCTGTGTGCTCCGATTCTCGTCGGATCGCTAAACGGCAATCCCCCTGCCCGGGTAGGGCCGATACCTCGCTGGTTTATTAGGTTAGGCAGGAGGAGACCGATGGCCGTGGTTGTCTCTCGCGCGACGGATCAGTTCGTTACGCAGACCAGCTGTAGCCCCCGAGTCCGGGGAGGACCGTTCGCCACCCCCAACACCCCCCCAAAAGAAACCCCTCTCCTTGCCCAGAGCAGGGCCCTTTGCCGGGGCGAATGTACAGGATGATGATGGGCTGATAAGCACTGTATGCTTTGGGATAGGCGGCTCCGGTCAGCCAACTCCCCTCCCCATCTGACAATGGCAGGGACTTACAATTGCGCCCCACTGCTGACCAACGTACCAACGGCGAGCATTGAGCCGTTACCGTCTACGGCGTTAACGTCATGACAATGTACCTTGCACCCAGCCTCGAGACGTACATCGACGAGGCCATGGGTGACTACCATAAGCAATACGCAGACACTCATCCTTTCATGCTCATTGGCGACTTTAATGTCAACGTCATGAAGAGCGATTGGATAGTTGAGTACACGTCATCACAGCACTCGCTGCAACACGTATCACACGACGACCGAAAACAACAGCCAACTACCATCAACGGCACATGAATTGATCACGTCTTCACCAATTTCAAGGTTCACCCACTGCACCAAGATCCCCTCACGGTTCACTTCAGCGACCACAAAGCCATCCTCATCAAAGCAAAGTGCACACCTCGAGTACTAGACGCTGCTCAATAAAGACCTTCGTTAACCGTTTCGCCTTCGTCTACGCAATTAAAACAACAGACCCCCCCCCCCCCCCCCGCGCCGTTGCTTCGCATCACCTCCGGGTTCCCTTCGGGAAGATGCGGTCTTTTTAATGCTCCTACAGTTTACTATCAAAAAGGAAAATGAAGTCGATAAGAACTTAGTCGGTCACCTGCACTGCAAAACCTTGCCCGAGGTATCATCGTAGGCGTACCTGATGCTGTCTATGTGAAGGGTATCGTGTTTCAATTGCACACTTGCGTCCTTGCTCCTATTTTGCTGAGCAAACTGCCACAGAATTCGCCTTCTCTATCACACTGGCTCGGAAATGTTTTCCGACATACTGATACCTGTAGGTTTCAAATTCTCGGCCTTTCCTAAAATCAGGTGCTCTTCTTTCAGTTACCTAAACCTTGCGGTCACGGGTGACCTTTTTCCTCCTCGAAATTTCCGAAACGCGTGGCGCTATCGCATGCATGACGCAGCACATGTGTGTCGTCTTGTGTGAGCGCGCTGTCCTGAACCAACCGCCGCGATGAACCAACTAGCTCGAAATGTGTTTTTCACGTTAACTCAATGCAAACACATAGCTGTACACATGTCTAGGGAGCTGTCCTGGACCTTTCATACTTCCTGCAATCGCTTATAAACTATCATCAGCATCCCGTGCAGCCAAACTACTTGCCTACGAAACATTGATCCGATCAGACCAGAATATGCCTTTCCAGTTATGACAACCACGAAGACAATATAGCTAAATCCCTTAAATTGGTGCACAACCGCGCTGCCAGGCTCGTTCTTTCAGTCTGTTCCTGTAGCACGAGTGTGCCTGCCCTAAAAGCGCTGGTAGGCCTTCCCTCACTTTCTTCTCGCCAAAAGAGTGCTCCTCTAATACCGTTGTTTTTTTTTTTAGGTTTTTCCATTCGCTGCCTCCAGGAAACGGAATCATTCCTGCGCGTCGTTCCTCTCGTCACTCGCACCTTAATGCTGTGTATCCCCCACGTGCGCATTCGATCAGTTCAGTTCAGTTCAGTTTCAGTTTATTTCGGACACAGTTACATTACATGAAATATGTCCACGAGGCAAGGCAAAAGGAGACTCGTATGCCTCCTGACGAGGCCTTCACCCCGGACTTACATGTCGGAGAGCCAGGAGCAAAACCAGAGACAAATAAGTACAATGCTCATTACACAACTTATATAAACAAAAATGAACAGTAAAAAACACGTTAGGACAAAAATTATACAAAGTTTACATTGTTCGGGTTTAACAATTATACAAAGTAATACAAATATACAAAATGCCTATCAACATTCATTTTTTCCGCATACTACCGGAGAATGGAATGCCCTGCCTTCAGAAATCGCCCTCATCACTGAGATAACTAGCTTCAAGGCTGCCATTAATGATCATCTTTCAAGTCATTAAAACTAACCGGACCCGCCAGTTTGTTCGCCCACCCCTCATGTAATGTCCTTTGTGGGACCTTTCAGGTATAATGAATAAACAAACAAGTAACTCGCACTGTCTACCAAGTGGTGTCACGATATTTATGCGGCTGGAGAGCGTGGCAGTCGAAAGAGAATGGGGCCAGGCGTGGTTGTCGCGTTCAGCTCGAGTACAAAACGTAAGGGAGGATGCAGACCACATGCTCAACCAGCTCCAACACGACCAGGCGGTCATCCTTAAGGGGAAGCTTAAGGGTCCCACATTTTGTATTATTAAATGCGGAGCATTTCTTAGCGGGGGCGTGTCCCGCGAAGTCGGCGTCTACACTCCCACTGCGCATGCGCAACTCTCCTCCTTCCCTCTCTCCAACATCTGCACGTTACTCTCTCCACTTAAGTTCTACTTTATCTTTCTTTCTCTGTTTTATTCCCCCTCCCCCATCCCCCGCACAGGACGGTTGAGGTGTCCTCCTCGACGAGAGACAGTTACTATCCTGTGCTTTTCTCTTCTTTTCAAATAAAGAATCTCTCTCTCTCTCTCTCCTACAACCTGCTTGAACTTCTCCTGCGTTCTCGCTTCTGCTTTCGCGGCGCATGCGCTACTCTTCTCCTCTAGTCTCCTCTCCTTCAAGTGTGAATATAAAGCCACAGAACACCTATACTATGACCAACGTAGAGAAGGGAAACTGTACCTTTGACAGTGCAACGAAAGTAAGGGTAGCGGTGGCGTTGTAAACTAAAGTATACGACCGAGAGATGGCGCTGCGCAAGATATCATCATCATTACGCAATACAATATGGCGGCTGCGTTGCTGCTGCGTGCGGCTGGTCGCGCTGCTCACTCGCTGGCCCTAGGCGTGCGGTTATTCCTGTCCCGAGGCGTTATTCTCGGGTACAGTACCCTAATACGAGTACAAATATTTCTGCTATGTCGCCAGGTGACCTAGAGGCCTCAACTGGCAATAAATGCAGCAAAGAGGTAAGCTTACGTCCGTTTATTGGCAATCGTGATGGATGCAGCATACATATAAGCGAGCAATGCTCTCGCTGACAGATTTGAACGCACAAGCAACATAAATAGCCATCTGTTTAACAAAATTACAAGCTGAAATTTATCTCATTCTGTTCGTAAGCATAGCGATGTTTCAGACAACCATGTTTACGCTGGGCTGCCCTTGAAACGCAGTACTCGAAGCGCGCGGCTGACGATGCTTTCTGCGTTGTCGCTTTGCTCTGAGGCCATCGAGCTGATTCGCTGGTGTACTCAATGAAAACAGTAGGCTTTCTGAGGCATTGTGATTCACTTCGGTTCCTATGTGATTATCAAACGCGCTCCAATAGAAAATGCGCCGGCCATCGCGCGATTCGAGTATCACGTTACAATCGCATAGCACTGTATACATACTGTATTTGTGCACGCTGTCGCCCGTCTCATTCTACACGTCTGTGTTTATCGACTTCGGCGTTATTAAACAGGCAGCATCAAAATTTCGCCAAAGGTGTAGTGTCAGCAGATCATCCTGATACACTATTTTGACAACACTTGGCGAGGGGCACATGGCTTCGAAAAAAATAAAATAAAAAAGTCATAATAAACCACTATTTCTGTGTACATACTCTTTGATCTTGATATTGCGTTCCGTTTCCCTTCTCCTATGTCCCTGTCTGAACTGTTAGAACAAACTGCTACTAACTAGCTCATCTTCCAGTGCTTCTCAACTCGTATATTATACAGCACTTGTAAAGGAAAATTTACTTTACGTTATCCCGTTGAAAGATTAATTTGGTTTATGTATTAGAAAGAGGTGAAGTGTTTGCAGTGGTATAAACACTTCAATCAAGTGACAGTTGGCTAGCAACGAAAGCCTCAGTTCGAAGCAAACATTTCAACTCGCACACATATTTCTCAAGGCCGTTACATAAGACAGTTTCCAAAGGTCAAGCTATACCCTTGCTTGTCCATTGTTGATCAACTGATAGGTAAATGAGTCAATCTTTTCTGGTTCTGAGAGTGCATAGTCGTCAGAGTCGCTGCTAGATTTACAGTTTTATTCTTCACTACCCTTTATCTGTGCCTCAATCTTAGCATGGGTGTCACACAAAACCAGAGGTTTCCCCAGGAACTGAAATTAGGAGGTGGGTCTAAACATCAGTGGGAGGTGTGGAGCACCAGATATTTTGAACTTGTTACAAACATTTAGAAATTAAGGGGGTTTCTTTAGAAACACGAGATGTGAACACCTCCTCTAAGGGGTCTGTAGGGAAATCTGCTCAAAAGAGGCCTTTTTGAGCTGCACAGTAGTTCAAGGAAATAGCACTCCGTACACATTCAAATCTAAAATACAAGCAAATGCTAGTCAAACAGCTCTAATGAGATCTGAGTATACCTCTTCTGTGTACTGTATAAACATACTTTTTAAAACGTGATGTCGTACTTTAGGTCTCTTGTCTGGACGTGATTTTATTATTTTCCATATTCCTGTGACTAAACCTTACACAAAAAACAAGTTGCTTGCACACATGCAAGAGTGCTTTGTGGATGGAATGTCTCTCCTCACATAAGCCCTTTAACAGACCAGCAGAATTCATTCACTGCAACTAGTAAAGCAAAATTTACGTTATCCTGTTGAAAGATTAATTTGGTTTATGTATTCGAAAGAGGTGAAGGGTTTGCAGTGCTATAAACACTTCACTCAAGTGACCAGCAGCAAATGACCTTTGTAAGTGCATGAAAAACTACACAGCCTGTATGAAAAAATACTACCTGAAGTCTTATGTGCAGCCTTCCTTCTGCCCTAATAATCAAACTGTACTTGGGAGTAGAGTCATGGCTGCTATTCTCCAGGTGACCACTACATGGCATGTCTCTTTTAACAAAACGTCAAGTGCCTGTACACAATTTTCACTTTCAATAGCTTTCACAATGTAGCTCACGAGAAGACAGCATTATGCCTTACTGTACCATTCCTCAGCATTGCTGTGCAAAATAATGTTCACATTTACAACAATCTTCGCTCAGTGCAAGGAAGAAATGCTGCCCTCAGACATGCTACTGCTAGCTTGTTTTGCACCATGTTATATGCAATACTCGATACAAATGTGGACACACACTTACAGAAGGGTACCATGCGACAATCACTATCCAAGGAATCCTAAGCCGGCACATTTCCTTTGCGTTGGTTACTTCATTGCATCAAAAATCACTTGTGCAGCCAATCTTGCACTGGTTCAACATACCACATACTACTGCTGCATTTTGGCATACAGTTCCCATTACTTTCACATGTTGAGCTTGTAAACTGTTTTTGGTGACAGATGGTGTTCGGGAAAACCTCTCTTCGCTATGGCAACTTTTGAGCTTCTTGCACCTTGGTAAGGGTAGCTTGAAAACTAAGAATCCTTTTGTTGTCCATTGTCCTAAAAAAGCCATAAAAAGGAAATGGTGAGCCAAAACTTGGTCTAATAAATAAGCGAAGCATAACCATAAATTAAATGTCCACAAACATACCGTGTGAGGATTTTCGGTCCCTGAGGTCACTTCTAGTAGCAACACAATCTCTGCTGACTTGAGGTAGGTCCAGAGATTACAGCAGCTAAGTGTGTGCAGATATGCCCAGTTTCTTGAATGCTGTGGTTGATAAATAAAAAGAGAAAAAAGCCACTGTTACTATGGTAGAAGCGTGGATAACATTGTAATTCATGTCTAACAATGCATACAACAATTCTGCAAACATGAATAGCATGCATGTAAGATTTATTTGAGCATCTATTTCAGTGATGCGCTTAGCCAAGTCTCATTCAAGGGAGATTTGTTTCTTCAGTAAGCCATTACATTGTCCCACTGCATAAACATGCACTACTAACACTTATGAACGTATTTTTTATATTGAAATATAGAATTCCTTCTCCATACTCTTATGTACATTTGCCTCTAACACACCATGGATGTATGTGCATTTCCTGCTGTAACTCACTTGGCAGAGGGAGGCAAAGCTTATGCTGCAGTCCGTAACAGATGTTTCGCGGTAAAGATATTTATACATTTGTGAGATATTTAAATAAACATTTTTATACAACATCATTGGTACGCAGAAGCCGCGCTGCTGATTAGCTGCACAAATAATAACACTTCATGAAATGTGTTCTTTAGCCGTTTTGCAAGCAATAGCGGTGTTACACGGGCACTTTTGATCGCGATCAGGACTGATCTGGATCGACTTTGCCGCTGACATTAGCCAAATAGTGATATGGTTTCTAGATCGCGATCATCACACGATTCCTATCGGGCCTGATCACGCTCGAGAATAACCATATAGCAGCAGCTGAGCATCATCGAGCCTAATCGAAATCCGCCCTGATCGTGATCAAATGTGCGCGTGTAACGCAGGTTTAACAATAATCAGTGTTGAAGATGCACAGCAGCGCATTTTTACTCACCGGTGCTTATGGCCACATGGTGCAAGGTCAATCCGTTTTCCTAGGTTGTCTTCCGGCACTGTGCTCAGTTCTGACAATCAATTTTTTCACGCGAAAGCTATGCAACCGTTATGCCAGTGAACTGTCGCAGCTGGTAAAATTCACCGTTGTTAGACACGTTCGCTGTGTGGCAGTGGCTATTTAAACAAGGTAACGTAAAGCGAACAGTGCGAGGTCGAAGGAAATGACCGCGATACAATTTGAATCAAACAAGCGGCCGAAACTCAATCGATACCAATGGGCTGCTGTTCATCGCGCGTCAGTGTAATGTGAAAACTTAGACTCAAGCACATACGTTATGCATGAAGTTCAAGAAAAATACATCTTACTTACTTTATAAATAATGCCACTGTAAACAAGCTTGTCAAATACTTTCAATACGTTTTTATATCAATTTTTTGTCCCATTGAGCGCCCCTAGCAGACAAAATGCAAACTAAAGTATACGACCGCTAAAAGAGGAGTTAGTAGCTCCACTCTGCGCGTAACTTGATGGAACGCGCCGCGTTTGATTTTTACGCCATCTGCGGCGATCGCTGAAACGTAGAGCCTATCCGGGCCTGGTAAAGCGGGTAGAGCGCTGCGCTTTCAGTTCAGCGCTTGCTTCGGTTCAGTCCGCTTGACTCCGTTCATGCTTCCGATGAACTGTGATGTTCCGATGACGTTGCGTCAACGCGAGGGACCTACAACTGCGCCCCACTGCTGACCAACGTAGCAACGGCGAGCATTGAGCCGTTACCGTCTACGGCATTAACGTCATCACAATGTACCTTACACCCAACCTCAAGACGTACAGTCACGTGCAAAAGTTTGGATACCATGGCACCAGAAAGAACTTTAAATTCCAAGTAGCACAGCTCTACAACGTGGAATCGCACAACTGCGTTTCATTGGTCGAACAAGTGCACCTAGGCTGAACCACCTGATTTAAGCCAACTTAC
This sequence comes from Hyalomma asiaticum, assembly GCA_013339685.2. Lineage (NCBI taxonomy): Eukaryota > Metazoa > Arthropoda > Arachnida > Ixodida > Ixodidae > Hyalomma > Hyalomma asiaticum. Next base: position 8,706,281 of record CM023488.1, read on the forward strand.
TCGGACTGGAAAGAAAAATAGCTGTTTGTGGCACCCATTGGTCTCCAAACTTTTGCTCGCGACTGTACAGCCGCCAACTTCTTTAACTGGAGTGCGCGAGCGGCGACCGCTTTGTGCTTCAGCGCCGCATGACGGAGCCAAGTTGCAAAAGGTTCGAGGCTATGTGCCCGGTGACACCGCGCGCTCGGCTTCGACCGTCGTCTGCTAGGCTGTTCTTTTTTACCCTTATGCGCATGATATCGACCCCCGTATTCGGAACACCAGATACGAGCAAAACAATTCACCTAGTTAAGGTTTCTGTCCGTCTCAGTAAAGCTGATAAGGGCGTGCCTTGTGCAAACGAGAACAGCCTAGCAGACGACGCTCGAAGCCGAGCGCGCGGTGCCACCGGGCGCATAGCCTCGAACATTTTGCAAGTTGGCTCCGTCATGCGTTGCTGACGCACAAAACGGTCGCCGCTCGCGCACTCCAGTTAAAGTTGGCGGCTGTACATCGACGAGGCCATGGGTGACTACCAAAAGCAACACGCAGAAACACATACTTTCATGCTCATTGGCGACTTTAATGTCAACGTCATGAAGAGCGATTGATAGTTGAGTACATGTCTGCAACACGTATCACACGTGTGATACGTGTTGCAGTGAATGGTGTGATGACATGTAGTCAACTATCCAATCGCTCTTCATGATGCTCATTGGCGACTATAATGTCAACGTCATGAAGAGCGATTGGATAGTTGAGTACATGTCTGCAACACGTATCACACGTGTGATACGTGTTGCAGCGAATGGTGTGATGACATGTACTCAACTATCCAATCGCTCTTCATGACGTTGACATTATAGTCGCCAATGAGCATCATGAAGAGCGATTGGATAGTTGAATACATGTCATCACACCATTCACTGCAACACGTATCACACGTGTGATACGTGTTGCAGCGATACGTGTTGCAACAAGGCACTGCCACAATGTAGTACATGTTTTGGCAGTGCCTTGACGTTTCCCCAGTTTTTATTTCTATGCCCTTTGATTTGTCAATTTTTAGTTGTTCTTTAATTATTAGAAAGAGAAAGTTGAGCTTCTCATACTCGGTCCTTTTTTCTAGTGGTTGAAGGTGGGCTAGTTTACAAGCCTCAGTAGGAGAGTGGAAATGCTGGTACTTATTAAATATCGAACGTGAAGCGAGTCTTTGTATTCTGTCAATCTTACTGCAACTAGATTTTGTATACGGATCCCATATATACTGCCTTTGCGTACTGCATAATTGGCCGCATGAGTGCCGCGTGAGCTAAGCGTTTGATTTCTGGGCGGGCACTATGCACGTTTCTCCGAAGTCTCCACAGCACCTTTCTTTTGGCCCTAGCACAAACGTGGTCTGTATGCAGATTCCATCGTAGATCTGAAGTTAAGAATAACCCAAGGTATTTGTGTTGTCGGATCCTGGCAAGCTTTGGCCGCTTCTGGAGTAGGCTAATTCTAGGATGTGTTTTTTCTTGGATATGGTCATCGCAACGGATTTTGAGGCGTTTATATCCATCTGCCAAATATTCCACCAATTATTTATTTTCTGGAGGCTTAAATTTAGTTCCGGTTGAACAGAAGCAGATTTAACTGGATGATACAATATGCAGTCGTCTGAAAAAAACCTAATGGGGACCTTAATATCTTTACACAGCGCAATAACAGCGCAACAAGGCAGGGACACAGAAAGAACACGACACGGCCGCTGAACTCACAACTAAAAGTTTATCGGCTCTGTTATTTCTGGAGAAGTTATTAAATGCGAAGCATTTCTTAGCGAACTTCTGCGAGTTTGAGCGTATCTATCTATCTATCTATCTATCTATCTATCTATCTATCTATCTATCTATCTATCTATCTATCTATCTATCTATCTATCTATCTATCTATCTATCTATCTATCTATCTAGCCGCCTACGATTTTGTGCTCTCCTGGCCGTTTCGCTAATCGGATGTTTACGAAAATTGGTATGCCACATCATGACTACATGACGAACATAAATGACAGGTCATAACATGAAAATCGTGACATGCATGTCATGAGGGGCATTATTTACATGCCACGGTCTTAGGGCTCTCCTAGACTTTTCGCTAATCGGATGTTTACGAAAATTGGTATGCCACATCATGACTACATGACGAACATAAATGACAGGTCATAACATGAAAATCATGATATGCATGTCATGAGCGGCATGATTTAAATGCCACGGTCTTAGGGCTCTCCTGGCCGTTTCGTTAATGGGATGTATGCGAAAATTGGTATGGCACAACATGACAGCCTGACGCAGGTCACAACATGAAAATCATGATAGGCATGTCATGGGTGACATGATTTACATGCCACGAGTTTCGTTAATGGGATGTATACGAAAATTGGCAAGCCACAAGATGACTGCATCATGAACGTAAATGAAAGGTCATAAATGAAAATGATGAGATGCATAATAGGATGGATTTGCAGGCTAGTTGGTCAAGCATCATGGAAAAAACAGCGCGAATACAAGGACTTTGAAAAAGGGCACACATACCACACCACGGAGCGCTGACTATCAACTGATTTTATTTTGGCGAACACGTACATATATACATAGGTATGAGCCTCGTCACAAGTGTTATACACTGATAACCACACAGGAAGATGCAAAGGTCATTTCGTGATAAAAACAACACATGAAGGAATAAGCAAATGTCATCACCGCACATGCTGCATGTACATTATAAAAAACGCTCATCTAAGGCTTGTTAGCAGAAAGATATGAAATTTCTTTGTCTAAGAGAGCGACAGATGGTGTGCTGACACAGTTATCCTCCAGCAAGGCGATCCTATGCGCTTCTATAATTTCCCCCGTCAACGGGGAGGGGCTTTTTGCTAAAATTTCACATTTTTTATATAGGGGGTTACAACCACAACGCTTACAATGATCGCCTAGGTGGCCTCTAACATTGCTGGTGACGTTATTTTTTTATGTTCACGAAGCCTGTCATTCAGGCATCTGCCCGTTTGTCCAAGGTAAAACTTGCCACAAGACAAGGGTATACGGTACACCACACGCTCAATGCAAGGGAGAAATGGCGGCGTATGCTTCTTGCCACAGGGGGAGACTGGTTTGGAGGGTTTGTTGACGCGATTGCACAAGGTTGAGAGCTTATTAAGCGCGCTCAAGGCGACTCTAACATTAACTCGCTGGCCGATTCGCTTCAAGTTGTGAGACAGCTTATGAATGTAGGGAATAACAGTGCACCTATGAGGTTTGTCTTGTTTGGCTTTTTCAGCACACACACGATCATCAGACCTAGACAGGCTTATTTCCTTTATCATCTTTTGTGCGACAGACGCCAGCACGTGAGGAGGATAACCTGCCCCTATCCGTCTAGTAATCTGCGCACGAAAACTGTCACCTTTACAATGAACGCAGGACTTAAGGGTGTTGGACAAGCAAAGCTTAGCGATTCCTCTTTTTATTAGCTTCGAATGGGCGCTGTTGAAAGACAAGACAGGTTTCCTACTACGCGGTTCAAAACACCAACGGACGTACTCGGAGCACCATTCGATACGTAGATCCAGAAATCTAATGGAGTTGTTAGTTGGAACTTCGCAAATTAATTCAAGGGATTTTGCACATGATCTAATTATATCAAGCACACCGGAGGCAGAAGCTATCTAGAGAGGCCGGAGCACATTCTAAGCACACAAGGAAATCATCGACTAAACTAAACACCTTTGTTACACACGAATTTGCAACACATGAGGAGACTTGGCGGTCAATATTTGAGAGGTAAATTTCATTAAGCACAGGTGCAATACAAGAACCAATACTAATTCCTCTCTTTTGCAAGTAAGTGTGGCCTTCCCATGAAGAATATAAGGAGTTCAAATAAAACGACAAAAGTTCCAGGAAGCCTGCCACGCCAATCCCCGTAGAATTTTGAAAGGCGACACTGCCGAGATGATCTATGCATTCTTCTACACAGGCTAACAATTCATCATGCGGGATAGAATAGTACAAATCCTTAATGTCAATTGAAAAGGCTGAGAATTTCTGTGGTCGGCAAAGCTGTAAAAACTGAGCGACGTCTTCTGACCGTTTAATCCTAAAAGGGTCTTCAGGAGTGAGCAACGAGAGCTTTTCTTTTAAGAACACGGACACACATTTTTGCCACGTATTCCTTTCAGAGACAATCACCCTAAATGGGGAATCAATCTTATGCGTTTTAACCGTAAAAAACATATTCAAGGCGGCTCCAGCACTTTTCCCGATGCTCTGTGCAAGCCCTTCAAGGTTCAATTTTTTGCATAACTTTTTTGCCTGTGACTTGACCTTATCCAGTGCTACATCGTTTTTTCTAGAAAAAACAGGTTCGATCGCTTCAGTAACCTTCTTTTCCAGAAGGGACTTCGGCATCACAGCGAAACAACCATCTTTGTCTGTTTCAAGTAGACACAGAGAGCCTTCTTTCAAAAATCTTACTGTGTGGGCTACCGCTAAAGAACCACTACTCGATTCGTATTGCGCTAACAAATCAAGTCCTTCGGAGACACACCTTTCAGCATCCGCTCCATCGGCCAAACGGGACACTTGCCTGACGTACGTCACAAGTCCCATGCTGAGGACCCGACGAGCGAAGTCTGGCAGGGTGACGTCGGCGAAGGTGTGGATGAAGTTACCAGACGTTCCAGACTTTTTTGGAATCAGTGCTCGCAAGTGTGGAAGTGTTCGTTGCCAAATGAACTCGGTCGTCCTATTGGCCAAGCTTGAGAGCACATGGAACTGCCTCGCTGCGAACCCGGGACAGTGCATTGAATGCAGCTTGAGGTATAAGCCTTCCTTGAAGACGCGTGCCTGGTATTGCCATTCTGCCCGAAGAATCTTGCAGATGCGTACACCATGCGTCGGTGAAGGAGCAAGGCCTCCGAACATCATCCTGACTTCAGGGGGTAGCAGTCTATTGCGAATGCAGAAGCCCGGGGACCGTGCACGACATGTAGACACAGCGATGTAGGTGACAAAAGCACAAGGTTCCATAGAAGAGACGTTCACAGAGCCTTTTGAAGAAGAAATGAAGTCTAATAGGATGGATTTGCAGGCTAGTTGGTCAAGCATCATGGAAAAAACAGCGCGAACACAAGGACGTTGAAAAACCGTATACCCTTGTCTTGTTGTACCATATACCCTTGTCTTGTGCCAAGTTTTACGTAGGACAAACGGACAGATGCCTGAATGACAGGCTTCGTGAACATAAGAATAACGTCACCAGCAATGTTAGAGGCCACCTAGGCGATCATTGTAAGCGTTGTGGTTGTAACCCCCTATAAAAATGTGAAATTTTAGCAAAAAGCCCCTCCCAGTTGACGCGCGAAATTATAGAAGCGCATAGGAACGCCTTGCTGGAGGATAACTGTGTCAGCACCCCATCTGTCGCTCTCTTAGACAGAGAAATTTCATATCTTTCTGCTAACAAGCCTTAGATGTCCGTTTTTTATAATGTACATGCAGCATGTGCGGTGATGACATTTGCTTATTCCTTCATGTGTTGTTTTTATCACGAAATGACCTTTGCATCTTCCTGTGTGGTCATCAGTGTATGACACTTGTGACGAGGCTCATACATATTGTGGCCGTCAGTTCGTTGCGGATGCCGTTGAAGAATTACTTAGTCTCTGTAGCTCGAAGTTCCGGCATTCGACACCTTACCACCCTCAAACCAACGGCCTTGTAGAGCGTACGAACAGGACTCTTACCAACATGCTGGCCATGTATGTATCCTCCGACCACAAAGACTGGGATGACGTACTCCCATTCATCACATATGCTTATAATACCTCAAAGCATGAGACGACGGATTACAGTCCTTTTTATATTCTGTACGCACGCCTACCCTTAAGGAGCATTGATACAATATTGCCGTTTGACTTCCACGAGTACTCGGTTGCCAAGACGCTGTGCCTTGCAGAAGAAGCACGTCGGATCGCTCGACTTCGTACCGTGGCGTCACAACACCGATCTAAGGAGCGCTACGATAGCCGACACCAGTCCATCCTCTACAGCTAAAGTGGACTTTGTATGGGTGTGGACCCCACAGCGTAAACGCGGATTATGCCACAAGTTTCTGCCTCAGTATACTGGACCTTTTGTGATTGTCGATCGATTGAGCGATTTAACGTACGTGGTGGCCCGCTTAACGTCAGCTGGTCGTCGTTCCAGCCGAACACAGCTAACACACGTTGCGCGTCTCAAGCCGTTTCATCCTGCCGTTTCCCACTGATTTCTACTTGCCCAGCGGGCTTCGTCTGTGAGCCGGGGAGTGCTACGGCACCAGACGGGCAATCAAGGTATGAGCCAGGCAAGGGTGGAAGACGACGAGGACGACCTCTTGTCTAGCGGTTGAACGCCATCTTGCCTCGGCTGCACCGACTACCTTGCGCTCCGCCCTCTCCTGTAAATAAACCCTAGCTTGGCCTTCAACCGTAACAATATGTATATATGTACGTGTTCGCCGAAATAAAATCAGTTTGTAGGAAACGGAGTGACGTAGGACTCGTAAATTGTTTAGCACTCGTAAATTGTTTAGGACTCGTAAATTGTTACCTTCGGTAACAATTTACGAGTCCTAAAGATTCACGAAGTTTCCTCACTGTTGTCGGTCGTGGAAACTCGGCAATGACAGTGACACGACTGGGAAGCGGGCGGATACCGTGACTGTCAACACGATGGCCAAGGAAATCTAAGTCTGAGACACCGAATTCGCTCTTCGTGGCGTTCGCAACGAGACCGTAATGCCGTAGTCTCGAGAAAACTTGGCGTAGGTGACTCTCATGTTCGGATGTGCTGCGGCTGAAGACAAGAATATCATCTATATAGACGAAGCAACAGGTGAGGCCGCGAAGTACTTCGTCAACAAACCGCTGAAATGTCTGAGCCGCGTTGCGTAGACCGAACGGCATGCGAAGATATTCGAACATGCCAAAAGGAGTGATGATAGCAGTCTTCGGTATGTCGGATGGCTCGACAGGGATCTGGTGATACGCTTTTACCAAATCGATTTTACTGAAAATTTTACAGCCGTGAAGTGCAGCAGTGAAGTCCTGTATATGCGGAATGGGGTATCGGTCGGGAATGGTTACTTTGTTTAAAGCACGGTAATCACCACAAGGTCTCCAATCACCACTCTTTTTGGGCACCATGCGTAGCGCTGAGGACCACGGACTGGACGATGGCCGCACAAAACCAAGTTCAAGCATATGCTCAAATTCTTGGCGAGCAACTTTGAGGCGATCTGGCACTAACCGACGAGGTCGTGCGAAGACTGGTGGGCCTTTCGTGACTATGTGGTGGGTCACTTTATGTACTACAGGTGTGGTAGAGGAGTGCGGCCGAAAAAGGTCCGGGAATTCCGCAAGAACTGCTGACCAGGGAGTTGGAACACCGGAGTGCGTGTGGAGAAGCTGTAGCGGTGGAACATTCGATGAAATGCCCTGGACGCTCAAGTGGGTTGCTGTGTCAATGAGGCGATGTTCCCGGACGTCAACGAGTAGCTTGAAATGCCACAAAATGTCTGCGCCAATGAGGGGAACTCGGACATCAGCTACGAGAAAACACCAGCGAAATTTGCCCTTCAGTCCGATGTCCAAGGTGACCGATCGTTGACCCTAAGTTTTAATGGTGGAGCCATTGACGGCGGTGAGTGAAGGCGTAGAATGGTCACGTCGGCGACGGTCTGTCAAAGTAGGCGGAATAACGCACATTTCGGCGCCGGTGTCCACGAGGTAGCGAACCTTGGTCAAGCGATCGGTTACGTGGAAAAGACGGCTCGGCCTTTGGCCGAGAGCACTGGCCGTCCTCAGTGCATGGCCCGGAAGTTTCCCACGAAACTGCAAGGCGGGCGACACTGTCGAGCACGGGTACCATAACGAGAGTGGTACCAACAGATCGAAGGCAAGCGAGGAGGTGAAGGAGAAGCTCGGTGACTGCGCCCATTAAATCGTGGTCGTAGGAACTAGGGGCCTGTCGCCGATATTCAGCCAGCTCAGTCGTAAGCTTGTCGACTTGTCGCGCGAGGTTTACATTCGATTCAATGATGCGTTTAAGGCGGTCATCGAGAGATCGTGTGGCAGCGGCAACAGCATGACCACGGTCGACTGCAGCGATGCTTGGAACGCCAACTTCCATAATTTTGTCTGCTCCTTGGCTAAAGCTTCAAGCGAGTCAGCGGACGATACACTTAGAATCATGCGTACCTGGTGAGGCAGGCGCTGAAGAAACAGCTCTCTGAAATGGCGGAGTCCGCAGACGCTGAGTCGTTGCCAAGAAGGCGCAGCATTCGACGAAGCAACTGAGTTGGTTTTTCATCGCTAAGTTCGTCGTTGTTGAGCAGTAGTTGCATCCGACGTTGGGCAGATTCCGTTGTGCGGCAAAGGAGCGCTGTCTTCAAGGCGTCATACGGATTTCGGGCAGGCGGCGTGAGAAGGATGTCACGAACGACGGAGACGTCCGAACTTGTTAGAGCACCGATGGCGCAGTCGAACTTTGACTGCTGGGAAGTAATACGATTCCACCGGAAAAGACACTCGATGGTGGCGAACCACAGAGCAGGATCTGCCGGCCAGAAATCCGGAAGCTTGACGTTTGCAATATCACAAGCGGCGGAGGAAGCGGTGGCGTCTTGTGGATGCGACATAACTTGCCTCGATGAATGAAGAGCGTTGCAATAGAATTGAAGTGCGCGTTGCTTATCTGTCGAAGGTTGCAGTTCGAAAGTGTCCGGGTCACCACTTGTAGGAAACGGAGTGACGTACTCAGTCACGCTACATAGTAATATATTTTCATATAATTACAACGTCCACACTGGTTAAAATATGGTGATCGGCAGAACGGCACTTCTCGCGCGAGCGTCCACTTCGTCGTCATCATCTTCTCTTCCTTGAGCCGACGCCAAAAGAAGTAGACGCTACAAGTTGATAGCGCTCCGTGGTGTGGTGTGTGTGCCCTTTTTCAACGTCCTTGTGTTCGCGCTGTTTTTTCCATGATGAGATGCATGTCATGAGCGACATGATTTACATGCTACGGTCTTGGTGCTCTTTTGGCTGTTTCGTTAGTGGGATGTGTAGGAAAATTGGTATGCAACAATATGACTGAATGACGAACATAAATGACAGGTCATAACATGAAAAGCATAACATGCATGTCATATGGGCGGCATGATTTACATGCCAGGCGTTTCGTTAATGGGATGTGTACCAAAATTGCTATGGCACGACACGACAGCATGACGAACGTAAATGACAGGTCACAACATTAGAATCATGACACGCGTGTCATGACCGGCATGATTTACATGCCATGGTCCTGGCGCTATGCTGCCGTTTCGTTAATGGGATGTATGGGCTCCGTCTACTGACCTGAGGGCGCTACGTAGCTCTCGTCGGACGGCTCAGTCGCGCACGGTTGAAACCGAGGCGACAGCGACGCGAGCGTTTCTTCGCTGCTTTCCGGGCGTGCTGCGAACCACACGAACGCTCGCGGCGTCGCCCTTTGGAACAGCTTGCCGCAGGTTTGGAGCGCGCGTCTCAAAGGAAATAAAACGAGGAGGATGAGGAAAAAGCTTTAACAAGAAAACAAAAATTAAAGGCAGTTCAGGGTGGGGTCCTCAGTCCAGGGCTCCACTGGCTCTTGCGGCTCGCTGAGCTTGGTCCAGGAGGGCCAGCTGGCTCTCCCGGTCCTCGCTTGCGAGCAGTGCCTCCCACTGCCGAATAAAGTCTGCTACCCTCAGAAGGGGTGAGTTGATGTTTTTTGGTCTAGCCGCACATTCCCACGTGATGTGAGCTAGCGTAGGTTTTTCGCCACACCACGGACAGGTGTTTTTGTAACAGGCTGGGTGCATCTTGCAGAGAAGGTTGAGGTGCGGGTATGAATTGGTCTGTATACGACGCCAGTCCCGTGCTTGCGTTCTATTCAGTGCGGTGGCCCGAAGGTGCGTCGCTCCCTCCTCTGAATCTCTAATATGTCGCGTACTATGGATGGAGGTTCCTCTAGAGCGCTGCCCGCTGCTCGGTCGTTGCTTCCTCGAGCGATGCGGTCTGCCCTTTCGTTACCTTCCAGTCCGTTGTGCGCTGGACACCACATTATGCTGTGGTCAATGTCGAGGCATGAGCCGAGAATTCTTGCGACGCTGCGCGGTAGCGTTCCCCGCATGAAGAGTCGACACGCTGCCTGCGAGTGTGTGAGTACATAAGCCGGTTGACCCTTAAGGCCGATTCACACGCGAGGGCAAAATCCCGCTTCTCCGCGGACCGAATAGTCACGTGATCAGTTCCATCCGGCGCAGCCGCGGATACGTCGCATGCACACAGCCGGAGCGCGGCTCGCGCAATCCTCGTGCATACTCTCGACTCCAACGCTTATGCAACGCTTGTCTCGGTTCCGGCCGGGAAAACCACTCGCATATTCCAATGTCGCACAACAAAACTTATTCCGTCGTTGTCGCAAAACAAAAACACGCGACTTTGAGCCGGCAGCCTGCTTCCTAGCCACGCCAACCCGAGCAATGTTGACAGATTTAACGCTGAATCCTCTCGATCGAGAGCAGACGACCGTCAAACGGGCGGATGGAAATAGCGGCGACACATTTCCATCCGTGCCGCGAGCGGAGTAGGCCGGACGAAGCCAGGGCGGCGAGTTTCCATGACGCGCGCGTCACGTGATGCGCCGTCCGCTGCGAAAATCCCTCCTCCGTTCCCTCGTGTGAATCCACCTTGTCGGCGTCTCGTATGGCCAGTGCAACGGCTGCAGCTTCGGCTGTGCATACCGAGGTGGTTTTCACCATGGCAGTTATCGTGGTGACTTTGTTGCTTGCAGCGATCGTGTAGAAGTCCTTGCGAGAAATTGCGCTCGCGTCCGTGTAGTACGCTGTTGGGTCATTTCCGAATCGCTTCTGCAGGGCTCTCGTCCTGGCCTGCCTTCGGCCTGCGTGGTATTTAGCACTCATATTTCGTGGAATAGGTGCGACGTATAGTCGATCTCTCAAATCTCGGGGCAACAAATCTGTTTTGTCTCCACAGAACGGAGGTCGAGGGTCGTATCCCAACCGTTGTAGGATAGACCGGCCCTGGGGCGTGGAGCTCAGCCTCTCTCTTTGCGAGATGAGCACCGCAGTTGCATGTTCTTCATATTTGTTGTAAATTCCCAAACGCTCCAGGCGCTCCGCGCTGACTGTGTTCGGGAGTCCCAGGGCCGATTTGTATGCCATTCGGATAACAGTGTCGACCTGCTTCATTTCAGTTTGGTTGAGTCTTTGGAACGGGAGGCCGTAAGTGATTCGGTTAATCACAAACGCTTGCACCAGCCTGATTGTTTCTTCCTCTGCGAGCCCGTTGCGACTGCGTCCCACTCGACGGATCATGCGTGCCACGTTCTTGACGGTTAATTTTAAGCTCTGAATTGTGGCATCGACGTTGCCGTTCTCTTGAATAAGTAAGCCAAGCACTCTCATTTGGGTGACTTCACGAATAGCGTGGCCCTCGAGATGGAGATCTATTCCCTGGATACCGGCTTTCTTGCAGCGCTTACTGCGTACTGTGATGAACTCTGATTTTTCTGGCGCGCATGTCATACCCGCGTGTTTGGTGAAAGTTGCCACTTTGTCTATGGCCTCCTGTAACAGGTCTTGTTTCTCGCCATAAGAACCCCGGTGTGCCCAAAGCGTGATGTCATCGGCGTAAATCGTGCATCCGAGGTCCCGCACTTGTTCAAGTTCTAAGGCCAGTCGCCTCATTCCGACGTTGAACAGAAGTGGCGACAAGATTGAGCCCTGTGGAGTGCCTCGATTGGGCATTGCGAAGATGTCAGAGCGCGTGCTTCCCAGACCAATCGTTGCCTTTCTGTCGCGAAGGAAGCTGAGGACGTACCGAAACACCTGTCTTCCACAACCTAGGTCTTCTAGGCCTTCGAGGATTGTGTGGTGTGAAATCGTGTCAAACGCTTTTTTGACATCAAGCGCCACGACTATCCGGGCTTCCTTGTTGCGAGGTGGGTCCAAAACTTCGTCTCGGAGCATAAGGAAGGCGTCCTGTGCTGACACGTGCGGTCTGAAACCAAGCATGCAGTGAGGAAAAAGTCCATGCCGCTCGATGTAGTTGCTGAGTCTAGTTTGGATCACCTTCTCAAAAAGCTTCCCTACGCACGACGTGAGCGATATTGGCCTCAGGTTATGTAGATCTCTGGGTTTAGCCGGTTTTGGTACAAGTATGATGGTAGCCTCTTTCCAGTCGTCCGGTACTGCCCCGTTCTCGGACCATACGTTATCGTTGAAGTAGGTCGTGAGCTGCTTCAATGATTCCCGACTCAGGTTGCGGAGCATCGCATTTGTAACGTGATCCGGTCCCGGAGCAGTGTTTTTTCGGAAAGACTGCGCAGCTGCGTAGAGCTCTGCTGTTGTTATAGGCGCGTCAACTCAACGTTATCAGGCCCGTTATAGCTGTATTCCCGTGACCGCGTGTCCTCTGGTCCTACGTAGATGCTCTTGATGTCCTCAATGAGGGCATAAGCTGTGCCATCGTACTCATGTTCGATTAATTTCAGCGTTCTGTTTGTGGTGGTCCGTGTTCCCGCTGGATCTATTATACTCCGGAGAATAGCCCACGTTCGCTTCGTGCTAAGCGTGCCTTTGAGGTCATCAGAAAACTGAAGCCAATTGGTTTCTTGCAGCTGGCGCGCGTACTCACTGGCTTCCTGCGCAAGCTGGGCTATCCTAATCTTGAGCTTTATATTGTGTCTCTGCCTCTTCCATCGCTTGGTCAGACTTCTCCGAGCCTCCCAGAGGTCGGAGGCCCGTCGACTGCCGGCGTTTCTACCATGGTCGCAATTTTTCGTGTAGTACTTTTGTATATGGCCCTGATGGATGCTGTCCAATCTGCAGCGCTCTGGCACGGTGCAGTTTGCTTTTGCTTCTCCCTATAAGCTATCCAATCTGTTATGGTGGCTGCCCCTAATCTATGCCGAACCCGCGTCGTATTCATCGAAACACTAATGATGCAGTGGTCACTGCCGAGGTCTTCGCATAGGTTGGTCCACGTGACGCCTCTGCCATTGTTGCTGAAGGTTAAGTCCGGTGACGTGTCTTTTACTTCACTGTTCCCTGTTCTGGTTGGTTCATCAGGTCTCGTGAGCAACCCTAGCCCTTGGTCCTCCGCGAGGTCCGCTAGCCTTTGGCCCTTGGGTGTGTCTCGATCGTAGCCCCAATCAGAGTGCGGAGCGTTAAAGTCGCCCAGGATAATTGCTCGGTCGTTTCGTTTAACTTTGCTCAAGGTGGCCCTGACTAACATGTCAAATTTTGCATGCTTACCCCTTGGTGGGCTGTAGACGTTGGCGATAACAGTTTTCGGTTTGCCCCGCCTACATGGCCAGATCGTGAGGATTTGATGTTGAACACCACAGTCAGAGACGTAGTCCACGCTTACCGCTATATCCGCCCGTGTCAGCGCTGCTATCTGAGTATGGTCAGGGTGCGTGTGCAACTTGTATCCCACGAGGTTCGGTATCCTCTTGCCTGGTTCTTGTATACATATTACGTCCGGGGAAACAGGCGTCGTATCTATAAAACGCGCTAGTGCTGCAACTTTTGTTCTAAGCGTCCTGAAGTTCCACTGCCAGACCTCGAGGCTCTCGGTTACTCTTGTGCGGTGGTTAGCCATCTATAGTGCTTTCGCTGTCGGTCAGCTCTCCCTCTTTGGGTCTGCGTGTCGGCGTTCCTGGGCTGACACTCTTTCGTTTGTTCGCTCCCTCTTTCGTGGTGTGCGAAGAGGAGTCTTCTATCTGTCGTTTCAGCTTGTACAGCTCCGCAAAAAGAAGTTGCACTTGTCGCGCTACAGTGCCCAGTTTATCGTCTTTTTCTGTCACCTGTGGCGTCGCGTTCTTGGCTTCTTGTGTGGGCTTCTTTGAATGAGAGTAATTCCTTTGTTTTAAATCTGCTAGCTCCTTTCGAATTTCAGTAAGACTGGCCTTCAACATTCTGTTTTCCTCTAAAATCTTTTGATACGCGGGACTCTGAGTAACTGGATCGGCAGTGGGATACACTACCCTCGCCCAGCTTACCTGTTGTGAGGCTGTGGCTGCCGTGAGACGTTTAGCCAGTGGAGCTCTCTCCTGTTCGGGCAGAACAGGCTTGGTGTCACGCGCCCTGGATCTTGACCTGGACCTCTGATGGCTCGGTTGTCTGGTACGCGATCTCGATCTCGATCTTCCTGTTTGCCGAGGTTCAGAGGGAGCCCCTTCTTGCCGTTGAGGAAGCTCTGGGAAATCGCTGAGCTCCAATTCTTCCTCTTCTGTTGCGAACCACCGTGGACGGTGTTCAGCAGATCCGTGCATTTCATTTCTCGGTCTGCCTCGTGGGAGTCTTTTCTTCAGGCGTTTCCGACAGCTGCGGTCGCCTGTGAGGTGCTGGTCTCCGCAGGCAGCACATCGCTGTGAACACTCGTGTCCGTCTTCAGGCTCGCGAGCCCCACAGATTACACACACATTTGCGTCCGGTTGCGGGCAAACGTCCGTGCGGTGGCCGACGCTGTGGCAAGTCTTGCAAACTTGCACCGAGTTGCGGTATGGGTGACATGCCATCTCCCCACCACAATAGTAGACGAACCGTGGTAGGACCGTTCCTATGAAGGTGATGGCTGCGCTCTTCGAGTCACCTAGCATTCTTGCCTCAATTATTTCCACGCCTTGCGTCCGGACTCGAAGGTTTGCCTTGATTGTTTCTCCTGGCGTATGCGGGGGGAGTCCATGAATTACTCCTTTGACGGCGCCTTCTCCGGTGGCGGCATACGCATTGAACTGTAATCTTGCGCAGAAGATTAGCGGTCTCCTGCTCAGATGTTGAAACTATTGCGATGTTTGAGCCCTGTTTTATGCGCAATATAAATTGCTCACCCTTTACCTTGTTGTGGCAGGCCGCGATCACAGCTGCTGCGAGCATTGGGCTGGTTAGGGTTTTCAATGGGAGTCCTTGGTGTGGGCGTAGAATGATCTTGAAGTCGTCCCGTGGCAGTGGTGGGAGCTTGCTCCGTCGCGCCCTGCGTCGGCGGTTAGAGCTTGGGTTATTCTGTTCCCTCTGCGAAGGTTCGTTCCGTTTCGCCTGCAGGCGTTCCTTCGCTTGTAGTCTCTCCTGGCGGAGCGTCAACACTGTCTGCCATCCCTCTTCGTCGGGCTCTCTCGCAGGCCGCTGCAGAGGCGCAGCGTCCTTGGGAAGCTCTCGTGCAGCATCTTTCCGAGAAGTCAAGGCGTCAGAGCAATCCATGCCGTCTTCATCTGTGGTGGTTGTCCCCTGGGCCGATGCATCCATTGAGTCGCCTGTCGCAGGAGTGTCGAGGTGTTGAGACGCCATGCGCGTCAGTGTCTTTAACAGACGCTGCACAGACGCGGCGCGGCGGCAATCGCCGCGCCTCACCTTTGGCGCGGGTACCTACGACGCCAGGTGGATGGTAGCTTCTCGAGATCGCAGAGCCGCTGAAAACGGACCGAGGTCGAGAAGAATGGTCTCGCTGGGTTCCGCAGAAGTTCACGGTACCGATGATACACAATTTCAGTGGGTTAAGGGAACTATAACCAACGAAAAACATAGGTGTTGCGGAGCTCGATGTGGGTGCTCACGCACTCTCCGGCGCCGCCTCAAAGAAAACGAAAGAAGGTGGGGCGGGCGGTCGCTGCTGCTATAGAGTTGTAGACGCGCATCGCGTTCGCGTATTTCCCCGTCACAGTCTGCCCAATTTTGCTTCTTCTCTCCGCCAGGCAGTGCATTCTGGCGCTGATGTCACACATGGAAAACTCGACTGCACGGAGCCTATACGAAAATTGGTTTGGCACAACATGACTGCATGACGATCATAAATGGCAGGTCATAACATGAAAATCGTGACATGCATGTCATTAGCGGCATGATCTACATACCACTCGTTTCCCTAAAGGGATGAACACCAAAATTGCTATGGCACAACAGGACTGCATGACGAACGTAAATGACAAGCCATAACGTTAGAATCATGACATGCGTGTATGAGCGGCATGGTTTGCATGCCACAGTCATAGTGCTCTAGTGGCCGTTTCGTTAACTTCATATGTACCAAACTCGGTATTAGCGAGACAACAATGCAAATCCATTTTACGTTCCTTATGCGTGCTTCGCATTTCCTTGATTCCCACTGCACGTGGGATCTGCCAATTTTTTATGTTTAGAGTGTGAATATCATCTCCTGGCATTATTTTGTTGCTTTTCATGTTGTACTATACCACCTGTATTATTTGTTATTTGTTTCCACCCTACAATTATGCCCACTTGGGCGCGGTAGATATCTGAATAAATAAAATAAATCAATAAAAGAACTTGTTATACAGGAGCACAAATTATGAGAGGCAGAAATGCTTCGCATTTTGAATGATAAAAGAAAAAGATAATACCTTGCACATAATACAGGACTATATCTGCAATAGTCCTGTGTTAGGAGCAGTAATGCAGCAAGGAGATTTAAAGAACTCACACGAAATGATACTGTGAATTAAAGTTCGGCTACGATAAAAGTATCACAGTACACCTCTGCCTTTATTTTTTAGATTATGGTTAAATGTGCAGAGAAAAGGAAGATTATGTCTTTATGCGCGGTTACACAAGCAAAGCAATTTTGCTCTGCTGGCAAGTAGCACCTTCACAGTTAGGTTAGACCACGACATAGGCTGCCCTTGATTACTACGTAACCAGCAAACAGCGAAAAATTGAAATTTTCTCATGAAAATTCAATTCTACGCTCCTCAGGATTAATTAAAGTTCATTGTCTGTCTGTCTGTTTCTCATTTATTCTCGGACTATGTAAAACCTGTTCGTACATTCTTCCGAACAGGTTTTACATAGTCCGATTCCGTAAAAATGTTTAAGCAGGCTTTCCTGCAGGCTTTCCTGCAGCCTTTTCCAAGCCAATAATAATTATTTTTGGGGCTTAATGAGCAGAGCCTCGAAGCGCTCGTCCAGAGCAATGTTCACAGTAATTTTTCTTACTTCAAATATTCTCCCCTTTCCAAGTAAAGCTGCAATCACGAGCTCATCGAGAGGTTTCAAAGCTTTTCTAAGCAAATGACTCAGACCAGGGACCAGCAGAAGGGGCCTGTTCAACCAACACGTTCGACACTCGGCCCCCTTTTTCGTTTTGCTATGATCTTGTTGCCCACAGCAGTACCAAAACCGATGTTACTGCCTCGGCAGTCCTCCTTTTGGGGGTCTCACATATCTACAACAGTGCTGAGTAAAGCGTTAGAAAGATCGTCATGTGGGCGAGTTGGAATAGTTAGGCATGTTGACGGTCAGCATGAAACACGAGGACAAAAAGAAGGAAGGGACACAAACCACAGCGCTGTCTCACAACTAACTTTTATTTAGCAACACACGCATATTTAACAGCACTGACCACACCCACGTGTGGGTGTGGTCAGTGCTGGAACGACATTGAATGAAACGACAAGTTGTACATTCAGAAAACGGGGGTCTGCATTGGGTCTAAAGTTGCTCCGGTGCTAAGTAATATTTTTCTAGGAAACGTGGATAGAAAAGTAAAAAGTAATCTTGATGAAAATGTAATCAAATTGATAAGGTATGCAGATGAGTTTTTGGTTTTCGTCAGTAATTCAAACTTAGAATGTAACAAAAGCTGTTGATCTCTTTCGCAAATGCGGTTCTGGTTTGCGCTTCACCTATGAATTTCCGAAAGACAACCAGTTGCAATTTTTGGACCTGAGGTTAGAACTCACCAAGAATCATGTATGTTGGCAGTATACCCCAAGATCCGCAAAACCTATCCTAAATTTTAAATCCGCTCATTCTAAGGTAGTAAAAAACGGGATCGCCTACTCTTGCGTGTTTACAGCCTCAGTAAAGTCATGTGTTAATAATGCTTCTGACAGCTTTGTGACACAAGTAGTGCGTCTAAGGGCGGCAGGGTTCCCGGAAAGTGCCATATGTGCGGAAGCTGATGAAATGTGTAAGATTAGGAACAATCGAGAGGGATAGTGTTTTAGCCCGGTTAGATAAAGAAAAAAGTGTAGTTATTCCATACGTGCGTAAGCTATCTCACGGTCTAAAAAATATTGCAGGGAGGTTCAATGTCAAAATTATCATTTCTGCTCTTAATAAATTAAATAATATTTGCGGTGTAATTGAAGGGAAACTTGGTCAAAAAAGATTAGGAGTAAATAAAAGTAAAAAAAATTGCAAGGTAAAGAAACACTCGCCCTCGTTCGGTGCATGCTATGTAGGTCTAGTGTATCAGGTGCCGTTTTCTTGCGGTGACACGTATATTGGCCAAACAGGCCGGTGTCTGACTACTGACATTGGCTGAGCACAAACGCTCTCTGAAAGGGAATGAGTACTCGCACATGGCTAGGCACTGTTCAAACCACGATTGCACCCCTATATTTACTGACACAACATATCTGTTCAAACACAGGGATCAGGCAACCAGAGATTGTTTTTTATAATGCACCTGGTTCATCACCTGGTAACTTTTCCTTTCTTGCTGATTATATCAACATGCACAATTTTCATGCATGTAGTCTAATCCTAATGGGTGACTTTTAAAACGCCTGGCATTCACAGGCCCTCCCTCTCATGTCATGGTTCTTCAGGTAACGAACTGGTAAATTTTTCGCTGTCCTTCGGGTTCACGCAAGTAGTTGATGGTGCAACAAGACAGAATGCATGCCTTGACCTGGTTTTCTTTAGTGCAGACCTTGTTGATAAGGTGTATGAATGTGAAATAATCGATGGGATTTCTGATCACAAGGCAGTGTTCATATCTTTCAAATTTCCAGTCTGCAAGCCCCACATTACCATTCAAACTTTTTTCTACTTCAGTCGCTCTGACGATACATCTATTCTTGAAGTGTTATCTGAAAACTATGAACCATTCGTGATGCTTAGTAAAGGCTGTGATGTGAATGCCCTAGTTCGAGTGTTTGAGAACATTGTACATCTATGCATTCATCGTTTTGTTCCCATTAAAAACAAAAAACGAAATCGCGCCATTCCCTGTATGAACAGAGAAACATTGCAGCTTTCTCGCCGTGTTAGGCGCCTCAGACGCTCTAAAAGCAGTGACGACCCCATTGCCAATGCCAGATTCACATCCGCCAAGGAGGAACTTAAGCAGAAAACAAAGCTTGCCAAGGACTTCTTCTATAGTGTCAAGGCATCAGCGCTCCTCAGAAATAACCCACGAAAATTTTGGCGTTCTGTCATGCCTATTACTGATTCTGCATCTTCATTTACTATCGAAAATGAAAGTGTAAATGATCCCATGCGCATATCTAACGCATTTAACGAATACTTTCATTCTGTCTACGCGTCTGATTTTCAATCATATCCGGTTTTTGATATTCATTCAGATCACTCCATTCCAGACATTACAATTAGTCTTAACGCCTAACGGTGTTCTTAATTTGATTTTAAAACTAGACACCGAGAAATCTAGTGGTTCAGATGATGTTCCTAACTCGTTTTTACTGCGTTATTCTCTGTGGACCTCTCGTTACCTTGCTATTATATTTAAGAAATCTTTAGAAACTAGTACCGCTCCTTCGTCTTGGAAGCTTGCAAGAGTAATACCATTGTATAAATCGGGTAACAAGTCCGACATAACTAATTATAGAGCAATTTCTTTAACTCCGTATTCATGCAAAATGTTAGAACATATATTATACAAACACAATGGATTTTCTCGAGTCAAACCATATCTTAACTAATGCACAGCATGGATTCAGAAGTGGTTTCAGCACCGTCACCCAACTAACTGAATTCACTCACGACATTGCGTTTCATTTAGACCGGGGCCATCAATTCGATGCACTTTTTATCGACTTCTCGAAAGCCTTTGACAAGGTACTGCATTCTCATCTTCTGCACAAACTACACATCATCCTAAAAAATTCACGTCTGGTTGATTGGATTGCTAGTTTTCTTCATAATCGTTCTCAATATGTCGACTTCAGTTCCACAAGGTCATCAGTTCTAGAGGTAGGCTCTGGGGTCCCACAAGGGTCCGTCCTGGACCCCTTATTATTTTTAATTTATATAAACGACCTTCCAGAACAAGTATCTTCGAACATTCGCCTTTACGCAGATGATTGTGCTTTATATGACGTGATCGTTTCCGCAGCTGACGAAAAGCGTTTGAATGATTCCTTTACCTCGTTTTGTGCTTGGTGCGAAAAATGGAAAATGAACATTAATTTAAAAAAAGACTGTTGTTTTGTCCTTTACAAAAAAAAGTTATGCCGGTTATTGCAACCTACTCTTTCAATGGTGTCTCTATAAGCAGAGTTATGCAGTACAAATATCTTGGTGTCACATTCACTCATGATCTTTCATGGTCTACTCACATTGCCTTAACATGTTCTAAA
This sequence comes from Hyalomma asiaticum, assembly GCA_013339685.2. Taxonomy (NCBI): domain Eukaryota; kingdom Metazoa; phylum Arthropoda; class Arachnida; order Ixodida; family Ixodidae; genus Hyalomma; species Hyalomma asiaticum. Next base: position 8,726,734 of record CM023488.1, read on the forward strand.
GCCTTAAAGCAACTAGGATATCTTCGTCGAACAATGCAGAATGCCCCTAAAGATATTAAACTTTTAATGTATAAATCTCTTGTTCGCCCTATCATCGATTATGCCTCTACGGTGTGGTCACCTTACAGACAATGCGACGTCCTCAGACTGGAAGCGGTTCAGAGGAAGGCTGCCCGTTTCATTTATCGTAGGTACGACTGCTACTACCCGCCGTCATTAGCATTACATGAGCTAAAGTTGGAACCTCTTTCAGTACGTCGTGATGTAGAATCATTAAAATTGTTGCACAACATAATCAACCATTCGTATCGCATTTCAAACACAGCCTTTTTGTCATTTGCCAAGCCTTCCTGTACGCGTAACTTCCACGAGCTCAATCTCGCTACCTTTTTTGCACGCACAGATACATTTCAATTCAATTCAGTTTATTTTCGCCATCAAAACAAAACATGATAGTCGAGGAGCCCGCGGTAAAAAATATCTCTCGATAGTTTGACAACGCCGTGGACACCTACAACAAACAAACACCTTGGCGGTATCTTAGGCGCATGAAAAAGAAGGCATAAACATTTTAGACAGTGGAAAGCGGTTATACAATATAAGCTGAAAGAATACAAGCAAATGCAACAATAAGCAACAGCAACAACAACAACAACAAAGATATCATTTTACAACTCCATGATTTACGTCGCGGATACAAAAAATGAAAGACGGCAAAATGAGATCTCATGCACAAAGTAATCAGCATACGTGGTCATCATGTTATAAAAAAACTGACGTAACGACATTAGGTACATATTTTAATCAACGAAGAAACAATGCATTTGTTTAGGAATATTAAGGCTCTTCGTAAAAGAAATGTTCAAAAATTGCTTTTTTTGTAATATTTTCTAGAGTGATATTCTTTCTGCATAAGTTATTTAGAAGTCTTGGCCATTCATTTTCTAGTAATTGCCAACCATACTGTTTTTTATACGTTTGAACATTCCATTCATCAGTTTGCCGAGTTGTGTGGGTGCGCTCGCGTTTTGATAGGTTAGAAACCTGCCGCAAAAAGGATGTGTTTTGGGTTATTTCGCGTTTGAACGCTACAGATAAACGATATGCATGTAGTTTTTCAACCGGAAGTACCTTATATTTGTGAAAAAGTTCTTCAGTATGCTGTAGTCTAGGGACATTTGCAACAATCCTAAGAATTTTTTTTTTGCGGAATACTTAACTTTCTTAGGTTTTCTTTTGATGTCTTACCCCAAATATGGTGGCAGTAATTAAGTTGGGATTCAAAAAGCGAGTGATATAACAACATCATGGTGCTTGAGGGAAGAACATGCTGATTTCGGAAAAGGACACCAATTACTTGAGATAGCTTGGAGATGACATGACTAACGTGGTCATTCCAAGACATCGATTCGTTAAACAGGACACCCAAACTTCTAAACGTAGGAACAATTTCTAATGGCGTGGAGTTAAAGGTAATTTGTTTATTTGGTTGAAGATTTTTATTCCTTGCTCTAAATATAACAACTTTTGTTTTCGCGACATTCACACGTAATCGATTTCTCTCACTCCATTCATATAGTTTCTGTAGTGCGTGATTTGCGGTGTCCATTATAAGGTCCAAATCATTGCCGGAGAAGAACATGCTTGTATCGTCGGCATATATTATGAATTTCGCAGATGAAGTTTGTACTATGTCATTAATAAAAATGTTAAAAAGAAAAGGGCCCAATATACTTCCCCGAGGGACTCCGCATTTAACTTTCTGCATTTCTGATGTGAAGCCATTAATGTTGACCGCCTGCCTTCGATTCTCTAAATAGGATTTCATTAAATCTCCCGTGTGCCCACGGAAACCATAACAGTTGAGTTTTTTAATTAACAGTTTGTGATCAAGGAGGTCGAATGCTTTTGTAAAATCAACGAAAATACCAATTATTATTTCATTTTCTTCAAGCTTTTTTAAAATATATTCTTTTTGTTCTAAAAGCGCAGATTCTGTTGATAGATGTTTGCGGAAACCGTATTGAGAATTTGTCAAGATGTTATGTTTTCTCTCAAATTTATTTATCCGGGCATAAATAATCTTTTCAAACATTTTAGAAAAAACTAGAAGTACGGATATGGGCCTGTAGTTGCCAAGGTCGTTCTTGTCGCCTTTCTTGAAAATCACAGATACACGAGCAATTTGCATTCTAGAAGGGAAGACAGCTTTAGCAATGCACAAATTGAAAATGTACGTTAAACAGTGCAAAATAATGTCGAAAACGGATTTTACAGGTTGCAGTTGAAGACCATCAATATCTCGTGAGTTCGTATTATTGAGTTGTTTGAAGATATGCATAACCTCATTGTCATTTACTGGATAAAAAAATGGTCTCTTCTACTGGTTTGATACCACTAAGGTCGTTAGACGTACGTAAAATGCTAGAAAGGTTCACAAAATATTCATTAAATTTATTAGCTAAAGCTTGTTCCGATATTTATACACCACCTATTTTTATAGAGCTAAGCTCAGGACAGTCTTTATGTGCGATGAGATGGTTTAGCTTTTTCCACATCATATCCGCACGTCCTTTAGTACAAGCAAACTGCTTGTTATAATAATCCCGTCTGCCTTTTTGAAGGTCTTTATTCAAACGGTTTCGAAATGTTTTAAAAACCTTAAGGTCACTTAGGTCTTTTGTTTTAATGAAGTGATGATACAGCCTGTTTTTCTCATTTACTTTAATTAAGAGGGCATGTGTAATGTATGGTTTCCGAGCACGTCGTTTATGCTTTATTAATTTTTCAGGAAAGGATGTGTTGTAAGTTGAAATAAATGTATCCAAAAAGCATTCGTAGGCTCTGTTTGGGTCCTTTTTATTAAGTACGTCACTCCAATTGATTTTTTGAAGTACGTTTTTGAATTCTAGTATATATTGTTCAGTTATTGACTGCACGATATGAGACGAACTTTTTCGTTTACTATGCATTTTTGTTAAACCGAGAAAAATTGGTAGATGGTCGCTGAAATCGGAAAGAAAAATTCCTGCTTTAAGGCTCCTGTTAGTATTTGTTATGAAGAGGTCAAGCAGTGTCGACGTATGAGCAGTAATACGTGTTGGTCTTTGTATAACATTACACAAGTATAGTTTCTTTCCCCGCACAATAGAATTACGGAATTCCATACCTGGTCACATTCGATCACGCCCCTGAATTATTATGTGACAATTCTTCTTGAAAATCATTACATAACAAAAGCTTAATTCCTTTATTGTTATAAATGTTTTATTGTTATTTTGTTGTTACTTCTCATCTATCTTTTCTGTTGCGATTTCTTTGAACTGTATAATCCCACTCCTGCAATAGCCCTTTTACAGGGCTGCAGTGTGTAAAATAAATAAATAAAAATTGTCGAAGCTTTCCACATAAACAAAAACGGTTCCCGCTGCGTCAGCATGCCATCGATAGCCCTGCATGACAAGGAAATTTCACATTTGAATCAGTTCATCACTTAGCTTATGTTGGTTTGGTTGTAAGGGTTTTTTTTTGTTGCACACTTTTCCATCTGCGTCATGGGGTCACGTAGGTGTGGTCAGTGCTGTTACATATGCGTGTGTTTTGCTAAATAAAAGTTAGTCGTGAGACAGCGCTGTGGTTTGTGTCCCTTCCTTCTTCTTTTTGCCCTAGTGTTTCGCGCTGACCGTCAATATGCCTAAAGCATTAGTGCTGAGGCGACTGTGGCGGCGCGGAGAGGCCCCTGTTTGGAAATGTGCCGCAACATTCAACTCCCCCTCCCCCAACGCCGCCTTGCCACCTTCTTGTACCTCCAAGGCTAGAAAACCACCCACTGACAGCAGCGTCGGTCAGAAATAAACGTTGCAAACCATACCTATAGATTTTTTGAATCGCTCCGCTGGTATCTCCGTTTCTCCCTATCGAAGCGCCATTTTCACCTTATATATATATATATATATATATATATATATATATATATATATATATATATATATATATATATATATATATATATATATATATAACGCGTCCTGAAGGTCATTAACAAAGAGAACTCTTGCGCTCAATTCGTTACTTTTTAAAAAAGTAGTACTCATTATAGTTGTTCCTGCGTTTTATTAGGCCATTTACAAGATAAAGCCAAGTAAACTAAGGTGATTTTGAAGAGTGACGTAACGTTTATTATATTGAATGTAAAGAAAGATAAATTGATGCATACAGCACCTTCATAACAGAAAGACGCATTCTAATTTTATTCTCTTAATACGTCATAGTAAATGCAGCTACAACGTTTTCAAGTTTACAAGTTCTGTCAGATAGCATATATGTCCAGACACTCATTCTGGGCGCTAAATCTCACAGCCCTACGTCCGAAATTGTAGAAGCTATTTCCATTTATTTAGCATTAAAAATACATGTTTCAAGCAATAGCAATTAGCAATGTGGCCGCACTTCTTACTCCTACATTTCTGTGATTGACCCGGTTCTTGTAGTGCAGGTTGCCAGTATTGCTATTTATTAAGTCGTACCAAACCTTACAGGATTTCGACAAGACTAACACAGCTAGCCCAAGAAGTACTCGCTCACCGACGATGCCTTCGCGCCTGCTATCAGTTGGTGAGAGTCGATCATAGCACAACACGAATAAGGTTCCTGCTACGCTCGCTGCCGTCGCCCACAGCCCTCGGTTACGCTTATCACTGCTTGTAACGTTCACAAGATGCATCAAACGACGTCTTTTTTCTCAACGCAGCCGAAGGCCTACCGCTTCGGGCAAGTGTCGCGTCAGTTCAACTGGGTGGCTTTGCCCGGTGCCATGTTAGGTTTCAGGTGCCTCGAAAACCAATGATAGCTGCCGTTCGAAGTACGGGAGTACTTGCAGCGAGACATCGGAGTGAAAAAATTACTCCGGTAATCGGACAGTGGAGTATAATCAGCAAGGCACGTCGTTTTCCTCCGTGCTTCACCCATCGCAATGAAACCACGCAATGAAACCACGCAATGAAACCACGCTATGAAATCACCAACGTAGTGCCTGGTCGTTCGAACGCTCTGCGCTTGCTCTCTCCTTGGCTTCTTGTTTTGGTGAAGTCTCTCTCGGGGGCTTTTGCTTTGTTGCCGGCGGTTACTTTTTATTTTGTCTTGTTAGTTTACCGTATTAAGTTATCTGCGCATTCAAGTGTAACTTTTACTTCTTGAGATGTCTGTCTCATCTCCAGGCCAGAGGGCTGCCCTCTGGTCTGCTTCTATTCCCTCTCAGGATGTACCTTTGGAGCTATTTCTGCGCACTGGAATCAGCAGCGTTCCTGTTGCTTTGGTGCCAACGGATGGTGGGGCCATTGGCATGAAGAACCCTAAGGCCATCCAGTCAGAGCTTCCCACGGCTACGCCACACTTTCTTCAGACAACCGAGGTTCGTCAATTTGGACGCGGCGGGATTCTGTGCTGCTCACCAGACCAGGCCTGTAGCCGACATCTTCTAAAATGTACTTCCTTTGCCACTCATCCGGTGAGCTGCTTCATCCCTCCCCACCTTGCTTGTTGTAAAGGCCTAGTTCGAGGTGTAGATGTCAGCCTAAGTCCGGCGGAAGTCTTGGAGATTTTCGCTGAAGCAGGAGTTGTGTCTGTGTACCGCTGTAACAGGCAAGTTAATAACGTCAAAATCCCAACCGAGACAGTTATTGCCACATTTGCAGGCACATCTCGTCCCTCGGAGATTAAAGCATGGCCGCTAATCTACAAGGTAGAACTCCTTGCCCCACGACCTCTACAGTGTGGCAAATGCTGGCGATATGGACATAGCGCAAGCGGTCGCCGATCTAATGTTCGGTGCCCAGTATAGTGCTAATGATCACCGCCCAGTATAGTGCTGAAGATTGCAAGTCTGATAATCAGTCATGTTGCCTATGCCAAGCCAGTTGCACAGCTGATCACACCGATTGTCCTGCTCGGTCTAAAGAACTGCAGGTTATTGAAATTATCCAGAGAAGGCGTTGTTCGCGTCGAGACACTCTTGCTGAAGTTCAGAGCAGGATGCATGGATATGCCGGAATTACAGCCCGTTCGCCTCTCACTATGGATGCATCAGTTGCTCAGTCCATTTCGACCATCGTCGAAAAAGCAGTAGAAAAATCACTAGAAAAACTTCTTCTGACTGTCTCTGAGACATTGGCCCAAGTCATATCCTCGCAGCTGGCTGGTATTTCGGAGCAGTTCGCTAAGAGCTTCCAGAATCCTTTTAGCTTATTTAGTTCTTCATCTGGGTCCCAATCTGACGCTCTTAGCAATAATGAGTTACGGCCTTCTAATTCACAAAAGACTGGTCAAGATTGCCTTTCTGATTCAGGTTTACAAGATATTCAGGATGTAGACATGGACGCTCCAATGCTTAAACGCACCAGATCACCTACTAACAAAAACAGAACTCATCTAATGCTAAAACCAAAAAATGTGTGAAAGAGCCCTTGACCAGAACTGACCTTTTAAAAGATAGTATTTTGGATCAAGCAGTTGCGGCTGCTCGCTTGTCAGCAAAATAGGGAACCTTAGGGTTCTTCAGTGGAACTGCCGATCTATACTTTCTGCAACTACTGGTTTACTTTACCTTATATCTCAACAGTCTCCCGACATTGTTTTATTGCAAGAGACTTGGTTATCATCAGGTCAAAATTATCAATTACCAAACTATAAATGTTTTCGTTTGGACAGGAATACATGAGGTGGAGGATTGGCATTTTTTATACGAACAAAATTTTGCCATAGATCGAAACTGGTTTATCAGGCAATATCAAGTGATTACGAAATTTTAGTACTTGAGCTAGCACTCCCAGGTTGTGCTCCTCTCAGAATTGTCAACAGCTCAACTCGCCCAGGATAGGGTGGAGTGGAAATCGATGGGAGAGGCCTTCGTCCTGCAGTGGACCTAAACAGGCTGATGATGATGATGATGATGATGATGAATTTCCATCTGCGTAAAAGAGGAAGGTACTCTGGACATCATTCAGAGCTTCTGTAGAGCAAACTCTCTCTTTGCAGGTGACTTTAATTCGCATCATGTTTATTGGGGTTACCGCACTGATTCGTCGGGTAAACTGTTGTGGAATTGGATGTGTACGAACAATTATACATGTCTTAACTTTAAAGTAGCCACTTTTGTACGATGCAACACAAGATCGGTTTTGGATTTAACATTCGCCAGCTCAAGCTTGCTCGTCTCTTCTTGGGCTGTTGTTGATACTGCAACAGTGATCACCGCCCAGTATTGATGGACGTTAATAATCCAGTGATTCCTTTAGATATTCAGAAACTGACTTTTGTTGACTACTCAAAATTTAAAAAAAAGTCTACATTCAAGCTTATCTTCACTGACCAGTTCTGGAAATGATATTAAAGCGATGAGTCATTGTGGTGTTCTAAAATGCTCTATGAGAAAAGCACAGTTCTCCGTATGCTCGGCGAAAAGTAAGCCTATAAGTGCCTGGTGGGACTCTGATAGCGAACGAGAATACAGGCGCAGAAAAGCTGCATGGAAAGAACTCCTTGTTAACCAGTGCCCTACTAACTGGAGTAAGTACAAGTATGCCTTAGCCATGTTTAAAAGAACTGTTTTCATAGCAAAAGCTACTCATGACGAAAACCAATACAGCTTTCTCTCACAAAGTGGAAACAAGAAAGATCTTTTCAGATTTCTTCGATTTCGTAAGGCTATTTCTGCACCCGTAACCATAGAATCGGTTGTTTTAGCTCCAAAAGAACTGTCTGCTGTATTAAATGATATTGCATTGGGATTAGGAAGGCGCTTTACCTCTCAAATACAAACAGTATTCCCCAAACCTCTATGTGTAGACAATTTCGTGAAGGTGACTATAGAAGAACTTGCGCGCGCAGTTCAGTCGCTCCCCAATTCTGCTCCAGGCCCAGACGGCATTACGACAGGCATGCTAAAAATTTTGTTTGATGTGTCTCCTCAGGACCTCCTAAATCTCGTCAACTACTCACTCGAAAGAGGTTGGATTCCTCCAGATTGGAGACTTGCGAAAATTATCCCGCTGCTTAAAAAACGAGGAGTAGATATGCATATTGATAACGTTAGACCTATCGCACTAACTTCGCATGTCATAAAATTAATTGAAAGAGGGCTCTACATTAGAATCATTAAATGTTTGGCAGATCACTCAATATTGAGCCCATGTCAAATTGGCTTTAGACCTGGATATACTATATGGTATGCACATGTAGATTTAGAGGGACTAATTAAGCTTGCTCGTTACAGGCGACAATATGCAGCACTAGTAACTCTAGATTTAGCTAAGGCATACGACAGTGTAGAGCATGTCATCATTCTCAATTCATTAAAAAGAAAAAGCTTGAATTTCCCGCGCTATATTATTAACTGGTTGTATGAGTATTTAAATAATAGAAAGTTTTATTGTTCCCAGCGTGGATTATCCTCACCGAAATACAATCAGTCCAGAGGATTATACTCACCGAAATATAATCAGTCCAGAGGAGTCCCTCAAGGTTCTGTTTTATCTCCTGTATTATTTAACGTTCTGTTAAGCTCAGTACCATTAGACAATAACATTCAAGTGTATGTATATGCAGACGACATTGCGTTCTTCGCGTCTGCTGGTGATATTCACTCATTGCATGCAATCTTACAAGCTTATTTAGGAAGACGAGAGTTATGGTTTACTCAAATTAGCATGACTTTAAATGTTAGTAAACATTCTGTTATTGTTTTTCCTTTGAATGATCCAGTAAGCATTTCCCTTCAGTATCGCCAGGAAATAATCCCTCAACCAGAGTGCGTGAAGTATTTAGGTGTGTTTTACGATCATAAACTGAGTTGGCGCCACCATATTGAGCACATTAAATGTAAGGCTACTCGCTCTGTTGGGATGATACGCAGACTTGGCCAGCACCCCTCTGGGTTACGCAGACACACTCTTATGATATACCGTATGTATGTTCGTCCGATTCTAGAATTTGGTTGCATTTTATACTCTGGTGGTCCGGCATACAAGATTAATCCTTTGGTTCTTTTAGAGCGAGAGGCTCTTCGGAGTTGTCTCAAGGTGCCAAAATTTATTGCAAATCATGTTCTGTACCAAGAAGCCCGAATCCCCACGTTAGCTTGGAGATTCCGTATCCTCACCGTCAAAACATATTTGCAAATTTATGCGTCTTCACAGAGGCGATCACACTTCGTGTTCTGTACTGAAGCATTAACATTTTTTGATGAGCCTTGGTCTCGCATATACAAACCTCAAGTTTTGTTTGTGCAGAATCAACTAAAGGCTTTAGATGTTAACATTCGCGATATCATCTCAACGGATAAACCATTGGCCAATGCTAAAATTGAATTGGATAATATATTGCCACCGGGACATGCGCGGCGGGCGCGAGCCAGCATGGACAACAAAGAAAGAAAAGGAAATTGCTTTTGGCTCAGCGCGCGCCCCAGTCGGAGCCATCTTGCTCAGTTAGCAGTTCGTGTCTACCTGACGGTGCGGCCTCTGCTATCATAGTCACTTATGTGTCACGTGACAATATTCCCTTCTAATGCCAAACTCCTACCTTCCAGATATTTAATAGGCCTATTAGAAGATCATTTATATCAAGTGGGAATTGATAATATAATTGCGACGGATGCATCCATGCGAGAGGAGAAAGCGGGAGTGGGCATTTTTTCAGGGACTTCCTCCTGGTCATATACACCTATATTTGAAGGATTATACACCTATATTTGAAGCAGAGCTCTTAGCCATTCCATTCGCAAACTTCCTGTACAAAATTCGGCAGTTGTTATAGTGACTGATCCGCTTTCGGTATGCACATCCCTCGCTTCAGCTTCTCCTTCCAAGTCTTCTGTTCTAAACACATTCATATCATTAATTCCTCCCCACGTGCGTGAAGTGCGATTGGTGTGGGGGCCATCGTAGCATATTTATAAACGAGATGGCTGATGTTCTCGCGCGGTGGTCCCTAGATGGGCCGGCAATGTCCGTGGTGCCTACTACTGCCTTTGTTACTTTGTCGAGATTCCGTAAGTACTCCTTACTTCAAGATTCTTTAAAAATTAAGTTACCTATTGAATAATATGGGCATATTTCTGTTGTTTGGTACAATAAGTGTTGTCGCTCTCGTAAACTGGTAGTGGCAATAACAAAATTTCGCTGTCGTATCCCTCCATTGAATTTTTATTTACACAGGTCTGTTCTGGTGCCATCTCCGCTATACTGTTATTGTCGAGAGCCCTAAAACATTGATCACTTTTAATTACCTGTCAGCGCTATAGTAGTCAGAGGAAAAGGCATTTCGAAATTTTATTCAGGAATTTAAACATTCCCCTGAATTCTCAGAACATTCTTTCCTTTGGAGCGTCCTCACTAGGTTAGAGCAACAGGAACGTCTGCTTAGCCATGTGCAATTTCCTTCGTGACACAAGAAGAATTCATTGCTAATCATCATTCCATCGAAATCTTCGTACCTCGAAATTGCTCCCACTAGTTGATTAAACCTCAAATTATTTTATTATGGTTCATTTCTATTATAAATAGTCTATCATTCTCTAACATTTCATTTTTACTTACGTTATCGATTCTTTATTCTTCCTTTGCTTTAGCTCAATTTTTTTTCCTCTTTATATTAACCGCCGGCTTCATGGCCGATGCCCCGTAGTGGGCAAGAGCCAAGTGTCAAGGAAAAAAGAAAGAAAGAAAGAAACCACGTCGAGAGCTCACATCTAGTCTGGCACATTCCGATGTTTCGGGGAAAAGGTGAGGCCACCGGGGTTTAGCGGGAATTTCAAGACCTCGCATCTGTGTATATTTTCGTTTACATTGTTAAAGAAGGAGTCACGTTTCAACCATGAATCCTTGAACACATTAAAGGAAATAATCATGCCAATACGCCTCGGTCACGTGACAGGCAAGCGCTAGCTTCATGTACGATGAAGCGCCACCTGCGGTTACTCAGCATCACAAAGGCCTGCTTCTTGCTAACCTACCTTTCTTTTCATAACTCATTTCTGTTCTTAATGATGATGTTGCTTTGTCAATGTGTATGAATATTTCGAAAAAAATGGGAAGTTTTCGGAATGTGCTGAAAAATTTTGCTTCGCTATTCGAAAAGTATTTGAATAGGATTCTATTCAAATTCGATTTCCTCGCTATTCGAATGAGTTCGAAGATGCGCTATTCGCGTACCCCTAATACACAGCTACTTAAAGATGCATGCACTGCACAGGGGACGTAAGGCCGGTTTGAAATAAGTTAGCATATATTTCATTCTTGACGTTGTGGAACGCACAGAACATAATTTTCCCTTGAAAAGCGGATGTCCGGCGGAAGACGATGAAGTGGTAGGTGACCGCCCCCGACAAATCTGCTTTTCGAACCCTATAGAGACGGCAGCTACCGGTTGACGTAATCTTCGTAGAAACAGGCAGCGCCTCTCCAATCCCAGTGCTGCAAGGATGCAGCGGTGTGAAGCGCCTGTTGTACGTCCAGTCAAAGCGGGGCAGCGACTGAACAGCGGCGGCTTCCTCCCTTCCTGCTCGAAGAAGGGCCCTGTCACTGCAACTCTTCTCAAAGTGGACCTCACTTCGCGTCCGCACCTCGGCTGGGAATGATTCAGTGCCGCCGGAAATAGAAAAGGATCGCACAGCGGGCATGCGGCTCTTATGTCCACGTTCTCCGGCGCGTAGCGCGGCCGCGTCAATGGGGGAGCGATAGTTGATGCACTCCTCTGCGTTTCGGCACTTCATTCAGCAGTGGGCATTTCACTGACCCGACAGCGCTTCCCGTCTGAGCTCCCAACTCCTTCGGAACTTGCTCCGATTGTCACGTACCGGAGGTCCAAGAATGCCAACGCCCCCGAAGTAGGCGTTTCGAGTCCGCCCAAGTTGGAGGCGCGTTCCCTCCGTCCTTCATGCTCTTCGTGGGGGCGCGCCCCGAAAATGCGGGCGGCCCTCCGTCGCCGCGACGCATGACGGCGCCTTTAAGGAACCGGCCAAGCCGTTGGGGCAGCTGGCATACAGGTGTGGGACCAACCTTTGTGAAGGGCCACTGAGCCTGGACTTGACTTTCAGCGGACATTGTGGCGAGGAGCAGACGCAATGCCCGTCGCCTGTAGGTCGCGCGCCAACTAAACCGAGATGGTGGACAGGAGCGCGTTTAATGCCAAGGCTCAAGTGCGTTGTACAAGACGGATTGCCAAATGATATGACATGTCCTATTGCTTTCATTGTAAGAAATTATTGTCTTTAGGTTGCGTTGCTTCGGACCCGCACGGGCGGCGTGTCTCAGTTACGTAAATGGCAAAATGACGCCCGCGAAGTTATTCAATTATATTACTAATGATACTTTTAGAATTCTTGAAATATTTATAAAGGAAATGTGGAAGGAATATGGAGCTGCCCGTTGTTATGGAAGCATAATAAGCATTTAACATGCTGACTCCGAGATATTTTGGCGCACTATTCAGTGTGCATCTGAGTGACGCCCGTTTCAAAAGCTAGCCTTGTGACGCTCCCGAAGCTACCGTGCGACACCACAGGCGGGTATAGTCTCTAGTCAGTGACGTCACATAAAGACGTTTAATAACGTAAACATATCGTTAACTTTCATTTGCTCTTAAACAATGTATCTATATCAAATCTAGTAAGAAAAACATTGTGGGACTCTTAAGCTTGGCCTTAAAAGTTGAATGCGATAGCGATGCTAGACCCCATTCTCATCGCGCTCTCTACCGCTTGCCAAGCCATTTAGTCACCTACAACGTAACTAGGGAGCAGCGGCGGCTTACCGTACGCTAAGTACGGTAATGCCGCACCGCCGTGGTCGGCACATAAGAAATGTAGCTCGTGAGAACATTCCCAGCAAGTTTTATCGTCTGGTGGCGTTTCCGTGCTAACCGAGCAACTAGTGCCGCATTTTGGCAGCGGCGGCGGTGGCACCGGCATCATCTTACCCTGACCGTCCTACACGCAGGTTTGTCCCAACGTTACTAGAATAATCAATTTTCAAACTCTCCGCTCCCGCTGTGCATGGTAGGCGGTACCTTTTCCGTGCTTGCCGCCAGGCGGCGGGATTGCAGCATCGGGCTCTAGCCGGCGTGGTGTCGTCTGCATGGAGGAGGCGTGCTAGATCGCGTTTGCCGGCCGGTATAGCGTTAGCTCGGTTTATTTGGACATTTGTGCGTTCCTGGGGTAATACTGTCAGTGTACTTTTTTTGTAACTACAGGAAATGCGTAACAATTCCTTCAATAGATCTCAAAATAGATCGGAAGGTCTTGCTTGACCGCTGCTTTAACAATACAAACTTGCATTTCCTGCACTTTCTTGAGTTTTCCGCCACAAACATTGATGCGCTAAATGTGTACAGCGTTTTCACGAGTGAAACGGGTACTCATCGAGGAAAGATCTTTTATACGATATCAGAATTGCGACACCCAGTGCCGCCAGTTTTGTTAAGGAAGGATTTCAAATTCGCGCTTTTTGTCTCGCACATTGGCTGCATCATCCCGCGGCCACATTAGAGTGCTTCCGGGGACAAAAAAATTTTCCTAGTACCTTAGGTAATTTAGGCAGAGCGGGCAGTACGCTGGCAGGCCAACATTGGTAGCATAGTGCCGCAGGCCGCGTTTGAGCCCACTACTATCATCATCATCATCATCATCAGCTTGTTTAGGTCCACTGCAGGACGAAGGCCTCTCCCAACGATTTCCAATCCACCCTATCCTGAGCGAGTTGGTTCCACTTTATGCCCGCAAACTTTTTAATTTCATCGCTCCATCTAACCTTTTGCCTACCTCTGTTGCGTTTTCCCTCTCGGGGTATCCATTCCGTCGCTCTTACTGTCCACCTATTATCCTTCCTCCTCCCAGGTCCACTTCTTTCTTTAATTGATAAGATAAAAGCGGCTACTCCTGTCTGTTCTCTGATTCATTCCGCTCGTTTTTTATCTCTTAGCGTTACCCCTATCATTTTTCTTTCCATTGCACGTTGCGTGCTCCTTAGTTTCATCTCTAGCTTTTCGTTATTCTCCATGTTTCTGCACCGTACGTTAGTACTGGGAGAATACAGTGATTGAATACTTTTCGCTTTAATGATAGCGGTAAGTTTCCGGTCATGATTTTGTAATGCCTTCCGAATGCGCTCCAGCCCAGCCTTATTCTACGGAGAATTTCATTTTCCTGGGTAGGAGTTCCTGATATTAACTGTCCCAGATATACATATTCGCTTACACATTGTAAGGGTTCATTGTTGATTTTAAATTCCTGTTCCTTAGCTAAGCTATTGAGCATAACTTTGGTTTTTTGCCTATTCATTTTTAATCCAATTTTAATGCTTTCCCTGTTTAGGTCATCAATCATGTTTTGTAATTCGTCACCATCATTGCTAAAGAGCACAATGTCGTCTGCAAGTCTTAAATTGTTTAGATATTCTCCGTCTATTCGAATGCCCTTTTCTTCCCAGTCTAGACGTTTAAAGACTTCCTCTAAACATGCAGTGAATAGCATCGGGGATATTGTATCTCCCTGTCTCACACCTCTCCTGATCGGGATTTCTCTGCTTCTCTCATGTAGGAGTAGTGTGGCTGTGCAATCTTTGTATATGTTGTTTATGGTTTTCACGTATACGCCAGGTACCCCTTGTCGATGTAGAGCTTCTAGAACTGCTTGTATTTTTATGGAGTCAAATGCTTTCTCGTAGTCGATAAACGCCATGTAAAGAGGTTTGTTATATTCCGCGTACTCCTCAATTACTAGGTTGATAGCGTGGCTGTGGTCCATTGTCGAGTAACCTTTCCTAAAACCAGCTTGTTCTCTCGGTTGGTTAAAGTCGAGTGTTTCTCTTATCCTCGTAGAAATTACCTTTGTAAATAGATTGTATATTACTGGGAGTAGGTTGATTGGTCTGTAATTCTTTAAGTCCTTTATGTCACCTTTCTTGTGGATAAGGATTATATTAGCATTTTTCCAGCTGCGCGGTACGCTACATGTCTTGATACATTTCGTGAAGAGCGATGCAAGTTTTTCGAGTACAATATCTCCTCCGTCTTTGATCAAGTCGGCTGTTATACCATCGTCACCAGCTGCTTTACCGCGGGACATGCCTTTGGCAGCTTTTTTGACTTCGTCAGCGGTTATACATGGAATTTCGGTGATATCCTCTGGTTCTATTTCTATTAAGGTTGTATGGTCTGTCAGAGAGCTGTACAGTTCCGAGTAGAAATCTTCTGCTACCTTTACTATTTCGTTGAAATTATTGATAACGTTACCTTGTTTATCCTTTAGCGCATGCATTTTGTTTTGTCCTAAGTGCAGTTTCTTTTTGACCGATTTAATGCTGGTGCCTTTTTGTACTGCTTTCTCTATTTCTCTCATGTTAAAGTTTCTTACATCTCTTTGCCTGGCTTTACTGATCAATTTTGATAGTTCTGCGAATTCTATCTTATCTTTTGATGAAGTTACTTTCATTTGTTGGCGTTTTTTTATTAAGTCCTTGGTAGATTGGGACAGCTTACTTTTTGCTTGCTTTGTTGTTTCACCCCCGACTTCTATCGCGGTTGCAAGGATTGTTTTCGTTATGGTTTTGTTTATTTGTTCTAAATCGTCACCGTTTTCGTCTAAGGCCTCGAACTTGTTGCTTAGGGCGACTTTAAATTCGTCGTCTTTCGCTCTGATTACCTCTACATTACATTTCTTTCTAGTAAATAATTTAGTTCTTCTTTTCTTTAGGTTAAATACAATCTTTGCCCTTACTAGTCTGTGATCGCTGCATTTTATCTTCCCCACTACTTCTGTGTCTTGAATTATACCTGGTTGTTCGCACATTATAAAGTCACTGACTTTACACTCGACTTTAACCAACCGAGAGAACAGGCTGGTTTTAGGAAAGGTTACTCGACAATGGACCACAGCCACGCTATCACGCTGGCACACTACTATCAACACTCGCCAGAAACCTGATACAATAACCCTAGTAAAAGAAAAAAAGCATACGTTTGGCCAATTCTCACACTTCGGGTTATGAAAAACCATACAGAGTACTGCGCCGCAAGAGTAGCACATCAAAGCTAACTTTGCTTTTATTGCGCGCACACACACACACAAAAGATAATAAAATCATGCACATCTGCATCCCAGTTGCTCAGTCTCATTTTCGCAACTTAGCACGCTTTCTCGCTTACTTCGATGGCACACTAGAATCTTGCTGCTGGCGTATAAACCTAGAATAAAAGTGCATCCACGTGGTCAAATAGAATTTATGAATTCGCGCAGAGAGCACCTCAAAATGCTCAGTGCATCCAACCCGAGTCAGAACACATTCACACAGCTCTTCCATAATGCTCCAGAACAGGTCTCCAAACACTTTGTTACCCTAGGTGTTTCTTCGGATAACACGTTCAATGCTGCTAAGCATAGAGGTCAAAGCGCTCGGTGGATGCTGCGGTGACCCAGGAACAAAAGATTTCATCTCTGTCAAGGCAGGTGCGGCTGGTATACGTGGCCATCAGATACACAGGTTGCAAGGCAATCTTCACAACTGGTGAAGTTGTACGCCTTTGCGACGTACCCGCCAAGATAAAAAAGCGCACTCGCTTGTGCAGTTGTGCGGACGTAACTGCTGAAGTGTATCGGCAGCCACTGGCTCTTGCAATTCAATCTGCGAAACAACATTGATAAGCACTTGATAAGCGCTTCCTTGATAAGCAGTTGCTGTAGCCGAACTTTCGCTGTTCACCACTACGCTCTTCTCAATTTGCAAGCATTCGGTTCCATGCTTTAACGAGAAAAATTCCACGGACTCGCCTTCGCTGCAATTATAGCTAACCAACGTGATCATGCATGCGCCAGCCGGGAGGCAGCTGTACTGGTTTTGTGTCGGCTATAGTCAGTTTCTGAGCGTCAAGAATTTGGGAGCCTTCAGGCTGCTCAAGGTAAAGACATGGCGAATCGTTGTGCTGCCCAGGTGTTTCAGTGGAGGTTAGTTCGCGATTTCACGTCTTGGCATGCGTTTTTTCTACGGGGGCTTGGACAACTACGCAGGGAGGTCCGGAAACACCTTTGGAACAGCGTCTTTCACAAGCCTCCACTTCCCTCGTGGGATTTCACTGGTTTTCCCGTCGATGACATGGACGTAAGTTTTCAAGAAGTGCAGGTCGCAAACTCGTGACTTCGTTGTCAATTCCTTGTCCGCACGTGGAATTGCTTTGTTCCACGCAGAGCGAAGTCCCAAGTCGGACGGAGCGTAGAAGAAATGCCGGTCTGAACTGCTTGCCGATAGCCGCTCGTGCACCCCGGCATGCAACAGGTCGGCATTTTCCACACAGAAACCTCACAACACAAGAGGGCTAAATGGCGCCGCAAAAGGTGGAAAGGGCAGTAGGAATACGGGCTACAGAAGACAAAGCCAACCGCCGCGCCAAAGCTTTCGCCGCTTCTACAACTGCAGCAGCCACAAGCTGGATCCCGTTGCGACAGCCGCGCCTATCAAGTGCGGTGGCGGTCCCGCGCAACACAAACGAGTTTGAAAACGATTATTCTAGTAACGTTGGGTTTGTCCTTGTTTCCACGTGCGGAGACATTTGACTGCCGCTTGCAGGCTTCACGACTGTGTCTGCGCGGGATCCTTCCTGCGTTGCCACATCATATACCGTCCTCGTTGGGTTGGCAAAAAAGCGCTTACCGTCGACGTGGCTTTCCGAGAGACGTCAGCTCCCCGTGGCCTCGGATTCGCACATCTTCTGGCTTTACAGGAGCCGCATCTTCTGCTTGACCGGCATTTTAGCAGCGGCGGCGGTGGCACCGGCATCATCACTTACCCTGGCCGTCCTACACGCAGGTTTGTGCAGGACTTTGTGTCCCCCTTCTTGAACTTTCTCCGCCGCTGCTGCCAAACTAGGAGTGTAGATGCCCAGTACTCCGATGCCCTCTGAACTCACAAAGTTCCTAAAATATATCCGATAGGAAATGCGCGACATGCGAAGCGCTATCGAAAAAGAACTCAGTAAAAAATTCGAAGATATGAAGCAGCCTATCGACATTTTCAGCACTCACTTTGATGCGATGGCGGCACGCTGTTCGGCAATTGAAAAAAATGTTGCAGTGGCTTAGCTCGGCTATGCCAGGATATACGTAGCGTTAGCAAAGGTTCAGCTGATTCATTCCTCCTACGCTCAACCGCTAATTGCCAGGCAACTACTTCGGGATCCGATGAGTCAAGCTTCTCCGCTCTTCTGCGCTGTTGAGCAGCATTTGCGCTCTCCTTCTCCATGGCTATACCACACTGGCAAACGCCAGTCAGAAGCGCAGCGGCTCCAGCGCAGTGTCAGACGGCGACTGCACAGCGAGCGCGCGCCTGCGCCAGTGCGTCTACCACGGCTACGACGTCACTCCTCTGGAATGCGCAGACCAGCGGCGGTGAGTCGCGCGCGGCGGCGGAGTGCGCGAGAGGTGCCGGCTCCGGTGGCTCCGGTGCGCAACCTGTGTGACATCACTGATCCTTGCGCATGCGCAGCACGGCTCTTGATGTACCGCGCGAAACGAGCTTGTCTAGGCCAGTGTAGCTAACGCTACAAAAGGAAACGCTTCTCAAAAAGGAAAACACTGCTTTGACAGCCAAATGTCGAGAACTCGGACAGCAGGTCGCTGGCTTGGAAGAGAGGGTGACTACCCAAGAGCAGTATTCAAGAAACAAAAGAGTTGAAAAAAAGGTGTACCGTTTGTTAAAAATGAAAACCTTTGTGCAGTTTTAGGGAAGCTCGGTAGTCTTGTAGGTGAACACGTCTGTAGGTGAACCCGTCTTGTAGGTGAACCCGAAGCGAGATGGGTTCATTGAAAAAGCACGGAAAAAGCGCATATCCGCCACTGATCTGGGTCACTCTGGTGACACTTCCATTTTCATAAATGAACACTTGTGCCCAACACTAAAGAAGCTCCTCGGGCAAGCTGTAGCACGAAAGAAAGAAAGGCAGTGAGTGCACGCGTGGACAGGGAAGAGCAAACTTTTCGCGCGGAAAAGTGACAACTCACGTGTACTTCGCATATCTGTTGTTCAGAAGCATGAAAAAAATGGAGTGATCTCATTCGTGGCCCCGCCACGGTGGTCAAGTGGTTATGGCACTCGGCTGCACATCCGAACGTCGCGGGGTCGAATTCCGGTCACGGCGGCTGCATTTCGATGGAGGCGAAATGTTGAGGCCCGTGTGCTGTGTGATGTCAGTGCACGTTAAAGAACCCCAGGTGGTCGAAATTTCCGGAGACCTCCACTACGGCATCTCTCATAATCATAGCTGGTTCTGGGACGTTAAACCCCACAAATCCAATTCATCATCTCACTAATGAGTCAGACGTCTTCCCTACTACGGCCCTTCATTATGGCCGATACACTATTCACACCTAGCGACGTTAGCAGAGTACTTTCTACAAAGAAAAAACCAATGTACGTCCTTCTTGCATTTGAACATGGGTGCCGGGGCAAAGCCCTGGCACCCATGTCTAACGAATGAGGCGTAAATGTCTTGGCAGAAGAGAATAGGCTTCTAATGCACTTGACAAATTAGGAGCGCCTATAGAGATGAACACACAGACAAACAATGTTAGAATGGCGACTGATGACAAGGACTCAGGTAACTTCCGTACAGCTAAGATGCCTTAAAGGTGAACATTCGACAGAGACCTGTCTGCTTGGGACGAAATTAAAGGTGAAAACAGGGGGACACCAACCAAATTATAATCATTTAAGAGTAAAATTTACTTCTAAAGACGAAAAAACCCGACGTTTCGGGTCCCACTCGGAGCTTCAGGGGTGACTGGAGGGCACCAGACAGCAGCAGTGCTTATAAGGCCTTCTTTCTTCTCTCTTCCTTCCTTTCTCACTTTCTCTTTTTTTCGGTTCTTCAAGCCGAGGGGGGTCATGCTAATGTTGAACCAGGTGCCCGAGTCCGCTAAAATAGGCACTTGGCATTGCACCTGCAGACCGGTTCACGTTTCCAGGTGTCGCCTGAATGTGCCATGATTCCACAAAGAGCCGCCTGTGAAAACTGGTTTCCAAGTCGAGGACGCGGGAGTTGTCAAAATCGATGCGGTGGTCGTGCACCTCGCTGTGTTCAGCTAATGCACTCCTTTGTCTGTCGAACTTGCGGACATCGTTCCTGTGCTGTCGTAGTCTCTCTGAGAAGTTCTTGGTCTCTCCCACATAGGACGCGCCGCAATCTGAACAAGGAATGGAGTAAATCACACCTTGCGCTCTCTCCCTCGGCAGCCTGTCTTTCGGGCGCGGAAAGAAACGGCCAACTGTGGAAATTGGCTTGTGTGCTACTCTTATTCCCTGCTCAGACAGCACACGTGCGAGCGCTTCGCTGGTACCCTGAACATAGGGAATAGACACGCCTATGGGCTTGGAATGCGGCGGGTCAGTGTCCTTTCTAAAGCGGTCGGCGGGGATTAGTCTGGCGGCGAGCAACCTTTCCAATGAAGGCTTTCGTGTAGCCCTTCTTCAGAAGGTCGCTTTTGACCACCTGTTCTTCTTCTATCCGCTTATTCTCCGAAGAGCAAACCCTCTGTGCACGGGTCAGCAGAGCCGAAGCCACCGCCGCTTTATGGTGGAAAGGGTGGTTAGAGCTGGCGTCGAGATAGCGACCGGTGTGAGTCGGCTTTCGGTACACTGATAACTGGAGCATGCCATGCACCTTTGTCACATGGACATCAAGGAACGGCAAGCAGTAGTTCTTTTCCCGTTCCACGGTGAACTGAATAGCCGGCTCTATCGAGTTTAGGTGGGCCGTGAATGCGTCTACGGCAGAAGTTTTAAGAATGCAGAAGTCGACATACCGCAAAAATATCTTCGGAGTGACGTCGGCCGACTGCAATGCCCTTCCTTCCACCGCTTCCATCACGAGGTTCGCAGTTGTGGCAGACACAGACGCACCCATTGCCGTCCCAGTTCGCTGCTTGTAGTACTCTCCGTTGACAAAGAAGTACGTGCTGCTGAGACAAAAGTTCAGCAGGCGGCTCAGCTCGTCGACGCTCAGGCTTGTTCTTTCCCCGAGGTTCTTGTCACGCTCTTGTGCCTCCCGGGCTGTGGTCGTCGCCAGCTGAACGGGAACGCTTGTGAACAGGGAGACAACGTCGAAGGACACGAGGCATTCATCTTCGCAAACAGACACAGGGGACAGGAGTTCAACAAAATGGCTGCTGTTCTTTACGTAGGTCGGCGTGTTTCCCACGAGAGGAGCCAAAGTCTTGTGTAGAAAACTTGACAGGGCGCGAAGTGGAGAAGATGTGAAATCCACAATCGGCCTCAAGGGAACACCGGACTTATGGATCTTGGGGAGCCCGTAGAAGCCAGGAGCACTACCGTTTCTGCACGTCAAACGCAGGTGTAGAGCTCTGGCATCTGGGCGTTTCCCAAACACGTCTCCTAGCAGCTTGTTGAGGTCTCTTTGTACCTGTGCTGTGGGGTCCTTCTTTAATTTGACGTAAGTGTCACTCTCAAGGTGGTCTTGCACTTTGCGGTCGCAGTCTTGCCGGTCAAGGACGACGGTGGCATTCCCTTTGTCTGCAGGCAAGATGACAATGGCGGGGTCATCGCGCACCTCTCCTAGGGCTCGATTCTCTTCCGCAGACAGGTTGGATGGCCGTTTTTTATTTAGGCCATGTGCCAGGATGCCAATCGCCTTCAGCCTCACTGATTCCTGGACCTTGGAGTCAAGACGACGGACCCCGTCCTCCACAGCTGCCACAATGTTTACCAGGGGCGGTCGACTGCCCGACACATTGAAGCTGTGGCCTTTGGCAAGGACGCTGTTCTCAGGTAGTGACAACTTCTTGGACGAGAGGTTGAAAACACACTTCGAAGCTTCGGAGTTCGGAGGCTGTTTTTGCCGCAAAAGTGCTGAGTGCTTCCTACTTTGGGAGACGCGTTGTTTCTCCGCTGCACTTGAGGCGACAGAGCACGCGAAGGAGTTCACAGCGGGAAAGAGTCCACCCAGGCGGTGCCCCAGTTGCCAACGATGGAAGAATAAGTCCAAATCCAACTTTCTCACCGTTGCTCTGCATTCGTAGACACGGGCGATCATCAAGCGGCGTTCGGCCTGGGCCAATACTCTGTGCCCCTCACTGGTGTGTACGAGAGGCTTGATGCGGAGACTCCGAGGCACTAGGTTCCGGTCCCGGCACGTGGAGAAGAAGTCTAGGTGCGTCTTCAACACTGCGATGCTGCGTGAGGTGTTAACGTAGCGTTTGGCAGGCACTGCTGTCTCTGGGCCGAAGTCAAGACGTAATGATTTAAAGGTGAACATTTGACAGAGATCTGTCTGGTTGGGACGAAATTAAAGGTGAAAACAGGGGGACACCAACCAAATTATAATCATTTAAAAGTAAAATTTACTTCTAAAGATGAAAAAACCCGACGTTTCGAGTCCCACTCGGACCCTTCTTCAGGGGTGACTGGAGGGCACCAGACAGCAGCAGTGCTTATAAGGCCTTCTTTCTTCTCTCTTCCTTCCTTTCTCACTTTCTCTTTTTTTCGGTTCTTCAAGCCGAGGGAGGTCATGCTAATATTGAACCAGGTGCCGGAGTCCGCTAATATAGACACTTGGCATTGCACCTGCAGACCAGTTCACGTTTCCAGGTGTCGCCTGAATGTGCCATGATTCCACAGAGAGCCGCTTGTGAAAACTGGTTTCCATGTCGAGGACGCGAGAGTTGTCAAAATCGATGCGGTGGTCGTGCACCTCGCTGTGTTCAGCTAATACACTCCTGTGAGGGGCACAGAGTATTGGCCCAGGCCGAACGCCGCTTGGTGATCGCCCGTGTCCACGAATGCAGAGCAACGGTGAGAAAGTTGGATTTGGACTTATTCTTCCTTCGTCGGCAACTGGGGCACCACCTGGGTGGACTCTTTCCCGCTGTGAACTCCTTCGCGTGCTCTGTCGCCTCGAGTGCAGCGGAGAAACAACGCGTCTCCCAAAGTAGGAAGCTCTCAGCACATTTGCGGCAAAAACAGCCTCCGAACTCCGAAGCTTCGAAGTGGGTTTTCAACCTCTCGTCCAAGCAGTTGTCACTACCTGAGACCAGCGTCCTTGCCAAAGGCCACAGCTTCAATGTGTCCGGCAGTCGACCGCCCCTGGTAAACATTGCGGCAGCTGTGGAGCACGGGGTCCGTCGTCTTGACTCCAAGGTCCAGGAATCAGTGAGGCTGAAGGCGATTGGCATCCTGGCACATGGCCTAAATAACAAACGGCCATCCAACCTGTCTGCGGAGGAGAATGGAGCCCTACGAGAGCTGCGCGATGACCCCGCCATTGTCATCTTGCCTGCAGACAAAGGGAATGCCACCGTCGTTCTTGACCGGCAAGACTACGACCGCAAAGTGCAAGACCACCTTGAGATTGACACTTACGTCAAATTAAAGAAGGACCCCACAGAACAGGTACAAAGAGACCTCAACAAGCTGCTCGGAGACGTGTTTGGGAAACACCCAGATGCCAGAGCTCTACACCTGCGCTTGATGTGCAGAAACGGTAGTGCTTCTGGCTTCTATGGGCTCCCCAAGATCCATAAGCCCGGTGTTCCCTTGAGGCCGATTGTGGATTTCACATCTTCTCCACTTCGCGCCCTGTCAAGTTTTCTACACAGGACTTTGGCTCCTCTCGTGGGAAACACGCCGACCTACGTAAAGAACAGCAGCCATTTTGTTGAACTCCTGTCCCCTGTGTCTGTTTGCGAAGATGAATGCCTCGTGTTCTTCGACATTGTCTCCCTGTTCAAAAGCGTTCCCGTTCAGCTGACGACGACTACAGGGCGGGAGGCACTAGAGCGTGACAAGCACCTCGGGGAAAGAACAAGCCTGAGCGTCGACGAGCTGAGCCGCCTGATGAACTTTTGTCTCAGCAGCACGTACTTCTCTGTCAACGGAGAGTACTACAAGCAGTGAACTGGGACGGCAATGGGTGCGTCTGTGTCTGTCACAACTGCGAACCTCGTGATGGAAGCGGTGGAAGGAAGGGCATTGCAGTCGGCCGACGTCACTCCGAAGAAATTTTTGCGGTATGTCGACGACTGCTTCTGCATTCTTAAAACTTCTGCGGTAGACGCATTCACGGCCCACCTAAACTCGATAGAGCCGGCTATTCAGTTCACCGTGGAACGGGAAACGAACAAGTGCTTGCCCTTCCTTGATGTCCTTGTGACAAAGGTGCATGGCATGCTCCAGTTCTCGGTGTACCGAAAGCCGACTCACACCGGTCGCTATCTCGACGCCAGCTCTAACCACCCTTTCCACCATAAAGCGGCGGTGGTTTCGGCTCTGCTGGCCCGTGCACGGAGGGTTTGCTCTTCGGAGAATAAGGGGATAGAAGAAGAACAGGTGGTCAAAAGCGACCTTCTGAAGAAGGGCTACAGGAAAGCCTTGGTTGGAAAGGCTGCTCGCTGCCAGACTAATCCCCGCCGACCCCTTCGAAAGGACACTGACCCGCCGCATTCCAAGCCCATACGCGTGTGTATTCCCTATGTTCAGGGTACCAGCGAAGCGCTCGCACGTGTGCTGAGCAGGGAATAAGAGTAGCGCACAAGCCAATTTCCACGCTTGGCCATTTCTTTCTGTGCCCGAAAGACAGGCTCCCGAGGGAGAGAGCACAAGGTGTGATTTACTCCATTCATTGTTTAGATTGGGGCGCGTCGTATGTGGGAGCGACGAAGAACTTCCCAGAGAGACTAGGACAGCACAGGAAGGATGTCCGCAAGTTCGACAGACAAAGGAGTGCATTAGCTGAACACAGCGAGGTGCACGACCACAGCATCGATTTTGACAACTCCCGCGTCCTCGCCTTGGCAACCAGTTTTCACAGGCGGCTCTTTGTGGAATCATGGCACATTCAGGCGACACCTGGAAACATGAACTGGTCTGCAGGTGCAATGCCAAGTGTCTATTTTAGTGGACTCCGGCACCTGGTTCACATTAGCATGACCCCCCTCGGCTTGAAGAACCTAAAAAAAAAGAGAAAGTGAGAAAGGAAGGAAGAGAGAAGAAAGAAGGCCTTATAAGCACTGCTGCTGTCTGGTGCCCTCCAGTCACCCCTGAAGAAGGGTCCGAGTGGGACCCGAAACGTCGGGTTTTTTCGTCTTTAGAAGTAAATTTTACTTTTAGATGATTATAATTTGGTTGGTGTCCCCCTGTTTTCACAGCTAAGATGACTGCCAACCGTTCCGCTCGAAAAGCGGTCGTAAAATCCGGTAAAGGAATTGAGAAGGCCGAATTCAGTCATGCATATGCAGATGCGCTCCCAGTGTCAGGTCTAAATGGTCGGGTAATTTCTGTATTGCGGACGTCGGCGTTGGTTACAGCTGCGCGCTTCACGAAAAAATATACTAAATAAATTTGCAGCACATTTACCTTGAAGGTAGGAGCTGGAGACTGGCGGGGACAACCTGTCCCTCTTCTCGAAGCTTGCCCATTGCTGGGTATAGAGGTTGGAGTTGTTTTGCACCTTGCATGATATCGACAACAAAGTCGCTTGAGTGCGTTATTCGGTGGCGTAGGTTAACGACTTTTTTACGTATTGTCATGAGATTATACACTGGCAGGAGAACAGGGCTGGCACACAGAAGTAAGCAGGGCCGTACTCTTCTAATTGGTTAGAGCGTAGGCACCGTCTATGTATGCGACTAACCTACCATCATGGTTCGGCCGCAGAATGGCTACGGCCCAGGCCCCGGACTACCGTTCGATCGCGCAGAGGTGCGAGTTTCAATCAGCTTAGAGATTACAGACTACCTGTCACAACCGTGACCTACGAAGCGACTCACCGAATTAAAACGCGCCCACTTTTATTAGGTGGGAGGAACCTTACTCGCTCGGGCTGTCGGCGTCTCCCGTCGTTGTCGTCAACCACAGCTGACAAGAACCCCCCCCCCCCCCATAGGACCCCACAAGTACCCGAGATACGACGAGGATAGGAGCTGGAAGGTCGGCCAACCACACCACCGAAGCCTTTTTAGATGCGAAGCAGCTCTTTGACTAGCCTGTATAAAGCTGTCCCTCCGTACCACTATCATCATCATCATCATCATCATCCTCCGCACAAGCGCGAGGCAACGCGCTTCCCTCGGCGCAGGTGTTGGAGCGGTGCCAAGTAGGTCACGCTCCCCTCGCAGGCTTCCCTCGCAGGTGTGCGCGTACGTCACTCTCTCCCTCAGCCGCCTGAGCGCCCGCAGCTGCCGGCTCCAACGCCCGCTCGCCTCCCGTGTTTGCGTTTCAAACCAAACAAACGTTTACACCAGTAAACGCTACACCGAGTTTCGCTTCAAGCTTCTTCCAGCACCCGCGTTAGCGCCGTTCAACCCGTGACGCCACCCGTGCGCAACGCTGTTGCTTCGCATCCCATCAGGGTTCCCTTCGGGGAGATGGTCCAAGTTTTTTTCTCTTTATTGCCTCGTTTTAAGTGTGTTCACAGAGTGAAAACGGAAAATCACAATACTGTACAATGTTGAATAAACTTCTGAAACAATCAAAACGACTCTATTATGAAAAAAGAACTCTGTAAAGCAAAAAATGACCCAAAGAGAAAATGGAAACTTTTCAATGATTTTTTAAACAGATCTCAGGTCAGTAATATAATTGATACAATTAGGTATAAACACCAAATTTGTACCGAGTCATCTGACATAGCTAACTCCTTTAGTGATTACTTCTATAAAATATACACAATGATAGGCCCAAAGTATCTTCGTACACCCTTACCCACTGTACCCATTCCTTATTTATTTTTCCTGTAACCACTAATGAAGTCTACACTGCAATCCTGAGTCTAAGAAAATGTAGCACTGGACTAGACAACATGTCTGCGTTTCATTTAAAGCTTGCTGCTCCAGATATTTCAGAGGTATTGATGTCATCTTTAAACGTGGTATATTTCCGAGCTCACTAAAGAAAGCTAAGTTAATCCCAGTACACAAAAAAGATGATACCACAGATGTCCGTAACTATTGCCCTATTTCTATTTTGTCTTCCATCAGCAAACCTATTGAAAAATTACTTTTGAAACGTTTTAACAAGTACCTCAACAAATTTTAATTGTTAAAGCCTTGTCAATTCGGTTTCCGTGCTGGTAGTTCTACGAGTTTAGCACTGTTATCATTAATCGATTTCTTAAAGACCTCCATCGACAACGGTAATTTCACAGGGTCTGTATTTCTTGATTTCACGAAAGCCTTTGATACCATTAGTCATAAAATTTCACTTAGCAAATTAGAATAATTGGGTATTACAAAATTAACTATTTGATCGCGAATAATCAGTGTGCATAGGGAGTGCTAACTCTAATGTTAAAATAATTAACTAAGGGGTACCACAGGGTTATATTCTTGGGCCCTTACTGTTCTGTAAGGTGTGAGACAGCGAGATACGATGTCCCCGATGCTATTCACTGCATGTTTAGAGGAAATCTTTAAACGTCTAGACTGGGAAGACAAGGGAATTCGAATAGATGGAGAATATCTCAGCAATTTAAGATTTGCAGACGACATTGTACTTTTTAGCAATGATGGAGATGAACTACAAAACATGATCGATGACCTAAACAAGGAAAGTATTAAAATTGGGTTAAAAATGAATAGGCAAAAGAACAAAGTTATGCTCAATAGCCTAGCTAAGGAACAGGAATTTAAAATCGACAATGAACCCTTACAATGTGTAAGCGAATACGTATACCTGGGACAGTTAATAACAGGAACTCCTAACCACGAAAAAGAAATTCTCCGTAGAATAAGGATGAGCTGGAGCACATTCGGAAGGAATTACAAAATCATGACTGGAAGCTTACCGCTCTCACTAAAGCGAAAAGTATTCAATCACTGCATTCTCCCAGTACTAACGTACGGTGCAGAAACGTGGAGGATAACGAAAAAACTAGAGATGAAACTAAGGAGCGCGCAACGTGCAATGGAAAGAAAAATGATAGGGGTAACGCTAAGAGATAAAAAACGAGCAGAATGGATCAGAGAACAGAGAGGAGTAGCCGATATTATCTTATCAATTAAAAGAAAGAAGTGGACCTGGGCAGGACATGTCATGAGGAGAAAAGATAACAGATGGACTTTAAGAGCGACGGAATGGATACCAATTGAGGGAAAACGCAACAGAGGCAGGCAAAAGGTTAGATGGAGCGATGAAATTAAAAAGTTTGCGGGCATAAAGTGGAACCAACTCGCTTAGGATAGGGTGGAGTGGAAATCGTTGGGAGAGGTCTTCGTCCTGCAGTGGACCTAAACACGCTGATGATGATGATGGTGACTGTTCTGTATCTATATTAATGATTTGCCTGACTACCTTGATGATTCTGAAGTTATTCGTTACACTGATGATACGACTATTTCCACCTCGCATAAATCATTAACTACTCTGATCAGTATGCTGAACAAGGAAATGACCAATGTTCTTAAATGGTGTTGTTTAAGCAACTTAATTTTAAGTCCACTTAAAACTCAGTTCGTGGTTTTTAAAACTTCTAAAAAATGCTACCATTCACACCACAAGTGTCCATTGACCATCATCTCATTCCTGCATCTGACTGTGTGTGATTTCTGGGCATAAAATTAGACCGCTACTTGAAGTTTACTAATCATATTCTGTATCCCTATTGAAAATACGCTGGTCGCCCATCACCATAATCCACCATAACCACTATTGGCATGGTGGATTTTGTGGTGGACATAGTGGTTACATGGTGGTTCATGGTGGGTGATATTTTGTGCTTCATTAAATGTGCACCTACTTGGCTGAGCGCATCCCATCCTCTTTTACACCTGGGCCCTGTTACGTCGCAGTTATGGCGACGCAAATAAAGCATGAAATCACAACAGCAAACGAACACTGAAGGTGCCTTCTCTTAGTCAGAGAAGGGGCCTACCCTCTACATTACTCTCGCGTTTCTGTGATTTGTTTTGTCCACACAATAGTAAACAACTGTACGGAGGTGCATGAGAGGCCTGACGGGCTCAGCCTGAAAAATTTGCATTCAGCGAGGCACATAATATCAATCACCATGTAACCACCATGTCCACCATAAAAACCACCATTGAGTTGATGGTTATGGTGGATTATGGTGATGGGTGGTAGGCGGATTTTCAATAGGGATGTTAAACAAAAACAGCATTTGGTATAAGATCACTCATCAAATCTCGTGCATTTTTTTTCACTTGATGTCTTATTGTCCTTTATACATTGCTTTCATACATAGTCCCATCACCTATGGCATTACATCATGGGGAAATACATATAACACTCATCTTTCGTCTGTACAGCACATTCAGAATCAGGCCATTCGCATTATTACCAACAGTTCATTTTGCTACCCCACTCCTTCGGGCTAACTGCATTCTTAATGTGTCTGGCTTGTTTAATTTTCACTTAATTCATAATGCTATTTAAAAAACATAACAATCAGCTTGCGTTTAATTGAATCGATGCTAGATTACTCACTAGGCCTGGAAAGAGACGCGAGGAGTGCGCGCGCTCCTCGCGTCTCACCATCGCGTGGCGTTTCCGCGGTTCCGCGCTAGATGGCGCCACCGCCGCGCGAAGTCCGTCGTCCTCCTTGTGCTCTTTTTTTTCCCTCTGTCCCTTGCTACTCCTCCAGCGCGCGTGAGTTGTACTTATCGTGTTGTGTGTGTTTTGTGGTATTGTTGCTGCAGCGAAGTTTGTATACGAGGTGGGCAAGCGCGTACAAGGAATCAACGTTCGTTTCGCGAAACTGAGGGCGGACTTCTCGCCGTAAGAGAGAAGAGAGGAAAAGAAAAAGGAAAAAGACGGTTGAAGGGAGAGAGCCATGTTTTAACTGTCGTTGGACAAGAGCACCGTCGCATGTTACCGATGTTCCTTGCAAATTTGAACGGCCCTAATTATGAAACTAGTGCATCGTAACCGATCACGATAAGGTGATCTTGTGTCGGCCAAGGTTGAGTTGTTTTAAATGCGAAGCATTTCTTAGCGAACTTCGGAGACTTTGAGCCTAGAAGGATGGTCATGTGGGCGAGTTGGAACTGATTAGGCATATTGATGGTCAGCGCGAAACACGATGACAAAAAGAAGGAAGGGACACAAACCACAGCGCTGTCTCACAACTAATGACTTTGAGCATCTATCTATCTATCTATCTATCTATCTATCTATCTATCTATCTATCTATCTATCTATCTATCTATCTATCTATCTATCTATCTATCCGGCCTACGACTTTGTGCTCTCTTGGTCGTTTCGTTAACTGGGATGTATTCGCGATGCGCAGCGCCTATTCGCGATTCCATCTAAGTGCTCGCCACCTAGCGGACGCTCCTGGAACCAGCCGATCCAAGGTCGAACTCGAAACGCGGCATGGTATCGCATTACCCCGGGCTGTAAAACAGCTCTACAGTTCCTTAATCGACGCCATGCCGCCTCGAAGCAGCCCGAAAAAGAAAGAATCCTCACTTAAAAGACTTTTGTTGCGTTCCTCAGTGCGTGTCATCGCGATGCAAAGACAGCAACACGTCGTTTCATCGGTTCCCTAAAGAAGCAGACGACGCTTCGCGCAGGGCAACATGGATTAGAAACTCTCGTATCGGCAAGAAGGTGACAGGAACTATGCTAGTTTGGTCCAGGCACTTCACTCGCGACGATTTCTTCCTCCCCGGTGAGTATACACAGATTGTGTGTGCGCGCGTTTATTATCATGCGCGCTTTTCGAAGGGCCGGAGTGTAGTTTAGTTTAGGCAAGCGCGTGAACAAAATAGCGACATCGTTTATACGTATATATCTGGTAACGTTTTCCGAGCGTGCCTATGCTCAACTTGAACCGCGGTAACCTTATTACTGACGTACTTTTACTCGCATGCATTGTAGTAAGTAAATATAAAGCGAGCGCTTGCCTTTGTTCGCCGCCGTCGTCCCGTGCGCGCGCTGCGCCTCGTAATTTGTTTGGTGGTTATGGAGGTAATGTGTGATCATTTAACGTAGCGCGTTTGCACTTCGAGTTCATCTGGTGACAATTCAGGTTTATTGCGCTCGTTCCAACTTTTCAGCCCTAGACCTGTTCACCGCGCCTCTTAAGTTTGTCTTCCGGCACCGCGCATAGGACTGCACTCTTTTAACACGTTTATAAGTGACGCATTTGTACTCAATGGAGCAACGTCAGGCATAAGTGCTTGCACCTTTCGGAAAGGCCTGCTACGCATGAACATGTACCTGGCTTTTTCAACTTCAGGCTCGCTGGAAAGGTTCTTTATCCTTAAGAAAATCAGATGCGGGTCTCCGAGCAAGTGCGACGTTTGAACGCACAGCGCAATTATTTCCGCTGTTTCGCCGTTCAAATCTTTTAGACCGATTAATATCAGATGTTCGGCAGCAAGAACCCCTTCGCATTCGACGAAGTATCGTGATTCGAACCCGCTATCAAGAAACTTTAGCACAGCGCTAAGCGGAAGCGCGGCCGTGACCCTGGATATAGATGCCATCTTTGTTTTTCTCAGCAATGTTGCCAGATGAACAACTTTTTCTGGAGTTGCGAATAGGGGCGCCACTGAAAGCCGCGTAGCGGCGGTCCTTGGAACTGCTGGTGGGTCGCGTATAGTAGACGCCTCATTTCACTTCAAGCATGACGGAAGTGCGCGCGTGCGATTTGACGCTTGTGCGCGTCCCAGACAATTACTTTGCGGCTGATAGCGTGTGCAAAGGAGCTGCACATTATAATAGTGCACATGTGTCCGATGTCACAGCTGTGTAGGACGACAATGTCACCATACGCGCCAAGTGTTTGCAGCAGAAAAGCGTCAACAAGCTTCCCTGCGAAGTGGAGTTCACCGCACCGCTTTCTTTATAACGTCCCGATCACTAATGCCTGCATGCGTTGACGCGTGAACCAACGTTTTTTCTCGTCGCAGTAGCTTCGTTTACGTGCCATGTGTTTATATAGTAGATTTTGAGGGTTCGATGTCGCACCGGCGCATGGATTTCACGGGTGCGGCCACGCGAAGGGTCAGCGTTGGTAAAACTTTGAAACCAGCACGATAAACTTGTGAAAATATTGTTACGTGGCGATTAATGACGCTGACCTGCAGTGGGGTGTACGGTTACAGGGATGTGAGAGACACCCAAGAAAGAAGACGATGATGTATCTTGGGTGAGCGTGGTGTGACCCCAGCTTGGTTGGTCTGAAATACAAACGTTGTAAATAATTCCACCGTTTATTCTGTTCCGTTTCATTTTTGGTGGAAGTGCGGGGCAGCTTGTGCTAGTGGCGCAAGACGGAGTCACTGCGGAGCTGGTGGTCACCTAGCTTGTCATAGCAGCGTGGCTACGTATTTGCTAGGTTTTTTGCAAGCTATTACCAAGTGTTGCGAAATGGCGTTAGGTTCTACGGGATCGTCAAAGCCTTCAATACGCACAGGTGCCATGTTTTCCAGCCAATATGCATATAGTTGAGACGAGCGCATAGCGAACGTTCTGCACCGGTGATCGCATTCCAGTGCCATCAATAGGTAGAATGCAGCCGATTTCGTGCAGCACACGTGTGATTCCACGGCGCTTTTGTAAAGGACCCGTCACCTGTCCTACATTCTCTGGCATTGCGCTTCGCGCCATTCGTTTTTCAAGAGAGCCTAGGCACCGCACTCTTAAAAAAAAAGGTAGTAGGAAAGCTAGTAACGGGACCAGTTACTACCGTTTTGGAACCATTACTACATTTTTTTTGTCGCTTACTAGCCTAGATGTATGCTAGAGGTAGCAAATGTCAGGGGCAGTAACTGTCACTACATGCGTACGTATCAGGTTAGTAAATGTACTACCTCGACTGGCAGTAGTATATTATGCTGTAATTGTGACAGGCGTACGCGGAATTTAGACAAACTATAAGTGATTTGATTATGTTTGAATAAGAGTCCCATGCAGCGGTGGTTGCATACATATACGGAAACAGAAAAAATACGAGAATCTCAATCCAAAACGCTGAATACTTATCCGAATCTACTTCTGCGTCCTTAAGTAAGGACCTATATCGCGTAGAAGGTTTCATCTTCCGTGTGCGGCAGTGTGTGCTGTCGTTTCTGGTTCGAACATGTTTCTAAGCTGTCACCTAAATATTTCTATGTGCAGCGTATTCGCAGGGCTAATCACATGAAGTAATTAGCAATCGTTAATTGGTGTAACACGATGTAATTAGTCAGCACCAATCAGCGTGACCGGACAATGCCTTACCGCGCTCATTTCTATTTGATCTTAATCTTTCGCAATACAGTCGACCTGATATGGCAACGTAAAAAGCAATTATAAACCGAATTATAATAAGCCCGATAAAAGATTGCCATGGTAGTAAAGTTACTACCTTTGGTTACTACCCATACCTAGAGCTAGTAACTGCAGGTAGTAAATGACATGGTAGTAAAGTTACTACCTTGCTGTTTACTACCTGCAGTTACTACTTAGGTAGTCAATGTTGTGACAAGCATTTACTACCTCAAAGTTAGTAAGTAGCACTACTTTTTTTAAGAGCGCGCGTCTTATCAGTAATAACAAGCTCATGTGCATTGTAGCGTCTACAATGGAGGCAATGCGACCAAGTGTAAACGTAGTAGCGTTCGCGGAAGACGCGACATAAGCGGAGAAATAAAAACCCGGTAATCGTTGTAGCACTGCTGTTAACAAGAAAAAAGAAATAGCGGGCGCGAAAGAAGACGCACTAGGATCGCGACCGCGTGGCACGTGATGTTCTGTGTTTTTCTCTTTAGAAAAAAAGGCATCGTAGGGTCTCGCTGCTCGGCGCTCGTCAGGCGTATTGTCTTCCGCCGCACTTCTAAGCTTCGTTTATTATTCATCGAAGTCCTCGGACTTTACACTGCTGTAAACAAAGCGCGATTGCTCACCTTCTGCGTCGTACAGCCGCAATCCACCGCCGCCGTCGCTCTCGCTCATGAAATAGCACCGGAAACTTGTATAAGTGCCTTCCTGGCGATTTTTTGTGTGTGTTTGAGCAGCCGACAACGCAGCAGTTATTTTTCGACATCGCTGAGAGAGAGTCGTTCAGTCACGATGAAAACACATCCATCCGTGCACTCGCGTACACGCTCGCGGGAACACTGCTCGTCCGGACCCACCAACGCTTCCCAGCCGTGGCGGCAGATGGCGTCGTCGGCGCTTTGCGCATCGCCTATACGAAAATTGGCATGCCGCAACATGACATGACGAACATAAATGGCAGGTCGTAACATGAAAATAATATGCATGTCATGAGCGGCATGATTTACATGCCACGGTCTTGGTGCTCTTGCGGCCGTTTCGTTCATAGGATGTATACGAAAATTGGTATGGGACAACATGGCTGCATCACGATCATAAATGACAAGTCATGAGATGAAAATCATGATATGCATATCATGACCGGTATGGTTTACATGCTACGGCCTTGGTGCTCTTGCGGCCGTTTCGTTAACTTCATATGTACTAAAATTGGTATAGCAAGACAAAGTGCAGATGCATTTTACGTTCTTGATGCGTGATTCGCATGTCCTTGATTCCCACCTCACGTGAAATCTGCCGTCTTTTTGTATGTGCAAACGCTACTGCGAAACCGGACCGCGAAATACGCGAAGATAAACCATTTGATGTCTTATCAGTTTTCGTAGCTTCAACGGCAATGCATGCTATGGCCAGGCTGCACCCGCCAGGAGCCTCCACCATCGCATAGCCCGCCAACGCCACTGTGGCGACTTTCTCGTTAGCGTCGGGAGACCTTCAGCGGGCCGCCCCCGATACTCCAAGGGAAGTGAACCCGCCGCGCCCGTTAGCGCGGTGTTGCGGGACGTAATAGCACTTTTTTCGTTTTACCTCGACGTGAAAATGAACACGTAATGATTTAAAGGTGAACATTTGACAGAGATCTGTCTGGTTGGGACGAAATTAAAGGTGAAAACAGGGGGACACCAACCAAATTATAATCATTTAAAAGTAAAATTTACTTCTAAACATTAAAAAACCCGACGTTTCGGGTCCCACTCGGACCCTTCTTCAGGGGTGACTGGAGGGCACCAGACAGCAGCGGTGCTTATAAGGCCTTCTTTCTTCTCTCTTCCTTCCTTTCTCCAGTTACTCCAGACACCTGCAAACGTGAACCGGTCTGCAGGTGCAATGCTAAGTGTCTATTTTAGCGGACTCCGGCACCTGATTCAACATTAGCATGACCCCACTCGGCTTGAAGAACGGAAAAAAAGAGAAAGTGAGAAAGGAAGGAAGAGAGAAGAAAGAAGGCCTTATAAGCACCGCTGCTGTCTGGTGCCCTCCAGTCACCCCTGAAGAAGGGTCCGAGTGGGACCCGAAACGTCGGGTTTTTTAATGTTTAGAAGTAAATTTTACTTTTAAATGATTATAATTTGGTTGGTGTCCCCCTGTTTTCACCTGCAAATGAACACGTATTACGAGAAGGCTATATGATCGGTCTTGTGAGCAGCGTATGATAAAATCCGAAGCGCTAGCGAAGGACGAGAAGGTATATACTATATAGACATGCTCAACGTCAGCACTCGTGTTATTGACCTTCGTCTTTTCCAATATCGGTAAACGTTTGTAACTTTCTGTGGGGTGAAAGATACTGGGAACGGTCAGCTGCTGGATCAGGCAAGCTCCGCGCATGGTGTAATAGATGAAATCGAGAAAGCTTGCGCTGAAACTACCCGCCACCGCATTCCGCAAATGTGGATAAATACTCCCTCGAAAAATATGGAGTTGGCTGCAAGTTAAACCGTTTCCTAGCTTTGTTAATTTTGTTGCGCATTTTCTCAGCAACCAGTGCAAGAGCACTTTTTCTGTGCACACTGATATTAATCGAGAACCCGGCCGTTCCCCAATTCGGTGGTTTAGTCTTGTGGGGCTATTGTTTAATGAAGCGCGTTGTTCATCCTCGCGTTTTCTACCAGTTATACATGGGGATTAAACAAACACTTGGCGCCAGATGTGTCCACCCGCCGCCGTCAAGGGCACATAGCAAGCGCGAACACGCCAACGCGGCTGCTTTGCTTTTAATTAAGAACTGTAAAACAACTTGGCCTCAAGCATAAAGGGTAGAAAGAAATATGTGCGAAGTATGTGGTCCTTACAAAAATTGGGAACGGGAAAAATGATCACGTGTCTATCAAAGGAAAAGCAATTACTGCTTTTACAATCGCTTACAATCACTCAGTATACTAAAATTTATAACGCTAATAAAGTTAATATGATGCTTTAAACGAATTACGCTTGTTGAACGGTTTCCCCCCTTTTTTAACGTTTATTGGGCCAAAACAATCTACGCGGATTTTCCGAAATTTTCCCAGATGGCTCCAATTTTTCCCAAATTTGGAGCAATCTCAGAGTGCAGATATGGACTCTGAGATTGCTCCAAATTTGGGAAAACTTGGAGCCATCTGGGAAAATTTCGGAAAGTCCGCGTGCTTTTTAAAGCACGCAGATTTTTCCATATTTGTGCCACACTGAAAATTCTACTAGCATCTACAATTCTTGCAATCAACACCAAGTTGTCTTTTAAAGGAAAAAAGAATCTGCTGCAATTCATATCCCGCTGTTACTTTCTTCTTCTTCTTCTTCTTCTTCTTCTTATTATTATTATTATTATTATTATTACGAAGACTATGATGATAGAAATAGGCCGTTGTCTCAAAGGGATGTTTTATTTAGATCGTCAGAAACCTAGTGAATGGATAGCATGACAGCTTCATTTTTATTATGCATCTCACAAGCTGAAGTACAAGAGTAGCTTTGGATGCGCCAGTAACAGTTGTAGTAGCGAGTGTTTTCGTATGTGTGTGATGAATTTGCACTGATCATAAGCGAATCTCCCCTTTCGTTCTGATTGCCGCAATGCCTACATAAGCTCCTGAACATTCAATGTACGATGACTGATCACCTCACTGGTTGGTGTTGTTGAGCCAGGGCTAATGACGCACTTATCGCCTTTCGTTTCAGCCCTTCCAAACTGGTAAAACGTGATGTTGCTAAGACAGGTGTTTATTAATAGAGCGTTTTTAAGTCTGGTCACACTTACTGCAAGCTTGTTTCGGTGAGCAAGCTTCATGGTTTTTTAAAGCCGGTGTATGGTGTATCCAACTCTAACGCCAATCCTATGTATACTTCTAAGAAACGTATTGTAGTGCTGTTATTCCCTACAGCTACCACGTTTCCCTTAATACGAGGAACTTAGCCGCTTGAGAAAAGGTGCAGATTATATCAGCACAGAGGGATCCGTGAAAAAAAAAAAGGAAGGAGGAGCACTGATCCCACAAAGAAGGCAAAGCGTGGTTGTCCAAAGAAGCAGAAGGGAAAAATATCTGGGTGCAATTCCGGTGTCATAACTCGGACACCATTGTCCTGCGCACATTACATCGGGAAAACAGGACGGTGCACAAATGAGCGGCTATTCGAGAGCGTTGCAACATGTCTGTTAAAATGCCGTAAGATGACTTTCTCGCGATACATAGCCAAGATTGCAGATATGAATGTATTCGATAAAGCACTTATCTTTATAAAAACAAACGTGAAGTGACCTCGCGTTATGACTGAGAGGGAGCAGATTATTTGTGTCAGTATTGTTTCTATCAGCGAAACCTTATCGTTGTCTGACAAGGTATGGAATTTTCCGCGCATGCAGTAACGCACGTCTTGGTGCATTATATACCGGGTGTTTTAGAGAACGATTTGAAGTTTTTAAAGATAGGCTCTTTGAAATAAAAGAAAAAGCTTATTTTCTTACGGAACGACCTCTAAGGTTGAGCGCACGTGAGTATTCGTAAGATACTTGCAGTTTGCACGGTAAACAACTAAGATCGTGCAATCCATTTCTAATCAGCAGTCTTTTCAGATTGCTGCCATTGAGGCAGGAACCTGAAAATCACAAAAAGATTCATTAATGTTGTAATTAGTAAACATTACTTTGTTACCCAAATAATAAGTGCTTTTTTGAGACTTCGTGACGTCTGCCTCAGCGAGCAGTTTCTTTATGAGGAGGTTTTCCTTTTTTTTTCTCAAACAGCCTATTTTTAACAAATTTTGCGAGTTTTCACAGAAGCACACTGTATATCCTTACACTGTACTTGTTTGTGGGGCGATTGATGCGATGAGCGCGGATATTTTTCTGAGAATCATTTTCTTCGGCTCGCTGAAGGAATTAAGCGCCAATACTTTATCGGTGCGGATGATGCTGGTGTTCCTTCTTGCATGTGCTAGTCAAGCTTCTGTATCATTGAAACAGTCCGTACTATGATTGCTTGTTTTTTACCATATATGCCTTTATTTTTTTGACAAAGTTTTCTGACCCAGTCTTAATGACTGTGCCATGGAACTATTTCCCCTGTGTGCGCAGAAAGTTTACCTCCCAATCGACATATATAAAGACGATTAGAGAGTCAACAAAAAGATCATCACTTTATGCAAATACAGTAACACACGAATGCAAGTTGCCAGTAAATATATATAAATGTCAGCATAATTTTATCTTGTGGTTTCTCTACATACGATTAAGCAGTCATACAACGTAAAGGCAACTTACACAGTGATATGAGCTGCGTGTCGAGTTACCTTTGCCCTGTGTTCATCGTATCTCTGTGATTATACGAGACATCCTGAGAAAATATGTTCTAATATCTTATATACACAGAACACCGGATATTTGCGTGGTTCTTGCGGAATTGCTTCTTTCACGGCAGCGCGCACACTAATATTGTAGGAGTGAAATCGCATGGTATGAAAAATTGATTAATTCTATAGCCTGAAAAGCCACGCGTTCAAGCCTAATTGAAAATGGAGTTTACTTACACTGGGAGTTCACGCCCAACAAAACTGCTAAGGCACGATGCTGTAACTTCTACATATCGATAAAAATCTGACTAATTTCACTCAGGAATCACAAACTGTATGGTGTAAGAGCGCAGTTACAGCTACAATAGGAAATACCCAGTGTGGCGTATACCAGTTTTCCTCACATTGCCGGCGAGCGAGGATAGGCAAGTGTCATCAAGCGCCAATATTTATTATTTCATTGCTACGACTGATCACGCTTGTTAAAATAGCGCTTTACAACGACACTTGTTCACCGTTGCGCGGCATAGTAAGGGCAGCGACTATGTCGCACAGAGGACCACGGAAAGGACCGACAACAGCGCTGTTTGACCATTCAATTTCGGTTTCCTGAGAGAAATAAGCCGGATTCATCGCGCTGCAGCAATTATAAAAAGGCGCCCTGTTACAAATATTACAACGGATATCGAATTCCCGTATAAGTAACATGCATCTTTCCATTAGGTTTGAGTGTCTTGCTGTTATTATCTGAGCTTTAATCATTCTAATATTGTTAATTACCGTTCACATTTTAACGCCCATTACACGGTGTGTGCTGCCATGATGGAAGACCACAAAGATTTTGCTGATGGTTATCTGTGTTCAAAACATTTTTTGACACATTTTCTGAAATGTCCTTTATAGCTATACGTAGACAACTATTCATCCCAAATATTAATTATTGCTTTGCTTTCTGGTTTATGCAGATGGGACATGAAACGTCCGCATTGTGTGCGAAATGATGAAAGATTTTTTATTAGGGGTGTGCGAAGACCAAATTTTCCAAATACGAATCGAGTAAAAATATAGAATTTTATATTTGGAATAAATATGGGATATCAAAAAAGCCTAATCCGTAATAATAACTTCGTACAAAAGTTTTCTTTGAGAAAGTCCATTATTAAGCTATCAGCATAAAATGCAATGTTATCTAGATATACGATATTCAAGAATAGTCTAAACATTCCAATATTCGCACACCCCTATTAATGATGTACAAGTACCTTTCTCTGCTTATTTCGTACAAGTTTCACTTGTGCTCTAGAGCAGTGATCTTTTTTTAAACTGATGAGTGTGCAAATTTTGCTGAGTGTTTGAAAACCTTTAAATGCTTTTAAACTTCTTTCCTGTAGTTATTTGTAACGGCGATAATATAATGGAAAAATACACATTTTCGTCATTTCCTTCTCCTATCACTTTGGCTCAGTGAACAGCGCGCCCTGGCTTTGTAGTACGTCAAATGTGAGATTTCTTGTTTGGATGCACTATTCTAGTTTACTTTTAAGTTGAATTAGTAAGGAAATTATTCACACGAATTGATGTTGTTCTAGAAGCCTTTGTTCGCATCTAGCATTCTGGAGAACGTGTGTTGTCATGTGTTTGGCTGTTACTGCGGCTCTTGCAGCTCATCTCTGTCGTGTGTTCTGCTTTCTTTTGCCCACTGCACCTAAAACTTGAATGTCCTTGTTTTCACGTTTCCCGCGATCTGCCTCCTTGTGTTCTGTTTATCGGTCGCTTTCTGTGTACTTGTTTACTCCCTGTATTTTTGAACATCTGCTTGATCTGCAACCGCAGACTGGTGTTTGTTGTGAATAAACTAAACAACAACTCAATTACCCTTTTGAATACCTTTTTGCGCTCTTTGAAGAAACCACTGGAACACAGAAGGGAAGTGCTGTCATGAATATTCCATTATGTAAAGATAGTGCTGATGCCTAACAGAATATACGATCAGGACGCAGTAAAAAGTGGCTACAGCAGAGAAAACATACAAAATATAGTCCCGGCGTACCAAGCAAAACTTCTGTCCGGCACGGAGTACGAAAATTGATATATATACTCCCAATGTGACTCTTGCAAACTCCGCCAAACACGGAGTATGCAAAAAAAATATACTCCCGATGAACCACGCAGGAACTCCCACCACAACGGAGTATTACGCTATAGAAAGTACTCCCAATGTTCCGCCGAAAGACTCCGTCAGGCACGGAGTAAAAAATAAAAATATGTACTGCCAAGGCGCCACGCAGGAACTCCGTCAGGCACGGAGTAAAAAAATAAAAATATATACTCCCAAGGTACCACGCAGGAACTCCGACCGATGCGGAGTAAAAGTTTACTTCGACCCTACGGAGTAAAATTAAAACCCAATGGGGGGTCGCTAGAGAACTTGCCATTTACTCTCACCTGGGAGTAAATTTTTTTTACAGTGTAGGCCGCCTTGGCGGGGCAGGAAGAGAGACAAAGTTTTTTAGTAGTAATTTTCCTCATCAAACACCTTTATTTTAATCAGACAACCGATGCAACTTGTGAAGAGCTGTAGTGAAGATATAAAGCCCGTCTATTCCATATATAAGTAATGTTGCGGTGGTGTATCAGCAGCGCTTCCATTTCGCAGATTCCCTAGTGAATATGGGTCGGAGTCGATGAAACTTTTTCGTTGTAAATTCTTGTTCATTTTTTTGGACATTTAACTTCTCTTACGGAAGTAACGTAGTAACAAAACACACTTACTCTTACTGAACAAGTGCCCCGCCACGGTGGTCTAGTGGCTATGGTACTCGGCTGCTGATCCGAGGGTCGCCGGATCGAATCCCGGCTGCGGCGGCTGCATTTCGATGGAGGCGAAATGTTGAGGCCCGTGTGCTGTGCGATGTCAGTGCACGTTAAAGAACCCCAGGTGGTCGAAATTTCCGGAGCCCTCCACTACGGCGTCTTTCATAATCAGAGCTGGTTTTGGGACGTTAAACCCCACAAAACAACATATTACTGAACAAGTCTAACATTAACCTATGTACAACCCATCTGATTCAGACGCGAAAAAACATGCTCATTATTAAATTCTCCAGAAATTCGCGCTACATGAACATCGTTACGACACATGTTGCATAAACACGTAGATTCATAATCAGTGGTTTGTACTACTCTTTGTCCTTGGTTTGTTCATTACTATTGAGGAGCGGCGTGTATTGTGTGTCGATGGAGGTACCTGTTTGAACATGTGTCAGTGTTGCTGGAGATCCCTGAACACCCGCACACAAACACCTTTGTCTGTAGAAGTTTCTAATATTAAGTATATTGTGGCGCATAATTAGTTCAGGAAATCTTATGTATTCATCTGACGGGACAGCAAACGCATAGCCCAATGCTGCCACTCTTTCTATGTTAGTGTTATTGTCATTCCCCGGTACTAATAAGCCATAGCTAATGCGAATGCACAGGTTAAATGTAAGGTTGTCTGACTAGCTTGACAGGGACATAGTATCGCGTTCGTTGTAGGAAACCAACTGACAGTGCAAGCTCACTTCGTACATCTTGCGCTCTGTCCAGCTTAAGTTTTTATGAAATATCAAGTCTAGAAAAGAATGGCTTGACGCGTGCTCTAGTTGCTATATACACTAAGAAGTCTTACATCGTAATTGTTTATCGAACCTTAGGTTCAACCTCCGAGGAAAAAAACTGTAAGCTTTGCTTTTCTTTTCGCGTTTGAGCTCAGGTGACTTAAATATAGCCATTGGAGAAATTCATTTAACCAAGAATTTGTAGTCAGCAGTTGTTCACGAAGGTGAACACCAGAAACAAATGGCTTAGTGTCCTTCTCGTACAATATTAGTTCGCCTGTTAATGGAACGCTTAGTACATCATTCATATACAAGATAAACAATAACGGCTCTAAAATTGAACCCTGTGGTACCCCATATTTAATTACGTTTATTCCTGAACTGCTACCTTGAAACGAATTACACTGCGATCGAGGTTCAAGGTAAGTTCTAATCTTCCGCGTACTTGAAGCTTGTCTAGTAGTACTTCATGTTTTGTAGACTCGATTGCCTTGCGAAAGTCTAGAAATATAGCAATGGCAAGCTTGTTTGCTTGAATATTGCTTATAATTGTGTCTCTGATTCTTACTAATGCCAATTCCGTCGTCTTATTCTTCTGAAAGCTATGTCTATTCTCTGAAATATTACATTTGTCAACATCCAAACTGTTTAAGCGCTTATATGTAATACGTTCAGCTACTTTCAAAAATAATGGCAGGAACTGAAATCGGTCTGTAGTTTAAGTCATTGTGCTTTCCACCCTTAAAAGTCACTGCAGCACGAGCTAGCTTCATCTTTCCAGGAAGAACTCTAGCGGAAAGTATACTGTTTCAAATAT
This sequence comes from Hyalomma asiaticum, assembly GCA_013339685.2. Classification (NCBI taxonomy): domain Eukaryota; kingdom Metazoa; phylum Arthropoda; class Arachnida; order Ixodida; family Ixodidae; genus Hyalomma; species Hyalomma asiaticum. Next base: position 8,769,753 of record CM023488.1, read on the forward strand.
GCTCTAATGGACATCATATTATGGGACAAACTGCTTGAATAGGTTGAAGTTTGATACCACCCTCTCCAGTGCCTTTGTTACTCAGGTAACAAAGCCACTGGAGAGGGTGGTATCAGTCTTCGTCGGGCCGTCCCGACGAAGACAAGTCCACTTGGCGAAACGTTGGCTCCTGAAACATTCCCTGTTCTACATCGCTTTTGGCGATCTGTTCACCGATTCAAGCCTCCATCTTCCCCTGAGCTTCTGTTCTAGTTTCTTGCTCAAGGTGTTAGGAATAGTAAAAATCTCACTTTCAGATGGAAGCGCAAGAAAAAGTGTCTCGCTGCCACGACTACCAATATTTCAATTGTCCGCTGCGGTGGCCTAGGAGTTACGGTGCTGAGTTGCCACCCAAAAGACGCTGGTTCGATACCGGCCGAGGCGGTCACCTTTTTCTATGGATGCGAAAATACCAGAGACTGAGGCCCGTGTACCGTGCGCTGTCAGTGATCATTGAAGAAAAAATTTCCCGAGCTCTCCAATACGGCTTTTCTCTCCTTTCTATTTCTCTCCTCTAATTGAGGACGTGCAAGGAAAAAAAAAAGCGAAGGCATATCTGCAAGGTAAATGATTGATTTTTGGGGTTTAACGTCCCAAAACCAGCTCTGATTATGAGAGACGCCGTAATGGGGGTCGCCGGAAATTTCGACCACCTGGGGTTCTTTAACGTGCACTGACATCGCACAGCACACGGGCCTCAACATTTCGCCTCCATCGAAATGAAGCCGCCGCGGACGGGATTCGATCCCGCGATCGTCGGATGAGCAGCCTACTGTGATAGCCCCTAGAGCACCGTGGCGGGGCTACCTGCAAGGTAAAACACACCGCTAACAATAACTTACCGACTGTCGCATGGGTGTGGTTTACAAGATTCCTTTTAGCTGCAGACGTTTATACCTAGCAAAAGAGCGCATTGTATTTATTAGATATTAATTGAACATAGGAGGTCGCTATCAGGTGGAACGCAGTCTAATCTATCCTTGCACTGCCGGGAATGTAGCTGCACGCGCAAGTAAGACGAATGCGCGATTCTTTACTGGCACAACAATGAAGAGACGCGTTTAATGGTCGAGGCGTGGCATATCAGTATTAGTGGAAGTGTTTGCGTGAGCCAGCCGTCGATTAGCTTAAACAGAGAAGAGATAGAATGCCTTAGCAGTTGTCTATCGCGTAGACCGGCACGTGTAATCGTTTCAGAGATAGCAATACCGTTCCTGAACATGCGCAGATAAGTTGTGTGTCTTCTTTCTTTTTCGCCTCTGTGCTCTGCTACAGTCGGTATAGTCGGCGTTCGTGTTGTCCACTTCCCTAGTGTGCGTGTTTCGCACGCCTGTTCTTTCCATTGTGAATAGTGGAACGTCCGCTGCTGTCCCGCCAAAAATGCGACCACCTGGTGTGCTGCGTGCCGTCGCCCTTGCGCGACGTCGCAGTGCCGTGCGACGCACGGGCGGTGCTTCTGGGTTGGCAAGCGTCGCGTAAACCCGTAGCGCACGCGACGGGGTGCGAGCCCGTTGCCGTCCTCCTCCCCGCACACCGTCGCCACTCAATGTCCTCGAGAGAACCGTGCAGCGATATTGCCGGCATACGCGCACTGGAACAGCACCGTGAAGTCAGCTCTTTATTTCTGAACGAAGCGCATGCCTTTTACAGGAATTAAGCAATCCTCTTTGCGAAGCACTGTTGATGTTTATCACTCAAATATTGGAATCACGGCTACCGGCCGAGATTTTCGCTCTTACGGAGGGTTTAAGTGGTTGCGACTTACGTCATGTACAGTTTAGGTTTTTGGTAATTGAAGGCGTGGAGCCATTCTCACTATTTATTTAGCTGTGGTACATGAAACGCGAGAAAATATTTGACATTCTCCTCATCAAGAAAAGCAGGAAAATACTGGTCTAGAAAGGTGTCAGACGAGGAGGTACAAGCATTCCGATTTTATTCACTGTAACTGGATGGCAACATTTAGGAATAAAGATTGACAGGCAATATATATAATCACCTTATGCTTCGCCAACGATATCATACCTTCCAGCCTTGACGCTGACGTGCTGCAAATAATAATAATAAATAAAATAAAATAAGAAGATTTATTATCTTCTTATTATTATCTTCTTACAAGTACTAATGTAAGAAAACATTAAACAAGAATGTTGCTTAGCGAACAGGTGGAATGAGGAACCTGTAAGAGAGTACGACAACGTAGTCTGAATACGAACACAGGAGCCAAGCCATTGCAAAGAGATACTGCCGAAGGATAACACGGTGTTTGAGCCCATATTGTAGGGATTACAAACTACACAGTACGGATACTGCGGTAAGCTTTGTGGCAGAAAAAAGAAACCGTTCATTAAACGATAACCAATTCATCCACAGGTATCTTCCCAGATATATAAAAAAAGCTTTCGATTGAGTGCACCACAATATTTTACTCAACAATCTCCAACACTACAGGTTTAGAGGAGTATCTTCAAAGTTTTTCGAAGTTATTTTTCACAACGGACTCAGTAGGTACAAATTCATGTTAACAGCGAATTTTACCTTGTTTAAGAGAGCTCGTGAATGCTGTTTATCACTTCTTCGTTGACTAATTGCAAATATGAAAGCCAGGAAGCGTTTTGTTGCGAAGAGACATGTACCGCTATCTGGATGGGTAACTCTGACCATATGGGACAGGTCATGCTGTTTGACACGTTGGTCTGTGTACGTCTGCTCGCCATGTATACATGACAATCATGTTCTTCTACAAACGGTTTGAGCTTGGCTTGTTTAAACCATGCAAAACTTGTTCTCATGCAATATTTAGTGCCTGTTTCTGTTGGTCCTCGATGATGCTTAGGCTCGACAAACAAACAAACAAAAACACGTTTCGCGATAGTCGGCCAGCCCCTAGAAGCACTAAAAGAGTACGTATACCTAGACCAACTGCTAACAGAGGAGTTTAACCATGTGAAGGAGACTGAATAAAGAATCTGGATGGACTAGTCCGCCTATGGCAGGCATTGCCAATTCTTGACGGCTAACTTGTCGCTATCCTTACAGCGAAAAGTATACAACCATTGCATTTTGCCGGTGTTGCTCAAAAGAGCGGAAAGAGGAAGTTAAGAATAACACAACGGGTGATGGAACGAAGAGTGCTAGGCGTAACATGAAGACCGTCGTGTGGATCATGCGACGTCGAGGCGAAGAAATGGAGGACATAACGAAGACACAGAAGGAAAGCACGGCCAGGGATGGCAGGGAGCAAGGTGAAGTTGAAAAATTTGCAGTAGTAAAAGGGAATCAGCTCGTGGAGCGCAGGTCACAGTGGAAATCGTTGGGAGAGACCTCCGCCCTTCGGTGGACATAGGATAGGCCCATTATTATTATTATTATTATTATTATTATTATTATTATTATTGTTATTATTATTAGGCGTTGCGTTACTGCCTCGCGGCACTGGCCACAAAAAAATCTGAGCGCTGATGAAATTGAGGTCCTTATTTCCTTGCGAATAGCGTGTAAAAACTTTGATATCAGGCATGCAGGCAAAGCAAAAATAATATACGTAACTTAAATAGGAGCGGTGTATACAGCCGCGTGTGTACGTGTTTTTTGATGGTGTCCCATCCGCTTTTAGCGATGTCAACTGATAAAGATCATCACATCACCGAAGCCGTTAATTTTGTTCACTTGATTCGAAATATAAACGGGATACACACAACTGAATTACCAGGCACTTCTCTGTTCTAAATAATTCGGTCGCCTCAGCGGCGGCCGCAGCTTCGATAGCGCTGCACGGTTATTCAGACTCGCGCTTCAGTGAAAAGGTGATGACGAAAAAGAAAAGAAAGAGTATGTGACAAACATTCTACTAAGCAAGCGCGGGGGCGCCCAACCGAACTCCGTTATGGGATTATGAACGACTGCTGCACCGAGGTCGGGAGTGGCGGCAGGGCCGACAACAATCAAAAGCCTTCTTTTCCGCCCCAGCCCCCCCCCCCCCACCCCCCCTTTTTTTTTGTGGCTTCTCCTCGTCGGGACAGGGTCGGCATTGCTGAGCTCTCTCTCCAACGCTCGGGGCTCTTTCCGAACACCTGGCCTGTATTGGATCGGCATGGCTAGCTTAGGTTGCGTGCACACGTGGTGTGTTATTGCACCGGTGCGCACGCGCCAATGCACGGCGCAACGCTCCACTTCTCCCGCGCACACCGTGTGCCCGACCCCCTGCCTCCTCCTCTGGAGCTTGTGAGTGACCACACGAGGGGTTGCACGAAACAGCTCCCGCGGCTGCCGCGATGGCCTCTCGCGATGGTTTGTGACCGTTCCTTCGTGTTCGATGGCAGAATTCTGAAGCAAACACAAGTGGGTTGCGCGAAAGTAGTAATCTTTAGGATGTTTCGAACATTCGTCGAACACTGCTTTTACAGCTGAGTAGTTAAGCTCTTTCTTTGTCCGCGTGGAGCGAGAACTCTGCGTAAACCGTTTCCCAAAACCTCTCGCCATTGTCCCGGGACCATTAGTGAATAAAATTCCATTGCGGAAAGTAAAACCCTCAGAAAAAATTGTAAACTATGACATGAATGAGAGCGCCGACTGTAATTTGAATTCGCATCGCTTCCTCGCCACGTAATTATGAAGCGGAGGAGGTGCAAACGGGACCTTATGACAACGCTATGGCGTTGAACCACGGGACGCCTGTAACCAAACCGTACCTCTGGCAGTTCAATCAAAATAAGGGTAGCAGTGGCATCGTGAACTAAAATAAATGACCGAGAGATGGCACTGCATCATCAATGGGCCCACGCAATGTGGTCGTTGCGTTTGCGAAATGGCAGCATAGTCGTGTACAGTACTCTAACGTGAGTGCAAAATTTTCTATTATGTCACCAGGTGACCGAGAGGTCTCAATTGGCAAACACACCGAGCAAGTATGCGCGCACTGTTTATTAGCAATCGCAAATGAAGCAGTGCGCATCATTGTAAGCAAGAAACCCCGTCAGTCACAGAGTTGAGCACGCAGGAAACCCGAACGTCATAATAAAATTGCAAGCCCTAATTGAGCAAACATATGCCTTCAATCAGCGTATGCTCAAAGCAATGGTCTAAGGACAGGGCGGTTGCTTACTTACTCGCGTCACATCCCCGCTGATATATTCAGTACGAGTCCAATGTTTGGATAGCTGTGTCGACGTTGCCATTGTAAATCAGGAGGTGACTGTAAGATTTATCATTTGGCGAGACCCACAGGAAGCGTAGCGATATGTTTTAATCCGATAATTTAGAACACACTAACGTACGAGTTTTATACTGACGGCTTTGAGCAACCGCAAACTGGCCGGCATATCAGCCCCCTTATGATTACACGGGGCTACGAAATTTTCTAAAATGGGAGTGTCGAAGGACTTGGTGTACTAGTTTGCAGAACGGCTTCTTGGCCCTGTCAAGCCCTGTTCGGAATTTCGGGTAAAATGCCAAATGAATCATCATAATCACCCCCTATTATTTGGCGTCGCAAAGCTGCGGGAACACTCCAGCTCAAGCAAGGAAATATATCATAATAAGTAGTCGTGTCCCCTTTCTTCCCCAATCCTTTCAGAATTCCAACCCTTTTTTGGAAGAAATACTATAGGTACACCATGGGCTCAAAAGACACAGAAATACGACAGAACATAAACAAATAATCAATTTAAACTTAATGGGGATGGTCTAAGGTTTACGAAAGAACTACCGCAGAGAAACGTAATACAATTTTTAGATATCTCGTTGTCATTTGAGCAGAATCACGTGTGTTGGCAGTATTCCCCTAGAGGATCTAAGCCGTTGTTAAACTTTGACTCCAAGCATTCGAAAGTAGTAAAAAACGGAATAGCCTTGTCCTGTTTAAAGTCAGCCCTATCGAAGTCGTGCGTGCACCGTTTGACCATTAGCTTTAATGAGCAGGTCGAGCGCCTCTTAGATGCAGGTTACCCTAGACTAGCCATAGCCACAGTAGCTGAGCGTCTTAAGAAGTCGATTTCGACCGGAACAAAAGTTGTAGCAGAGAGTAACATTAACAAGAAAAAGGTCGTGAGTATTCCGTATATCCACGCAGTCTCGCACAGGCTTAAGAAAGTGGGAAGTAAATATGGGGTTAATGTTGTGTTTACGGCTCCCAATAAGTTAGGAAGGGTTTGTGCTGCAGTGCATAGAAGAAATCAGCAGATGGAAGGTAAGAAGCGAACGGATATCTGTCCGGTTAAGCACCTAGCCAAGAACAATTTCACCGACTGTCGCATGGGTGTAGTTTATAAGATTCCTTTTAGCTGCGGACGTTTTTATGTAGGGCAAACTGCGCGTTGTATTAATCAAAGATTAATTGAACACAGAAGGTCGCTATCAGGTGGGATGCCGTCCAATCTATCCTTGCACTGCCAGGTTTGTAGCTGCATGCCCGAGTTAGACAAAACCGAGATCCTGTACAGGCATAAGAACGAAGATACGCGTTTATTGGTTGAGGCCTGGCATATCAGTATTAGTGGAAGTGCATGCGTGAGTCAGCCGTCGATTAGCTTAAACAGAGAGGAGATAGAAAGCCTTAGGAGTTGTCTATCGCGAAGACCGGCACGTGTAACCGATTGACAGGTGGCGCTACCATTCCGAGCATGCGCAGATAAGCTGTCTGTCTTCTTTCTTTTTCGCCTCTGTGCTGTGCATCAGTTGTTAGTCGGCGTTCGTGTTGTTCATTTGTCTCCTTGTGTCCGTGTCCTGCACGCCGCTTATTTTGATTATGGACTGTTACCAACTCGCTCAACTTTCTGTCCTTTTGTACGACAGAACGATGTCTATGCTAGGCTGCCCTCGTTCTATACTCGAGTCACGCCCATCGTCGCCAGCCAAAAACTATTACAGAAAATCAAGCACTAATGAAAAACAAGCTTCCTTAGTAATGATACTTTTTTAAATTATCAGTTCGGCGCAGCTCTTGGTCCTATGTCTGGTCACACTGACTCCACCGACGCTGTCCTGATCGCCAAACGGGACGGCATGGAACTGTTGTCGGCGCTGTCCCTGTCGCAGCAAAGTTCGATGCCGGTTTGGAAGGGCTGTTGGACGCCTCCAAGTCGTCGCTGTCCTCCTTTACAGCGGCTGGATGGTACCGCCTGCTTCGATAGCCGTCGCCTGATATCAGTTGCTGACGTGTCACAGCGTCTTCGAGTGTTAGGCCTAAGGCCTAAGTACGAGCTCGGTGCCCCGCTCGAAGTAGTGACGTGTCCTACCGAGGAATTGCTGCTGGCCGACATTCGAAGGGCCGGTACGCGGCCGGTGTGTCCTTGAGTGTTGGCTGCAGCACCTCCGAAGAGCCTCACCCGAACGTCTTCGAGGTCCCCGGCCGCGCCACGGAGTGCCAGCGTCGCGACCTCCCGAACCGAACACCGCGGCTCCCATCGACAGTGCGGAGCTGCCGAAGTGACCTTACTCGGCCGTGGCCACGCGGACCATTCCAGCTCAGCGCTGTCTATTTTCGATCGGGTCACGCGCCACGAGGCAGCTGTCCACCAATCATGAACATGGACGTGTCAAAGGCGTGTATTATCTGGCGCCTCTCCATTCTTCCGCACGCCTTCTCTCCTTTTTGCGATGTGGCGCATACCTTAGGTCCCTTTACTCATGACAATGACCCCCTTCATTGAAAGCTTCTTTTTCTAAAAAAAAAAAAAACTCTTGTGTGATAGTCGCACAGCCCGTGTGCTGTGCGATGCCGTCTTGAAAAATTAGCAGCGTTTCCTCTCTGGCGGCTCACCACACACTTGTCACGCGCCCTTCACAAGTCACGTTATACCACTGTTGAATAAGTCATTGGTGTATTGGTCATTGGTCTTTGGTTTATTGGTCTGTTCACCGCACCGTCAATCAGTATACAATGCACAAAAATCAGGATTAATTCGAAAAAATCGGTGCATATTCATCACATATCACTTTAAAGGGGCACTGACACCAAAATTTGGTTGCTAAGATACCCTGCGGGATTGATTTTCGCGGACATGCACATGTTATCTACGAAATCTCAACGGCGAACACAGCTCCGAAGGTAATTTAACTGAATATTGAAGTTCGCCTGCGCATTCGAGCGCTAGACGCCGTACATCGCGACATCGACAACAGCAAAAGTAACCTGAAGGGGACCGCCAACTTTCGCGACGTCACCAAAGCAGCCGAGCTCCGAACAGTGCAGCCAGCAATGATGACGTCATGGCCGCCATTGTCTATTCGCGTCGCCTGCGTTAGTAGTCTGCCGGAGACGCCAAACCTCAAGAAAATGGTTGTCACCCAACGACGATGACAGCAACAGCGACAACAACGCGCAGGACGTGCTACAGGCGAAAGAAAACGTGCACGAGTCGGTTGTCGTTTGGAAGTGCGTCACAGTTATGTGTGCTGACGTGGTCGAACTCGTTCACCCCATTGCGAGAGCTAGATGGCGCTAGTTGCACCGGCCACCTTGTCGTTTTTGGAGCTCTCCCAAACCAAAACTGAAACCAGCGGGTAATAAACAGGCCGTAAATAATTACCTGACGCGCGCTGGAGCAATTGGTGTGCTGCGTTATGGCTAACAGGTCCTCAGCTATGTATTGCAACAAAAAAAAAACATCAAGCAAAAGTTTTCCTGTCAGCGCCCCTTTCATCACATTAGCACCATCACTGAGTATACATTATACAAAAAGCCCCACCACGGTGGTCTAGTGGTTATGCCACTCGGCTGCTGATCCGAAGGTCGCGGGATCGAATCCAGGCCGCAGTGGCTTCATTTAGATGGAGGCGAAATGTCGAGGCCCATGTGCTGTGCGATGTCAGTGCACGTTAAAGAACCCCAGGTGGTCGAAATTTCCGGAGACCTCCACCACGGCGTCTCTCATAATCAGAGCTGGTTTTGGGACGTTAAACCCACAAATCAATCATTATACAAACAACTGTATCCATTGAACACTATGAATACATCACTGTGCATGCTACAACCTCTGCTGCCTTTCAATCCTCTGCACATCACTCAACAGCTTCTACTCATAAAATCGCCAACTTCAGCTCTCATATTCAGGCTTTGTTACAACACCTCGCCCTCTTCGCTATGCCGATTTAATAACATGAAAAGTTATGATTTTCACGATTCCATAGTGGGGAGAGAGCGCGACAAATTGGAAAGGCAGGTAGGCGAAGCTCTCCATATCACGCAGTTGGGTGCCGATTTATGTGTTAGTGAACCTTCGGTACGTCTCAATGATAAAGAGATGAAATTTCTGACAAACCACTAAGGATGCTATGCAGAGCACGTGTGACATCATTTAAAACTAGACAGTGGCACGTTGTTCTCCGTGTGTTCTGTATCATTTTTTGTCTTTTGTATGGTGTGTTATCTGTTGTCTTACAACATCCGGTGCTTGCGCATGGGCGGGGGAGTTTCACTAGAACAAAAATTTTCCAATAAACTTGGCAAAGGCGGCCGAAGCATCGAAGGAAACTAGCGTGCTCCTGCAATTTTTCGATTTTTGGACCGAAATGTTTTCCGACGGACGTACTTTGGGCACGAACGGACGCGAGAAGTTTCCCTGAACCTCGGGACCCCACTCTCAAGGACTTTCCGACGAAATTTGCAAGTGAGAATTTCGATTTTCTAAGCCCTCGTTGGGTACCTGGTCAAGCTAGGCCTAGCGAGCTCGCAAGGAACCAGGGTGTCGGAACGAAATGTTTTTCGTTCCGGTTTTCGTTTCGTTCCGCAGAAAAATGTTCCGTTCAGTTTTCGTTCCGGAACGAAAAATAAACGTTCCGTAACGGTTCATAACGTTATTTTTTCAATAATAAGAACGAACAAAATACTTAATATTAAAAGTACCTTTTAAAAACAGCAAAAGTTACTGAACTAATACATAAAAATGCGATAATAATTGTTGGGATTTTACGTCATAAGGCCACGGTGTGACTATGAGGGAAGTCGCAAAAAGTTTCGAAGCAAGGACACAACAAAAACTTGGTATTCATTTTTCCTCAAGTTTGAATCCCGAATTTTCGTCAAAGGGGGCACACGATTTTGAGAAGCAGCAGGTCATCAAGTGTACTCGCCGATAAGCGAGGCAGCTGCTCTGACAAAACGAAAGTGAGCGCCGAAAATGCCCTCTCAATGCTGACTTGTGTGGCCTGCACACCAAGGGCCACTTGCGCTAACATGTACAGCTCCGGTTGCCGCTCTTTGCGCTCGTCTCAAAATTTCAACACATAAGCGACGACAACGCCCTTTCCACGACGGCCTGTGTGAGAGGCACGCGAAACTCCGCTTGAATTTAATACAAACAGCTATGGTTGCCCCTTTCTTGGTTTCCAGCATTATTTCAACGCACTTTCCTTCGAAACACCTGCCCGAGATGCGTGCTGACGTTGAACCCAGAGTTATGCATCATTGCTCACGTTGCATGACCTCGGTTGTTCCGGATAGTAAAATCTTCCCGTGAACCGAAAAACGATAAAAAATATTTCGTTTTTGCTCCGGAACGAAATAATAAATAACGTTCCGGTTACGTTTTCGTTCCGGTCAAAAATATCGTTTTTTTCGTTTTTCGTTATCGTTTTTCGTTCCGTTCCGATACTCTGCAAGGAACTAGGTCCAAGGGGCCTCGCCATCTCCGCGGCCTCGCGGCAGTGGGCGTCCCGCGTCACCGCCGCATCGCCGGCTGCATCAGGCGATATGCACTACACGGTAGAAGGGACAGACATTCCTGATGAGGAAATGAACGACGATTCGTGGGAGCCACCGCCCGGCCTGCGAGCCCAAGAGAAGCGTCGATCGGAGATCCGTCGCGCAACGCCGAACCCGAGGGACGCAGAACAAGCGACGCTCCCTCAACACGCCCCAAAACCGCGCCCTCCTACGCAGAGAAGACGCGGCCCGCTAGCCTGAATTCCCGCCGACACCATCCACATCGTGGGCAGACCGAAGACCCCCATCGCCCTTACCACAATCCCACCGTGGCAGTTATACGACGCTTTGCTCAAGGCGGCGTCATTGCCCGACCAGCCACCGGCAACGAGAGACCAAGTGAGAGTCCACCCAACCAACAACACCTTCACCATTAGTGTTCAAGACTCGAAACGAGCCCAGACGTACCTTGGAATCACGACCATAAAGATCGGTGACGCAAACGTGGACTTTCACATTTACGCCCCTCCGCCCGATGACGCCTTCAGAGGTATCCTCTTCCGCGCGTTGGACAGCTTCCCAGATGAGGAAATACTGAAGGACCTGCAGGACAGTAATCCAACCCTGCAAATAGTGGGCGGTAGACGCATGCGCCGCACCAACCACGTCCTCGTCACTATGCTTGGAGACCACCTGCCACACTGGATCCTTTATCACGGTGTTTTGCTCAGACTTCACCCGTACTATCCTCGCAGGGAAGCCTGCTTCAACTGTAGGAAGACAGGCCATAGAACGGATGTATGTCCGCTTCCCAGAAGTAACCGATGCCGACGCTGCGGGGCAGACCACCCGCCCCCTCAACAAGGTACAGAACCGACGTGTCAAGCACGCTGCATCGTCTGTAACGGGGGACACACCACCAACAGCTCCAACTGCAAATATCGTTTCGTTAAGAAGCCCTCGCCATCCGGCACAAACTCCACCCGCGCCCAGTCACCCCAACGACCGTCGATCCTGGGAACCGGGTGCCCGCCATCCCGAGACGAATCTTTCCCGCCTCTCGGCCAACCACCGCAGCATGAACGGGCCAGTCGTTCCCGGTCCCGCACCCGCAACAGATCCCGGTCCCGCTCGAAATCCCGGTCCACAAGCCACCACTTCGTGTCCTCGTCCTCCCAGGGCCCTTCGACGTTGGTCGCCTTTCCTCCTGGTTTGGCTCAGGGCTCATCGCAGTGCTCGTCCGGTCCCACAAAGGTGGCCTGGGGCAAAGGACTGCCGTGCTCGCTCAAGTCTTCGTCACAGGACCCTTCGCCGGACAAACAGGTGAGGGAGCTGATTAGGGAGAATGCCTCTCTTAAGGCGCAGTTGTCGTCGCAGCAGTCCCAAATCTCCACACTCATGTCCCAAATGGGAAAGCTAACTCAGTACATACAGTCGCTTGAATCCAAATTGGGTAACTCTCTCCCTCAACCGGCTCTAACAACCGTCTCGCAGCAGCCGCCGCAGCAGCAACAGCAGCAACAACAGCAGCCGCCTCCGCCGCCCCTGCCGCCGCAAGCTGCCGCCACTGCGGGAAAGCGTAAAGCAGCCACTTCGACCGCGTCGCTCCAAATAGACGCTGACATTACTACTGCAATCACAAAAGCTGAAAAAATGTTCCAGAAGCCAGGGGAATTCATATTCAAACGTATAGCTTCACTGGCTTTACTCAACAATAAAACAATAACAAAGCATAGACGTTTCGCCACCTATGCGGGTGGCATCGTCAGTACACAAATGGCGTCCCATGAAAGAGTACATCAACTTATATCTTGCCGTAAACATCCGGCAAAGGACCACGATTACTGTTGCATGCATTGTGATTATGACGGATGAACCATGATTCGATGAATTTCCTTGGGCCCCATCTTTGTTCACGTGCCAGCGTCGTCACATTATCTAAATCGAACACGTGTCCGTTCGTCAGGCAGTGGTCGACTAATTCCGTCTTGGCACGTGTTGAATGTGTGGCTTTGGTGACGTCCCTGGCGTGTTCCTTGATGCGAGTACGGCGTCGTCGCCCGGTCTCACCGATGTAGCAGGCATCACAGTCCGTACAGTTAACTTTGTACACAACTCCGCTTTGTTCGTCGGAGGGGGTGCGGTCCTTTGGTTTTGGGAATACGTTAGCCAGTGTGCGCATGGGTCTAAACACAGTCCTAACGCTCAAAGGTCGCAAGGCCCTACGCACAGCTTCTGACACGCCGCAGACATACGGTATGCACACAACAGAATTTTCATTATTAGCCCTGCTCTCGCGAGGTCTTTGCATGCGGCGCCGCGTGTCATCGACAAACCGCCGAGGGTAGCTCCGTTTATTCAAGACAGTGGCAACATTAGTTTCTTCATGCTTCCTCAGGGTCTGTGTCGACGACAGCGCGTCGCAACGTGACAGAAGTGTACGGGCAACAGCATATTTGTGCTCCGCAGGGTGGTGCGAGTCAAAACTCAGCACATTGCCACTGTCACAAGGTTTGCGGTATACGGATGTCGCCAATGAACCGCCCTCGTTCCGACGCACCAGCACATCTAGAAACGCCAAAATGTCACCATCTTCCATTTCACAAGTGAATTGAATGGCAGGATGAACACTATTGAGTGCATCATGCATAGCCTGCAGATTGTGCTTTTCTACAATGACGAAAGTGTCATCTACATAACGGCAATACATTTTCACAGGGAAGGGCAAGGTGGACAGACATATAGTTTCCACGTGTTCCATCAAAAGATCTGCCACGATTACCGACACAGGGCTGCCCATCGGGACACCTTCTATTTGGTGGTAGACAGTTCCGCCAAAAGTGAAATATGTTTGCTTTAAGCAAAATCTCAGTAAAATCATGATGTCATCTACAGTCAGCGAAGTTCGACTTGTCAAAGTACAATCATCTTGTAGGCGTTTCTCGATTACATCGGTAGCCAGTTTTATTGGCACATTGGTGAATAAAGACGTGACATCAAAAGACGCCATAACATCCGCGTCACCAAGCTGCTGCTGACGTATCGCGGTAACAAATTCTTTGGAATTCTTAACCGTGAACGTGTTTCCCTCCGCAAGAGGATTTAAAATTTCAACTAAGAACTTTGACAAGTTGTATGTAGGAGATCCAACAAAAGATACAATAGGTCTCAGGGGACAGCCATCTTTGTGAACTTTTGGCAGTCCGTACGCTCTCGGCGTTGCCCCGTCAGACGAGAAGAGACGGCGGTATAACGACTGGTCGACCATTCCTTTTGTTTTTAGCCTGCGCAAGTAGTCCACCAATTGTCTTTCAGTACTTAAAGTAGGATCGTGCTGCATCTTTTCAAAGTGCAAAGGATCATCCAAAATTTCTTGCATTTTTCCTTCATAGTCCTTTCGGTCCATAACAACAATGCCTTTACCCTTATCGGCTTCCAGGACCACGACAGAAGGGTCGGACCTCAGATCCTCAAGTGCAGAACGTTCACTACTAGTAAGATTCGAACGAGGCGTTCTGGAATTAGCCAATATGTTCACAATGCGGCTACGAGCAAGGGCTACAGCCGCAGTATCTTTCATGTGTCGGAAGCATTCCTCCGTTTCTACAATAATGTCACGTTTTGGAATCACCCGCGGTGCTACAGCAAAGTTCATCCCTCTTGAAAGAACACTCACATGGTCCCGAGACAGCTGTTTCCGAGACAGGTTCTGTATGCTGGTGGCCTCAATGTGTCGTTGCGGAAGACTGGGTAGCAAAACGGACAGTTTCTTGTCATGGGCATGCGCGCATTTCTCTCGTTCTAGGGTTTCCGCCCTTGCTCTTGCTTCGAGAACCTCACTGAAGTCGGCAGCGCGTAGTTTCATGCGGAGATACGCCTCGGATGCATAAACTTTACGTCTTGCCTGGATGATTTGCTGCTTGTTCTCCTGAATGCGGGCCTTTAAGGAACCCCTGCTGAAGTCTCTTGCGACCTTGCGTCCGTAGGGTGTGTCGACCAGTGGCCGGCAGTGCAGGCTTTTGGGAACCACGTTGCTATTGAGGCATTTGTAGTTGAAACGCAGGTGGCAGTCTTGACGCACAATTTTCGTCGCGTAGTCGATGTATTCTCTCAAGGGGCCAAGTAGAGCACATCCGTAACGATATCGGATACGTGAAAAAATGTTCCAGAAGCCAGGGGAATTCATATTCAAACGTATAGCTTCACTGGCTTTACTCAACAATAAAACAACAACAAAGCATAGACGTTTCGCCACCTATGCGGGTGGCATCGTCAGTACACAAATGGCGTCCCATGAAAGAGTACATCAACTTATATCTTGCCGTAAACATCCGGCAAAGGACCACGATTACTGTTGCATGCATTGTGATTATGACGGATGAACCATGATTCGATGAATTTCCTTGGGCCCCATCTTTGTTCACGTGCCAGCGTCGTCACATTATCTAAATCGAAAACGTGTCCTTTCGTCAGGCAGTGGTCGACTAATTCCGTCTTGGCACGTGTTGAATGTGTGGCTTTGGTGACGTCCCTGGCGTGTTCCTTGATGCGAGTACGGCGTCGTCGCCCGGTCTCACCGATGTAGCAGGCATCACAGTCCGTACAGTTAACTTTGTACACAACTCCGCTTTGTTCGTCGGAGGGGGTGCGGTCCTTTGGTTTTGGGAATACGTTAGCCAGTGTGCGCATGGGTCTAAACACAGTCCTAACGCTCAAAGGTCGCAAGGCCCTACGCACAGCTTCTGACACGCCGCAGACATACGGTATGCACACAACAGAATTTTCATTATTAGCCCTGCTCTCGCGAGGTCTTTGCATGCGGCGCCGCGTGTCATCGACAAACCGCTGAGGGTAGCTCCGTTTATTCTTGCTTTGTCTATGCTTTGTTATTGTTTTATTGTTGAGTAAAGCCAGTGAAGCTATACGTTTGAATATCACAAAAGCTGTAGCCGATGCGTTTCAGGTCAGTGACACAAAGCTCGAAGCATGCTTTAACGCGATGGATGCGAAATTCGAGACGCGTCTGAATACCATGCAACAGGCCATAGACGCCCGCTTCGCAAATCTAGAACAA